>JALDNG010000152.1:600000-785000 GCA_024349245.1 Neodontobutis hainanensis | reverse complement strand
AAATACAAAATTTAAAATTAAAATACAACGCGTTTCTCTTTTTCAGTGTCAAAAAGAGATGAGCGAAATTTTAAAAATGATTTGAATTTCAATTTCTATTTCGGATATCAAAAAATAAAATTACTTTAAAACAGAAACCAAAAAATGCCCGTTTGTTCATATTCCGAGACCGGATGTGGTTAGCACTCACGTGACAAGACCGCCACATTTGAGTTGTTAAGCAATTAATTAACTACGTGCTGTGACTGTCACTGATGTGCTAATTGAGCGTGATCATTGAGCAGACATGGAGCAATACGTTGTTTTTCAAACAATAAAAGAGTCTTCTTAAGGGAAGAAGACATGACTGCAGAAAAATAAGTCGCATTTTCCAGGTAAAAATGTTTTAAGCTAATGTACGCTGGCTAAACCGTAAAAAAATTTTTAACGGAAACATGGTGATGTCTGATTTTAAGAAGTTAACCATTCAGTTGTCACTGGAAAATATTAGGTTAGCACTAAAGTTAATTGAGAAAAGTTTGGAAATAAACACTTGTGGTTTTGACTTGAATACATTTCTTGACAGGTCTCAGCACATAGTCTATACGTGACTGACGACGCAAATGTGGCCATTTTTCCTGGAGCTTCTGGTTGTTTTAGTACATTGGACCTTGCACCAAGAGCTCACTATGAGGTTCACGGTGAAGAGGAGGACGCCTCATCAGCTTCAAATGCCACAGCTCGTTTTACATTCATGCGATCACCTGCAACTGCTACTAACGTTACTCCTAGTCCATCAGCTGCCTCAGCCCCCCTCAGAGCCACTGCCTCTAAAACATTTCAAAGGTAACGTTAACTTCTTAAATGACTGTGATACGATTTATAAATTTCAAGGATGCAAATGGTCGTTGTGGAGAGCGCAGTGCATGTTTGCATAGCAACGACAGACGCCACGGGAAAGTATAAAATATAATTAGATATAAATGAAAAACACCATCACATTTGATGATATTATCATCTCCAGTTGCCTCCTTTGTGGTTGTAGTGTAATAGTTAATACTACTTGTACTTTTCATTTATATTTTAACATTCCCCCCTGACTTTCATAACCTCTGCCAAGAAAGTGGTGGGGAGGTTATGTTTTGCAGTGTCTGTCAGCAAGCTTATGCAAAATGTTATGAAAGTAATATGTACATGGAACTTTGTGTATTGTTTGATCCTGTTCCAAAGAAGAGATCGTTACATTCTCACACCAGTTAACCCAAAGATACTATAAAAGCAAACTGAGTGGATTTTATTGATATACGAAATGTATAAGACTATTAACATTAAATAGGATTCTGAATGCAGTGTGTGTCATAATGATTATTTTAATATGATGTTCTTCCAGGTCGGTTTTTCTTGCTGAGGTGGTTGGTGGGAGGCTGAGTCCCAGCAGAATGGTGGTGGTCCGTTTTTTGGAATCTGAGGCTACCCTTCAGGGGATCATTGGTAAAGTTCAAGATGCCATTGGATGTCATGACCCAATGGTATTGACTGATGTGCAGGGGAATGCAATTTTGGAGTCTGAAGGCACAACTGGTGAGAAACATTAAAGGGTTATTTCACCCAAAAATGAAAATGATCTCAGTTATTACTCACCAACATATAACGTATGAATAGTCTACACGCAGGCTCACTATTGGTCTCACGAGGTCATTTGAGTGGTGCGTGTGACGTTCAACCCAGAAGCTCTACGCACATAGACTAAGTAAAAACACCAGAGAAACACACAAGACCAATGCTGAAGAGAATGAATAGTGTGGAGTAAAGTCATTATTTTGTTTATTTTTGCACACAAAAAGTATTCTCGTTGCTTGATAAACGTATGGTAGAGCCACTGGAGTCACTTTGACTATTTTAACAATGTCTTAATACATTTTCTGATCGAGCAAGTTTCGGCCACCTATAACGACGAAGAAAGGAAGTCTTACGGGGTTAGAAAAACATGTGGGTGAGTAATAACTGACATTTTCATTCTTGGGTGAACTAACCCTTTAATTTTGTTTTTATTTTTAAGTCTTTACTTTTGTGATTTAAAATTAGAGGGGATGAGATAGCTCATGGTGATTTAACCTTTTTTTTTCTGGTTTTCACCCCTAATGTAAAGGGTCCCAGTACTGGAAACAAAATGCAAGAAAGATTCTTGCTATACAAGAACAGGCCTTCCAGGAGGTACAGGGCTCTAAAAGGAGGAGAATGAGGTAATCTTAAGTATTCGTATTTCTCTTATTTGTCCAAATATTGAAAGGCATTGTTTATTTACTTATATTTGTCCTTACCTTTGTCGTCCAGACTATTGAAACTTTATTTCAAATTAGCACTGGTTTGCCAACCCTTTGGCCATCAATGCTTCTGTATTTTAGTGGCTTCTATAATGTTTGGGCCAAAGATTTATTTGGTTACCACAAGCAAAACCGCTAAAACACAAACAGCATATATCTATTATGTTTTTTCCTTGTAATAGCCGAAAAGATGAAGATGCTGCCGGAATTGGAGAGGTCACTGAGAAGATAGAAGAGCTTGTACTGGCATCACAGACCTTACCAGATATCACTGCAGCAATCAGAGAGCTCACCAATCTAGCTGCCACTCAAAGAGTGATCCTGACTCCTTCACAGCTACAGACCATCAAGCAAGGATTCTGCTGTGTTATTTGTATGAGTGAGTACACAATAGATAGTCATTGTCCCACATGTACACTTATTTTGAATCCATTTTGATCCAGAATTGTAATTTTCCAAATACGCATTATTACATTTTCGAACCATGGTCACCTATGTCTCATCCACTACAATTAATTACATGTACAAATGCAGACCTTTGTGTTACAACACATGGTGTAACGATACATTAACAAAAGCTGTGTCTGAACTCGCTCCTATCCACTATATAGTGCACTATTTAGGTGTCTGCCAATTTGTTTCGTGTCCGAAATCTGAGTGAACGACATCATTCCCTACATTCGTTTACTACTTTTACCCACAATTCTCTCTGAATTAGAGTTTACATCCGATGTACACTTGCTGAAGTACTTTACCACAATTCAATGCCTAGAGGACTGAGCTTGCATGAAAGTGAGGGAGCGAGCGAGTTATGTCATTTTCAGAAAATTCTCAAAAAATAGGGGTGCTGGTTAAGAGTTAAGTTCATATGGACAACACACACACAGAATGACTAGTTTTTCCTCATTTTGTCTTTTAGAATTCATCGAGGAGCCAGTCTTCACAGAGTGTTGCCGGAGCATTATTGGCTGCAAAACATGTGTAAAACAGTGGCAGGAGACCTCTGTGCACTGTGCAAAATGTAGAGGGAACACTGCAAACAACACCATATTTGAAATTAATGGTCTGTCTGAGACATTTTCTGTTCTGAGATCCCTTTTTGAAGAGGAGTAACATGTTTATTTTTTACACAAACAAATTTAAAGTTAACAGTCTTCAAGTTAAATAGAGCTAATGGCTTTTCACACATTGCGCTGAGTTGTGGTTATAAGACAGAGCAATGCCTGTTTGTATGGGGCAAAGTCATTGTTCACTGCTCTAGAGTACACTTCTGAAATGTCTGAATAATGCTCGGCAAACTGGTTCTCAACTGTAATCTTGTCCTGTTCAGTTGAAAATGGATCCACTCCAAAAGTTGAATGCCTTGTCAGTGATGATCCCAGCTGTTGGCTGTAAAGGTCTGCTGCTTCAGCTGAATGAGGCAACAGCTCCTGTTGGATTTTTGGGACACCCACGGCCAGCCAAGTCATTTGGTGTTCCTTTACCTGTAAAATAAAGACCATACTGTTGGTATTAAAACTTGTGAATGCCTCTTGTAATTTGTAATCCGTAATTTCACCTGGAATTCTATGAGCATTCCATGACTCCACCAGCCTTGTAAGACCAATCTCACACAAGCGGCCAGTAAGGTTGGACACACAATATCTCACAAGGCTGTCGTTCATGTCTATTTCCTCTTGATCCACCAACCCCATAAGTGCTGTCTTCAGTGGATAGTTGACACGATTGTTGACTTCAGGCCAGATTCGTTCAACTATATGATTCTGAATTTGCAACAAAGATGTGTCATCAGTCAATTTGTTCTGGTGGGTAAATAAATCTTAGTCTATTAAGGAAAAATTGTAATGCAGAATTCCCAGTAAATGTATTAACTCAGCAGTCATTATGCACATTGACCACCGAACAAGTAAATTTATAGTTTTACCAGGAATTCTGCTTGAAGACAAATAGGATGTAATTTTTTATTGTTAAGCTGGAACCAGCTTTTAAAAAGAAACATGTTCTCAGCCATAGTGAATTTTGTTTAATTAACTCTAAAATTTGGAAAGCATAGTAATAGCAACGACAATTTGTCTCATGCATGCAAAACAACAGTATGCTGCTGAAACAAAAATACTAATAGTAATAATAAAAAACAGGCATACAAGTGAATTTCTGAAGCAACCAAACAAACTGTTGAGCTGTACCTTTGTGGATGAAGTCTGTAAATATGGCCTTCGCTCCTGATTATGGCGGTGAGATGACAGCAGCTCCTGCATGAAAAGCGTCAAATAAAACTCCTTGCCATGATCTACTCGTACCTGGTCCCACATACCATAGGCAAGTACTGCAGGCCTATTGGATGAAAAAAGTGTTTTATTTTGTGCAAAACTTTTCAAACTTAACTGTTATTAGTTACTCTCAGTATAATAGGCTTCATAACAATATACTGTAGATGTTCAACAGTTATTATATGTTTTATATTCTATCATGAATGGTAGCCATGTGTATGCACTTTCTTTAGTGTCCACAATAATAATAATTGCTATTACCTGAAAACATTTTCATAGATGGCAAGGTTGTTTTTTATAGGCATTGTGGAATGAGCAACAATCTTTTTGCTGTAGCCATCGATGGCTAAAACATGGGTAACCCCAAACATAGCCAGTTTTTCGTTTTGGTCCATATGAACCTTTTGACCCATGTAATCAGCTTGATATGGTATGGGGTTGAGATTGCGGGCACCCTAAGAGAGATAGGAAAACGATGTAACTATTTCACACAAAAAAAATCTCATTAGTCCTATATGGCTGCATATTTTACAAATATAACCTAATGTCTATTTGTGTCTCTGTCAAAAAAGTAAAATGAAAATTAGGGGTTAGTTCTGATTATAGGCTTACTATAAATATCTGTAAGTTTTTAATCTTATACAATCTAAGTAACTGCAGCTAAACAGCAAAAAACACAGACAAAAAAACATTATCTCATATTTACACATAAATTCCACATATTTGATTAGGTATTAGAGAGGAGACAGTAATAGACCTGACGTCTTGCTTCATGGTATGGCTGATGCATGGTTCTGAGCGCTGATCCAATTCGTGTCTCTGCAGCATACACTCCTTTCATAGCGAGATACCCCTTCATCATCTTTCTTCCATATGTAGGTCCAGTCTAGAAAATAAAAAAATATACATGTCTTTTTCTACGTTCCAAAGTTATACCAGCTGATGTGTGTATCATGAAATAAGACGTTTTTGTGTTATAGAATTTATCAGTGTTGTGAGGATTATGTTAACTGTGACTTAGAAACTATTTATAAATAATGGAAGGCTGAGGCTATTTATTGGGATTTATGTACTATTCGTAATAAACGGGGATTAAAGATGCCAGTCAAATAAATTAAAGTTTTGAAACAATGTTGCCAAAGCATATACAAATAAAATATATATACATAATATATACAAACACAATAAAACAGTTATATGAACAATAGTAAAATAATAATAATAAATTTATATACTCTCTCTCTTTCTCTGTAGTAAAAGGTAAAAAGCAGGATCATACCTCGGTTATAGCTTTTGCCACCTCCAACTCCAAATGTGCGTCAGGAGTCCCATCAAACTAAATCCATTTTCACTGCAAAATCTCCTCACGTTTCTTGCGGAACATCCTCTCGCTCCCCCATTTACTTGTGATATCTGCGCTGAGATTTCTGTGGATGACAGGCCTTGTTTTGCCATGTCTAAAATCATAACTGAGTAAGTTTCCAAAGACATTTTATTGGCTAAGCACACCGTCACTCTGTCAAATGTGGCGGTCTTGTCACGTGAGTGCTAACCACATCCGGTCTCGGAATATGAACAAACGGGCATTTTTTGGTTTCTGTTTTAAAGTAATTTTATTTTTTGATATCCGAAATAGAAATTGAAATTCAAATCATTTTTAAAATTTCGCTCATCTCTTTTTGACACTGAAAAAGAGAAACGCGTTGTATTTTAATTTTAAATTTTGTATTTTAAAACAAAAAACAAATAACCACTTGTTTTTTGTTTTTTGATATCCGTTTCTGAAAGGAAAATTCAATGACCAAAAGATACACGGACCATCTAATGGTGTTTTTAAATTTTAATATGGGTTTGCCCCAGTGGCACGGCCCACGGCCCGGTCTGCCTCAGCGACTCTTAATCTGTCAGGGCTTTACACACACATTATCACTGTTTGCATTCATAGCCGGTCCACGCGGACGCCTCATAATCTTGTAAACAATGCACTTGTTCCTGCCGCGCGGACAAAGATAAACAACACGCGGTCACAGTGACACAACATAAGGTCAAGTTGGGCTTCTTTTTAGTAATTTTTTCTTCCACCCTCTGTAAATACAGTTAGAGACACTGTGATGTTCTGCCAAAAGCGTTAATTTTCTGTGGAGGGGATTTGGCCAAGCTGTGCCAACTCTGCTCCCACAGAAGCTATTATCCCATCCTGTGTCACAGAGAAAAAGTCCCATTTGTGAGCATTATTTAATCTGTGAGCAGAGGTCGCTTTGACAAACCATGTCAGTCATACGACAGGGAACCATCACTCTTCTGAAGCTCTTTTATTCAAACCAGGGAAGACTGTATTCTTACATTTACATGCTCATAGTTTCTGAGTTTGGAAATAATTGTTCAGACTTAACAGTGAACATCTCAAAGACTTTTGTTACTAGTTTTTTAAAATAATTTATTAGCCTATATTTGTGTAACCTTTGGCCTCAGGGACATAAGGAAATAGCAAACTTGTGAACACATATAGATGGATTCACTTAAACAAATGGTTTCTAAAAGAAAAACACTTTAATGAATTTTTTGTTTATTTGAGACAATTAGTAAGCTATAAGAAGGTGGTTCTCTCCTAAAGCCTACAAATTTTCAGTTGTATTTTTTTTTTCTTTTTGCTGGATTTAAGTGTGTTCAACTGGCCATAAAAGGCCACAGACAACAAGCTGCCTTCCTCACAGACCGGGGGCCGCATTGACCTCTGACCCACGACAAGAAGAAGATCAGCTTTGGGCAGAGTAACACCCAGAACAATTTCCTCCAAGGCTACACAGGACCAACTTTCTTGACAAAGGGCAAACAACGTTTCCGAGGTCCGTCATCGACCCATGTCTAGACGCTTCTCTTTGGTCCTCGGTTCCAGACCTTCCCTCCAGCCAAGCCTGGCTTTGGACTAATATATGCACAGTTCTACAGGAATGGAAATAAACATTTAACATTACAACTTAACCTAATAAACATACCACCTTTTTCTAGTCTATAATATCTTAAACTAGATATTTTAATTAATAAATCCCTTCAGTTCATACTCCACCTTTAATAAGAAAGGTTTACTATTTCAATCCTTCGTATCAATAAGATATTCATTTCTGATTCAACCTACATATTCAAAATGCTGGTTATTAATTTTGTTATATAAACATCATTATTTCTCATAGCCTATGCTTGGTGTGGTTGTTTCACTTCAATATTAAGGTCTTTCTACAAACTCATGCTAAACTCACGTTTAGATTTATATTAGGCATCTTTATTCTTTATTCTTTTGTTGTCTGACTCGTGGCCCGTAACTTTATCGTTTAGCCTAATCCTGTGAAGAATGTACCCTGAACAATTTTAAACGTTAGCTTACCACTGTAGTAATTAAGAGCTTTTCAAACAAATACAGATTTAATGGTATAGACGTAAAAACACATCAATGTCGGGTGCACCAGGGCTTTCTGTAAATGAACAAACCTAAATGGATCAAATTTTGTTTTCTGGGCAAACATAACATATTTATTATGGTTCAGTTGTTTCATACTGACATAATGTACTCTCTGCAGAGATGTAACTCATCTCTGAAGTCCTCTCTTTGAGCCGAATAGGACTTGACTCAACTTAACAAGTTGTGGAACACTCACCTGCACTTTTACAATGCTTTCTCCACGTTTCCCTGCACGCTCTGGCTGCAGAGCTATCAGCCCGATAATAAAAAGCAGCTTCACAGAGCGTATAAGTTAAATTTATAATATATAAGAAATAAAATATTGCGTTGTTGCAGACTTTATTCAAACCCCTTTACACAGCTCATACATGTCTTCCTGCCGTCAGTGCCGTATTGGAGCGTGAGCACATTATCATGGCATTCATCATCCATTTGGTCTGTACTGCATGTCAAACACCCCTCCAGCCTGACACCACGAAGCCCATATACATCTTCTTTTTGTTGTTTTTATCACTATCTCTTTGCATAATTGTTTTTGTTTTTAATTAAATGTGATCCAAACAAACGCACATTGGCATCATCAGCATTATCTGCCCCCCATTCCATAAGGTTACGCTTCACTGGCTGTAATTTCCACTCATACATGTGAAATGAGGACACTGCTTTACTTTTGACGCCCCAGTGTTTCTTACCTTAATGAGCTTTTCAAAGATGCGTCAAGAAAATATGTGATATCAATAGCAGGTGTGTCTCCATTATGTTGTAGATTAATCTCAAGTGACAATTTGAAAATACACTTGATGCATGCAGCACATCAAGCAAATGGTCTTGAAAGAAAGATGGAATTACAAATGTTTTCATTATAAAAGCAGACTTGAGCTTGATAACTTGTAATTATGAAGCTCTTCCTCCGACAGAAACAGGCTCATGGAACTGTTATTGAGTCTTTATTGCCTCTTCATTAGGACTTGCTTGTTAATGATATACATAAAAGGACAAATTTGTAGACGTTGACTTTCACACAGTTTTGATCCTGTGCAAAGACATAGAATTTTGTCAAATTAAGGCTATAATCCAGAATAACATAGATTTACCTAATAATATTAGTATTACATTTATGAATGCTGCTATGTTGGGCATATTATCACAGACAATGGGACAGATGATGAGGAGAGTGTTGCATGATGAATTCACAAGCTAATATTCTCAGAGGCAGGCTTGGTGCATGTGCAGATGAGTTTAGTATTTAGTATAGTATCAGTTGTTTGTGAAGGCAGGGGTCAAAACCTTTTATTCTGTTTTAAGTGTAATGTTACATAAATACAATGTACACACACACATATATATATATATATATATATATATATATATATATATATATATATATATATATATATATATATATATATATATATATATATATATATATAATGTCTTTTAAGATATGGAGGTGTGGGTGTGTAGGGGGGGAATTATGTACCATCAATACTGTTACAATTTCTTACCATTTAAATCAAATAAATTTTAAATTCACAATTATTTCATCAATATGTACATGTAAGTTACTTTCATGGTCTACAGCATGTGCTTTCTTTTGGAGCCTATCCCAGCAGCTTTGGGCCTGAGGCGGGGTACACCCTGGACAGTGGCCCGTTAGTCGCAGGGCTAACATATAGAGACAGACAGTGACAGACAACCATTCTCTCTCACATTCATTCACTAGACACACTTAAGATTTGCCAATTAACCTGTACATGCAGTACATGTCTTTGGACGGTGGAAGAAAGCCGGTTGATAAATATATTTATTGATAAAATAATATAAAATAGCTTGAGATGGCCCTCAAAGATTTATTAATATTTATTTATTTATTCTTTACTAAAAAAAATAAAAAATAAAAAAATAATGAATGTTATTATGATTTAAAAAGAGTAAACACACTTGTTTGACAATTTATATCGCTTCATCCAACCACTAACACAACATTACGACATTATTCATATTCTCTTTTGAAAATTGGCCAAATAATTACAAATTGTGCCAGGGCATGAGCACAACTGTATATTATAAATAAAAACAGTCCATTGGTGGACATGCAGCTTTGGTGCATCAAAACCGCATCAAAATGATTGCATTGTTTATTCATAGCCTACCTGCACTTTAAAAATGTTTAATAGTGAGAAAGCAAATAAACTCACTCATTTGCTGTTTCCGTTCAATTTGCCGAATCACAGCGCACACCTTTTTTAATCAAGACATTTAGAGACTGTGCCACCTTCAGCGCTACCGGATCCAAAAGCTGGTTCCAATGATGTTGAACCAAACACAATTTAGCAAGTTAAGTACATCAGCAGAAAAACAAAAAATAAATAAAAAGTCCTCTCTCACACAGTGGCAGGGGTCTACATCTGCTCCTGCGAGGTGCGCACAACTTTAATAGAATTAAGACAAGACTGAGGGAGACAACTTCAAAGATAAGCGTGATACTGTGAATCAGCTCTGGGGACCTGCCACCATTATACTCCTCACTTTGACTAGAGCTTCCGGGGAGGAGCACACTTTACAGTCACCAGTGGAAGTTTTTAATAGTTTAAATGGTTACACATACAGTATGTGTATATGATGATGACATAGGTTTATTATTATGTGGAGGAAAAATAGCAGTCAAATGCACAAACATTTCATACAGAGATGCAGTGGCAGCTGGTATCAATGGGCTAAGCTCCTCCTGTCATTTAGGCTTTTACATGTATTGTTAAACATTTGCTAATTTTTTATATCTTTGTTTTTGACAAAAACAACAAATATACAGCCTAAGCTCAATGACACACAGTGACCTAACATGCCTGTGAAGGTTCTTAGTCATCCAGGTCATCTTGAAGAAAAGGTTAAAGTAAAAGCATCTAGACTCAGTTTTCAAGGTGAAGACATTTTGTCTCAAATTCCAAGAGACTTTATCAATTCTGAGTTCAACTGTAAGAGAGCTGAGCTTATATCTCTAGAGGGAGGAGTTTGACCTGAAACTAAACCTGATGGACCAGGTTATTCTGGTCTCATAGTCATTGGCTCTGAAAGGACAGTGTGACTCCTGATGTGAGAGTCGTTAAAGCCTCAGGAGAGTTGTTAGTGACACTGTTCCATTCAGGTGTTGTTGTTCTAGAGTGAAACTTTTTTGATTTAGTTTTTAAAACACTGTTAATAATTCTACAAAAATACAAAAATGGCTTCCTTCACACCTCTCTCAGACCATCTGGCTTCTCTGGCCCACAAATGACCCACAACCATGATGGCCACAGTCCATTGCTTAATGTTAGAAATGTTTGCACTACCTTGCAATCAAGACATTTTTATTGTCTTTATATTTGGCAGCTGCATTGACCAATTTACATCCTTTCTATGGAAGGCTTTAGAAATCTACAAATGTTAATCTTTCTAGCTCAGTATGTAGAGGCACTAATTTGTTTTGAACGGAGTGGCCTATTAAGCGGCATATTTACTTACTCTGTGGAAGTCATGCAACACAAAATACCATGCCTCTGATTTGTTTCCAAAACACATGGCAGCCACACTGAGAAAAACTGTGGAAATACATAAAGTATCCATTCTACACAGCACCAAGTCATCATGTCATTTAGCACAGACAATCACAGCAGTGCTCCATCCAGCGAGAGTTGAGAGGGATGCACAGGGCGCCCATTACAGAAAATCTATGATCAGTCAAGACGGTAATTTTGTCTGTTACAAACTTTGTAAAGGATGAAATGAAACCTTACAGCTGTGGTGTTAAATAGGAGATTGAAAGGGTACAAGTTGACTTATGCGTCTACAGTGATAATAAGCTCTTTCAAGACTTTATGAAACCATATGAACAGTATGATAACCATTGAATAACTTGATCAGAAACTGTAAGCAGGCCCACTGCCCCTTCTAATTCTGCTTCTCTCATCTGTGTATGATTGTATTGTCTTGTTCTGAATATGTAATGTGTGTCCGCTCTTTATGATCTGCCGAGGCAGGAACATACTGAACAACAGCTTATGCTGAGTCAGGCCCGGTTACTGTTTTTTATTCCTTTTCCTGCCTAAATAAATAAATAAAAAATAATAACACACTTCGAAGGGGTTGTCATAAATGTATGGCAGTGGTGATGTTAGTACTGGACGTTGGGCTGACTCAGCTAAAACCAGGCCCAAACGGTTTTGTCTTACATTTTTGGCAATTTTTGCAAGTCATAAATCAGACTGCAAGCCAAATTTAAATACTCTCCTCATCCAGTTTTTTTGCTGGGAAAAGGGAACTCCCACAAACACATGAGGCCAGTCACAAAATCCCTAATCTTTTCTGAACAGCATCCCAGATCTCTACAAAGTTTTGGGACAACTCTTATAAGTGCTCCTAAAAATAAAATAAAAAGTGACGGACTTTAAAGCTGGTGTTGGTCCTTTTCTTCCATGCATAACTTCAATTCAGCACAATCCTATTCATTCTCCCAGCTAAGCACCCACTTTGTACTCCTTGGAATGAAACACATGTGTCTACAAAAGCAATTAAACTCTCTCATATATGCATCATCCAAGCATTGCAAAGTTAATTAAGAAGACTACCCATGATGCCACATGCTGCTAAGACTCCACCAACGTAACCGGAGCCGTGGTCATTACACACACTGACAGTGCATTGGCCTCTCATGTTCATACAAAGTGATTAACTCTTGGCAAAATTAAAAGGCAAGTGCACGTAAAATCCCACGGGACTTTTTACATTTTTTTATTCACACCTCTCCTGCTGTTTCCTAGCATTAGCGTTTTAATTATGATAATGCCACTCGTGCTGGTGTTTGTTTGGAATAAACAGAGAACATCATTATAACTTTACACAGCTTTAATGTTCTTTCAACCAATATTAGCTCCAACAACCCAACTCCAGTAATTACGGTGTTGTTTGCAACTTACCTAGTGACCTTATCCGTGCTGACAAATGGCCAATCTCTTCAGAGCCACATTCATCCGAGCATGCTTCGGAATTTCTTATTTACGGAGTACTTTCTAAATGCCACGTTCGTTCTGGTTTATTCCCAAAGAGGCACATTTGGCTTCACTATTCTTTGGAATTTAACCCAAAATAGCCCATTTTGAGACAAAACTTGGTGACCTTAACTAAAGTTACCCAAAGAGGTATTACTTTTGCATTTATATTCTCGTGAAACATTCACATTAATTTGTCCTTTATCAAACGTTACATTATAAACAACCTTAAATTTAGGTCAGTTCTAGTTTAGTGATTTTGTTGTTCAAGTCTTGGTTTAGTCCTAGGTCTTTTGGACTAATTTAATGCTTGTTGAGTACTAACTAATTATTGTGCTTTTGTCTATTCTGTGTCTAGTCATGTTTTTTTGTCAGGTTTAAGATGTAGATAAGTTTAGATGTAATGTAAATTTCATAATGCAATTAGCACCAGTCATCTGCTACCACTAAAATTGTTCTTAGGTATGTTATAATGCATAAACCACATTAAATTTTACAAGTATTAAACAGTATTTAGTGTAACATCCCTTTGCACTAGAGCAATATAAGTATTTGTCACTCAGGGGAAATAAAAATAAACAAAGCTGCTTCAGACTTTTAAATAAAAATGTAGTTAAGACATGTGCCCAGAGAGGTCATACCCAACACATTACTCTTACCTTTAACTCAAGTCAAAGTAGTAGAATAACTTTAAGGAAAAACAAGAAAACCACTAAAATGAAAGTGTGTAGTTACTACACAGCTCTGATCTTCTATGTGAATGTCAGTGTACGGAGCAGACTCCATTCAGAGGAACTAAATATAGTTCGGCTGAGATGATTTTTTATGGTAGAGTAAACCATAATCACCTGGACCAACAACTGACAATGGCCTGTGCCCGGCAGCGTTCCGAGTCTATCTCCGCTGGGTAACGACCCCTCGGAGCCGCCGAACTTGCTGTGTATGCGTATGCAACCGCGCTCAGTTTTTACCATCCACCGGGCCCACGCAAGGGTCAGATTCACCTTCAGTAGAGCGTTAAAAATAAAAAGCAAGTCCATCACTCAAGAACATTCCGCCTCCCAATTGAATACATAAAACCTGCTCTCATATGAAAGAAGCTATGACCGTCTAGAGAAAGACTCCATCCTTTTGCAATATTACAATACAATGCTGTTATCTTTATTTATCCAGACGAGGAAAAGTACAGAGGCACTTCCAGCCCGACCCTCAACTCTTGACTGTATTAAAGTACAAGGATCAATCACTTTGCATAGACTTCTTTATTTATACACACAAATGAATGTGCATTTCATCAGAACAATACAGGGTGAGGGCTTGGTCATGCGGACAAGTCCATGAGAAGCCTGTGTGGAGAATTAGCGTTCTCTTTCAAGGACACTTAGGGGTTATAGTAAGTGAGGGCATTATAAATGTGCTATTTTTATGTTTATGTCTATATTTCCTTTATGTTCTGCTCCCAAGATGCAAAAAAATCAAAATCAAATCAAACATCATATAGAGGGGCATGTTTGCTTTGAAATCCTTTGACCAGTTCCATGACTACATATTAGACAATTCACACCTTAATTTGACAATTTAGCTCTAATCATGCAAGTATTTGGTTGGCGTTCCCCAAGGATCCATCTTTAGTCCAAATGTATTGCTTTTTGCGCCTTTATATTAAAAATAAATTCTCTCACTTTGTAGAATAAACCAACATAAAGTTGAAATTTAGACAAGGCTGGAACGCCATGAAGCTATAGTCTTCACATGTTTTTGCTTAGCCCCTAAAGTGCATGCGTGTTACTTTACCTAATATGAATGTCTATAATGGCAACATAAGGCATTTTACCTAAAGATTTGCAGCTTTAGCCATGCACTTCTAACCTTGACAGAACTCAGTTTAACTGTCTTAGAAGAAAATGCACAAGCACCTAAAACCATCTTTGTGTAACTGTGGTGGTATTTGCTGTTCTGTACAAGTTCAACCTAACTAAGTCCCAAGCATGCTATTTGACCCATGTAGCCTTTAGCTGGTGTAGCCTCAATAATCATATAGTGCTCAGCTAAATATAAAGTCATTTGCTAATACAAAGAAGGGACAAGAAGTCCCTTCTTCCATTAATGATGAATTGTAGTAAAATGCCAAAATATGCCACAGCCCCTAAAAAAAGAAAAGGTCTATAACTTCCTTCAGCAACATGAAACGACAGAGCTTGCACCTTTTGTACTCACTCGTAGCACAAACTCTAAATACATTTCCATCATCATGCAACTATTCTGCAATTCACTCTATCCTGTCATTTCAAAAGCCGACCATAAACCATCTGCAAACGGTCCAAAATTCTGCTGCTTACTGACATCTTTCAGGCGATGGGAAGACAACACGGCCATCTTTGTTTCTTTACACTGGCTCCTCATTCGTTTCAAGATCAAATGCAAAATCCTTCTGATTATTTTCAAATCCTCTCATAGTCTTGCACAGCCACATAAATCTCTGAAACTCTCACCCCCCGGAACACTCCAGACCTTTCAGAGCCCTCTGTGGTATTTTGGCTGAACACTGAACTAAGAATAAAGACCTTGGTTTTAGAGGATCTCTTGCCCGAGGCTATGCCCCATTGTCTTTAAATTTCCACTTAAAGAAAAACACACATTTTCATAGATGCAAGGAGGGTGGGTGCTACAGCTGCAACTTAAAGAGTTTAATAAAATATTATGTATATTTTAAAAGTGAGTTTCAATGTGAGTATTTGGTTGTATTGCTTGAAATACACTGTTTCTATTTATCTTTTTTTAATTTTTTTTATTGTGATGTCAATCATGTGGGCGCAAAGGTACGCAGTTGACCACTAACAGCTATCTGACCAATACTAAAATATTTTCTGATTAACTTTGCAATGTGTTGTTTTCATTGTTATAAAAATATTCTCAGACATGCTAACCTGTACGCATTTTGCACAACGGTCTGCAGTGTTCTAACAGTGTATGGTTGAGAGTGGGTTTCTTCAGTAGTGGTGTGATGTGGGCCTCTTTGAAATCTGTGGGGAATGACCCAGTGGAGAGAGATGAGTTGATGATGTGGGTCACATGGCCTGAAAGAGATGTGTGAGGATGGGATCCAGCGGGCAGGTGGTAGGGTGGCTAGAACCAATGACCTTGGAAACGTCTGCTTCATTTATAGGAGAGAAAGTGGGGAGAAAACACATATCAGGGGTGTGGACGAGTTCGACAGGTGGTGGTACAGAGAACTGACTGCTGATGCCAGTAGTTTTCTTTACAAAAAAGACGCAAAATTATCAGAGAAGGTAGAGAGTCAGTGTACATCTGTAACTTTTAGCCCTGCAATGGTCCAAGATGTACCCCCCATCAGGCCCAACGCAGGTGGAATAGCTTCATGCTTATGACCTATGAAGTGTAGGCAGTAAAACACTCCCCAAAACCTAACTTGACTTTGTAACTGCTTCCATTCTGGGTTTAGTATCTTTGGATTTTACTTTTCCTTGGGATATTTTTTTCAATTATACTTTACTTGGTCTTGGTACAGCATTAGTGTGGTCTTGACTACAACACCATTTACCAGGTTTACATCCATGTTCCAACCACTCCAGGCAGAACATGCCCTTGGTGCATGTGTTAAAAACACTCAATGACCCAGAGTGTGCTGTACTTAATATGGTAATGTGGTAGTTACCTGGTTGAAAAAACATCTACTTCCACAAAAGGGTTCAGGATTGTTTCCCTCACCCCACCCTCACCTCCCTCTGCCTTCTTGTGTTTGGTCTCCAGTACAGTTTGCAGGTCCACTGAAGCAGAAGCCATCAGGAGCCACCCACTCCTCATTGTGTGTGTGTAATTGTTGGACAGGGGCCACAGGATACGTGAGACTAAAGGCTGACGCTCCACTGCCCCTGCGCCGAAAACTGCCTCCCTGTAAATCACCTCATTCAGAGTGCTGTAAGCTTGTTAGCCGGAGTCTTGCTCCTCACAGTGTGATTTCCTGCATGACAAAGTCCTATTTACCTATCAGCATTTCCGACCCGTCATAGAAAGTCTCCTAGGGCGTGTTTTATGCCCCACTTAGGCCTTAATTTCTTCTGCTGATTGAACTTATCTGGGTGGAATGGTCTCTGTTCCCAAGACCTGATATGTCCTGATGTTACCAAACTTGTGTGTAAATACTCACTATGGGATCAGCTTTATAAGAGGACTTTTGGAAACAATTTTAAATCAAGTTCAGAGCAAGATGATGGTAAAATGTGAAAAGAAACCAAGAAACAAGTCTTAAATTTAAAGAGTCCAAGTCTAATCTAAGACCTCAGACCTGACGTGTCACCAAGATAAGGCCAATCTTGGCATTAAAAATAAAAATCATATCCAATCTAATGAACCCCACTTAACAAGTGACGCTTTAGTCTACATGTTAGACTCAAGTACAGTGTTGATCCTGGGAGTAGTAATAATAGCCATTTTTAAAAGGTCACCAGCCTGTAGCCAGGGCTTTTGAAATCAGTGAGGTCCAGGAACCGTGGGTATGCACAGGGCCGCCTCAACGTAGCAATAGGTTAAGAGGTTCTGAAGGAGTAAAAAGTAAAAAGTAACCTATTTTTTTTACAATGCAAAATCAAACACTAAGCCAGAGAGCAGCTCTACATACAGTATATAATAACAGATAAAGCACATTATTAAAGCTAAACTCAAAAATGATCCCTTTTCAAAAATATTTTTAACTTTTTGCGTCTGTGTTTGACCCCCTTTCACCTTCAGACCTGCCTTCATTCTACGTGACATTGATTCAACAAGGTGCTGAAAGCATTCTTTAGAAATGTTGGCCCATATTGAGAGGATAGCATCTTGCAGTTGATGGAGATTTGTGGGATGCACATCCAGGGCACGGAGCTCCTGTTCCACCACATCCCAAAGACGCTTTATTGGGTAGATATCTGGTAACTGTGGGGGCCATTTTAGTTCAGTGAACTCATCGTCATGTTCAAGAAACCAATTTGAAATGATTGGAGCTTTGTGACATTGTGCATTATCCTGCTGGAAGTAGCCATCAGAGGATGGGTACATGGTGGTCATAAATGGATGGACATAGTCAGAAACAATGCTCAGGTAGGCCGTGGCATTTAAATACTGCCCAATTGGCACTAAGGGGCCTAAAGTGTGCCAAGAAAACATCCCTCACACCATTACAGCACCACCACCAGCCTGCACAATGGTAACAAGGCATGATGGATCCATGTTCTCATTCTGTTTACTGACTCTACCATCTTAATGTCTCAACAGAAATCGAGACTCATCAGACCAGGCAACATTTTTCCAGTCTTCATATTGGAGGTTTTTCCCTATATACACTATTCTTTGTAAACCCTAGAAATGGTTAATGTGAAAATCCCAGTAACTGAGCAGATTGTGAAATACTCAGACCGGCCCGTCTGTCACCAACAACCATGCAATGCTCAAAATTGCTTAAATCACTTTTCTTTCCCATTCTGACATTCAGTTTGGAGTTCAGGAGATTGTCTTGACCAGGACCACACCCCTAAATGCACTGAAGCAACTGCCATGTGATTGGTTGATTAGATTCTGGCATTAATGAGAAATTGAACAGGTGTTCCTAATAGTCCTTTAGGTGAGTGTACATAGCATTTATGTTTACTTGAACTATTGCCACTGCCAACTGTTCATTTACAGAACCTACTGTTCACACATGTACTACTGCACTTTACATAAATATGCAATTACTTCCACTGCTCTGCTATTATTTAGACAACTTCTGTTCATAATTATCCATCTATACAATTATGTTTATAGTAATTGCCATTTGTATTTTATTTTTATAGTACATATCCAACTAAATATAACTTCTATAATATAATCTATTTTTGACTTCTGTTTATAGGAATACGCCATCTTTATATTATGCACATATCCATCTGCAAAATACTTTTTTGCAAAACTTATTTATTCAAATATTGGATATCCTGCACTTGCTGCTATTGCACTTCTGGTTAGACCTAAACTGCATTTGTTGCATTGTACTTGGACATGTGTAATGACAATAAAGTTGAAACTAATCTAATCTAGTCTAATAAATTACAAGCTTTAGTTCACTAATTACCAAAATGGCATTTATGTTTTTGCAAATAAACTCTAAACTTTAAATTGGTTACTTCTACTAAAGCCAATGGGTTTGATCCCTGTAGGGCTATGTTCTATGTGTGTTTTTGTGGATCTTTTTCTCTGTGCTGCTGGAGTCTCTCCTGGTCCGACATCATCCTCACACTGGACAAACCTATGAAAAGAGGCCAGAGGAACTGCTAACTGTAAATTGCCCACAGAAGTGTCTATAAGAGTAAACAAAGTGAAATTACATACGTAAAATGTTTTGGTACTAATTGTAAAAAAATATATATTTTTATTTTATACCAAATAGAATTCTGGCATTATTGTTGACTAAAATTACATATAAATGCAGTGAGAAATATAAGGGTCATTTTAGACTAGGGGTGGACATTTATTTTTTCCCAACGGCCACATTAGAATATGGGACTCTAGTGGAGGGCCGGGCCAACAGAGGCACTTATGCTCAATAAAAACATGTTTCTTTTTCTGTTTACAGTTTGGAGCATGTCATATAGTGGAATTAACTGATCACTGCAGAATATATGCATTGTTTAATCATCAATAAAATATTAGTAAATGCTTGGCGGGCCAGATTAAACAGCTTAACGAGCCGCAAGTGGCCCCCGGGCCTTAGTTTGCCCGCCCCATTTTAGTCCCATTTTCTGTATTAGTGTAGCAACCAAGGTTCTTGTGTAACAAAGGGTTAATACCACAGTTATTAAGTTATTCTTCATTAAATCAATATCCCAAGCCTTATCATGCACCACTCATGCGTTTATTAAAAAAGTCTAGAAAGAGCATATAACCCTACAACACAGACTTTATTAGCTATAGCTGCTTGTGGCTGCTCTAACCCCAAAGTCCCAAAAACAGCCAGGGGAAATTTTAGCTGTTATTTGAAAATATACGCCATTTTATATTCCAAAAATAAGCTAAAAAGACACTTTTCCCAAACTTCTCTTTCTTTCTCCTTGATAAAAATAAAATATAGCCACCACAGCATTAGTGCGCCTGTGGTTTATAGCAGGTAATACGACATTAACTTTACTGCATGGGTTTTTTAAAGACTTTGAGATTTTGCCTCAACCCAAATGCACTGTCTTTTTTTAACCAGGCATATATTGCCGCGGAACCAATATTTCTGCTATTTGAAGCTGTATTACACTCTCTTAGCAGCTCTATCTACTCATAGCCAGATCCCTGGTCACTATTGATCTGTATTGGCACCCTTTTCAACAAGGCAGCAAGAAACCAGCCCTTGAAATATTTATTTTTTCCCAGAGTTTTCTTTCTCTTTGAATAAAATCACACCTGATGAGAAAAGTTGGCGGGTGCACATTAAAAGTAAGAAAGTTCACTTACATAATGTAGGTAAGGTATTATTACAGGTTACATCTATTTGTTTAATAGTTTGTCTGATAACGATGCAGTTGGAACTCCAGTAGTTTTTTTAGTTGACATTTAGTTGACTTTTAATTGAAGTAGTTATTTTGCACCCCCCTACTTACTTTCTATCACATTTCACCCCCAAAAACCTAATGTCTAACTTCTGAGGAGTTAAATATGAACTTAGTCTCAAGACAAAGTTCAGGAAAGCATGGAAAAAAACGCTCAAACTGAACTTAGTTTTCTCTATTAAGATACTTGGATCAACATTGGTCATTATTTATTAACATTCTACCTTGTCAGAAAGATTGTTTTAATGCATAGAAATCCTCTCAAATGATTTGAACTTTGATGCGTAAAAATGTAGATTACAGCAGTTGACTTCTGGGTGTCCCTAAAAACATACACGCACCTCCCCCTCAGAGGGGGGTCTCATCCTTCGAACTTGGGTCCTCTAGCAGAGTCCTGGGAGCTTGAGGGTTCTGTACAGTTTGTTGGCTGTTCCTCAGTCTGTGCTCTTCTGGAATGAGATGTCGTCTCGGGTTGCTTGGCTGCAACCCTGGGATCTGCTGTAGCCACTCCTCCAGTTTGGGGGTTACTGCCCCTTTGTCTCCTGTTGCATTGTATATAAGTGTTGTGCAACAGGCCCCAGAATTTGAGCAGAGAGCTGAAAAATTGACAATTTTTATCATGTGGCTAAAGAGGATGACTGGACAAACAACAAAGACAACAAGAAGGATTATATTCTAGTCTGTTGTACAACCACTTTACACTTAAGTAACATCAAATAAAAATAACACTCTTTTTACTTTACATTTAATCCCACATTCCTTATGCATTTTGACAGGCCTTGCTGTTTTAGTGATTTTGAGGTCACAGCCGCTAATAAAGTCTGTGAGCTGTAGGTTTATGTGATCGGCTTAGACTCTTTTCTGGTGCATGATAAGGTTTTGGAGATTGATTTAATGAAGTTCAGCTTAATAACTGTGGAATTAATGTGCTAAATTATGTTTGTCTGTTTGAGATCTACACTGGAGCTAATCATATCTTACCTCTTACCTGCCATTATTCCCAATAGAACACATTTAGTCCCATGACGTCCAGAACTCTATTGACTGTTGGCTCTTGTATTAGTGTGAATTCATTAGTTACTGCATTATTAAACACTCCGATAGCAATAAAAAATACTGCAGTTAAAGTTAATGTACAGATATGCCAAGCTGCAAATCTTTGGCTCCACCTAAGAAGATTGTACGTGCAGGAAACAACTGATATGTAGCATATTAACAAGTTAGTATGTTGCTTGATTGCAACTGTTGGATACAGTTTTATTTAGCTCCTAGCTTGCTACACAAGCCGAACTGGCAGACGGCTGGAAGCCACCAATTTACATCTGCACAAATAAACATTATACATCCATCTTGTGAATTACACAAGAACAAAACATAAACACAACAACTATTTTAGTGTACATTCCATTATACATGGAACATTTATATATTTGTTTGTGCTGGATTAATAGCTAAATTTTCAAATTTTTAAATGCAGGAATGTTTATCCCAGTTTTAGGTCCTTCCTTTTTCAATAGTTGCAAGTGATTTGACTTGAGTCACTTCCAGAAACTGGCAAAACACTATTGGAGTCTTAAAGTTCTGCATCCAAGGGTTTAGGGTGAGCTTCTGGGGAAGGAATAAATCCTCAACATGACATTTTCCACTGCCATACTAAGAAAGGTGAGTATGTTATGCAGTAAATGTATAATTCAACAGAGCAAAGATACCATGTTTACACTGACCATACTAAAGCTCTACCCTGGCTCTAAACTCAAACCAACTCTCGATTCTTTATTTTATTCTTGTGTTTTTGCCTCAAAACCCACAAACACATCCGAGTTAGCATGAAGCCTCGATATGCACACAGATCACGGCTCCCATAAATAATGAAGGGGCCATAAATTAAACATCGAAGCCGAGTTTGCAATAGCCGCTTCAGACTTAGATGCCACACTCTCCCCCTCCAAGACTTAATTAGAAGCAGTGCAAAACAAGAAAAAAAATAATAAAAAAACAAAAAAAAAACAAGCTCCGAGCCACGGGGAGCATAGCCTTTGATTTCCCACAATGCACTTGTGTTATTACAGTTTGCACTAATTGCATGGCTGTGTGAGAGGACAAAGCCTTGAAGTGAACGGCATCTAATAAGCAGCTAGTGGCCGTCTTCTGGAGCTCACCTTTGTCTTCTTCAAAGGTTAGACGTACTCACGGCGCACGTCTTCTCTTGCCGTCATGCAGATGAGGCACAAATTGCAATGTAACCACAGCCGGTGCTGACATGTAAACCCAGAGGATGCTTAGTTTTGTACAAACAACGTATAAACCACTGCAGATGAAAGAGGGCGATGTATGGAAATGAAGTATGAGATGTAATCAACAAGAAATCAGTATTGCTTCAACTACAGTATATTCCTACATGTTTTGATACACTCGCAGGGCTGTAGCTACAGGGTGGGCAGACTGAGCAAATACTAAGAGAGGATGGGGCCCCCAGATATGACTGATTGCATGTATTTATGAGGTTTGATTTTGCAGTTATTTCTGTTTAAACCCTCATTACTGATTGTTTTATAATAATTGATCTCTAAAGATTGATAACCAAATGTGTTGGGGCCTACTGGGAACATCCAACTAAAACTACCTTTTGTTACTTTAAAACTTTATCTATCACTGCAGGGAAATGTGTTTATATCACCCAACAAATTTATCAAAATACTAATATGTCACTATTTTAAAGTTTACAACATTGTCGATTTGAAATATTTAGTTGTTGGCCACCTTTTAGACCTGTCAATAAAGTTTAGACCAAGTGATAGGGTCTAAGGTGACCAGTTCGAATGGGGTTGGATAAACTTTATGCAACCAGAGTGCGTCCTGTTGGATGAGATCTGAGGATGCATTTGGAGGTGGGCTGGATTGCTTGTATCCATATTTTATTGTATTCAGACACTCTTGAAAGCATTCGTGAGAGAGCGGTCCAAAATGACGTGTTTCAGTGTTTATCTCGGACGTGAAGTTCCACAAAAACTTACACTAGCAATTGTCCAGCTTTAAAAAAGACTGCAACACAAAAGTGGGAACATGCAAGCATAGTCTTTTTGCAAAATGCCATATCCCCGGTGGAAATTGTAGCACTATACAAACAAAAGGGAGAATATGCAGATGGCGTCATTTCTGTCATAAGTCTGTCATGTTAGTATCAGAGTAATATGACTTTTCTATAATTTTTCCAGTAAGAGCAAAAATCCACCAAAAATTCTATTTAATATTAACGTCAATTTTTGCACACATCCAAGAGTTGCAGGAATGGAGCAACTACTACATTAACATGAATCGATAACCCATTTCAGATGAGTTTTAATGATGCTAATGCTTGATTCTATATACTAAAAGTCACTGACAGACAGCAGTTGGTTCAAGCGCCAAAAATTTGGCTCTGAAATGATCAAATCTTGTGCTGTGATTGGCTGCAATTTGGGCAAAGGTGGTCCTTCTTTGCGTAAAGACGAACTTGGGTTGCTTGATTTACATTGTGTGTCATTCCTGTTATTTTTTGCTATAGCTTAATGGCTACTGGTTTCTTTTGTCATATCGTGACTTTCTCCCACCACCACATGTCCTGGAGCGTGCTGAAAGCTCTCTGCTGCATAAGCATTAGTATAAGCAGTGCATATGGAGGAGCGCTCAGAATAGCTCATGTGCTGAATAAGACATAAGACTCCTACAGACAAAACAAACACGTCCCCTAACATGCTGCGAACATGAATAATGGAAGCTAAATGATGTGTATGTCACTTATGGTAGATTTATGTAAGGCAAGGTAATTGTTTTGATATTATGCATGCTGTTTCAATTCAAAGACTGCCACAAGTTAAACAACTTATCCATTATTTTTTAAGTTAAGTTAAGTTTTTTGCAACTTTTTGGTCAACCTACTATATTTTTCTTGGTTTGATAAGGTAAAATATATAAAGTAAAATTGAATGTATTCTTTTTGGTGCCTTTGATTTGCTGATTTGAGACCAAAAATGTGCAAGATCAGAAACTATCGAGACCATGTCGGGGCAAGACCTCGGACCTTAGTTATATAGCTGGCTTATGTTCAAAATGAGAGCTGAAACTTGAGTGTGACCCCTTCCACTGTAAATATGACTCTATAAAAGTCCAACTAGGTGTGAAACTGTGCATATTCCTACACAACCGCTGACCCTGCATTCTGGAGACCTGGCGCAAAGGCAACCCACACAGTGAGGGAAACTGAAGCAGGTTTGAAAAAGGATTGACACTTGATTTGTGTTTGACATCATGTTTTTCCACTTTATTGCTCTCTTAAACATATTTTGAAGTAAAACAGGGCTGATTCTGATCAGAGACTGCATTTATGAAATAACTATTGGACACAATCCTGAGCAGCTCCTACAGGACTGTTTGCGGCTCAATATGACTCTCATTATGCACTGCACAATACTACAGTCAGGTCTTGATGGAACTTGACCCAGGTCTACAGAGTGTCCTTGTAGCTCTTAATTAAGACTTTGGTGAAACTGCGAGTGACATTTAGATCCCGTCATGCTTGTTTTTCTTTCTTGAGAACCCTGAATGAGGTCCATCTGGTGTAAGTATGACACAGGGGATGACTGCTTTCCGGCATGTTAATACGGTCTCTCATAAAGGAGGATGCTGTTGTAAAACAGAGACGATGAGGATTACGATATCGGTGCTCTCAGTCACGTTCACTTACTTAACCAGCCCTGTCGACTCTTGATCACTCTTGACAGTCACAAAAGGGCAGAATATTTATAACCAAGATTTGAAACTCTGATCAGTGCTGGCATCCCAATAATCCGCTTGTAATGACACTGTCACTGCACAGTAACAAAGGATAGTCATGATAACAATACGTTCTGTAGTTAGTCCACCATAGCTAGTTATTACATATGGTATATAATACTTTGCTCTGCTTTAAAAAATGGGATTCTCCCCCATTGCATTTAAGGCCAAAAGTGGGTTTTCTGGTGTTTTGCATTAATTTCAAATTGAACTCATGATGGTCATTAATGCAAAACATATCTGCTTTTTAAAAATGTAGTAAGAGCATGGAGCATTAAAGCTGCATTACGGGAGTATAAGACATTTCTAAACACAAGCGACACTTATTACAGGTTATTGGTGGCACTTACAGCCTGCTTGCTCGTTCTTGTCGCACAAGCTCGTACGCGCACGTCAACAACCAGCAGAGGTTGCACCAAACGCAACAGGAGTTTGAGATGCACAATGTTTACTGAGGTAAGAAAAAGTACAAATAAAAGTATAATAAGTATGACCGCAGTAATGACCGCAGTAAAGACTGGATGGCAGTAGCTCAGTGGGTAGAGCAGTCGAAAGTAGGTGGTTCGATTCCCGCTCTCCCACAGTTCATACTGACGTTGTGTCCTTGGGCAAGACACTTAACCCACCTTGCCTCCAGTGGCTGTAACACTGGTAATTACTGTAGAACAATGTAAGTCGCTTTGGATAAAAGCGTCTGCTAAATGAATAAATGGAAATGTAAATGTAAAGAAGTAAATTCGTTTTTTATGTTTGCTAGGAGTATATGTAGATTTTTGTATTGTGCTGGTCGCTTCTGTCTGACCGTAGATTTCATAGCAAGCTTTTTTTTTGGCCTAAAAGCTACACATAATACCTTTAAACCATAAAAAAGTTGGCTTTATCCTCAAAATAATCAAGATGACTGCCTTATTGTTAGATGTTTAGCATGATTGGTTATGCAAAATTGTTTATTAACAATTAATTGTATTACAACACAGTAATCCTCTCCATGATTTTGACATTGATATTAATTTAAGTATAACTTTGAAGGACATCTCAAACTATGAATGCCATATTGAAATGTCAGAAGTTAGAGATCATTTTTATTTTATTTATTTTATTATCCTTTATTTAACCAGGTAAAATAAAAATCATTGAGATTAAAAATCTCTTTTCCAAGAGTGACCTGGCCAAGACGACAGCATATACAGTTTAGAGAAATAAATACAAGACAAATCAACAAAACAAATAATATTTACAGTCAATGTGTGCAAGTTTAAAAACATTTACATTTTCCAAACTCATGTTCACACCTCTCTAAAATAGATTTAAATTCTCCCAAAGTCACAAGTTCGGATAGATTTAAGTCCTTTTGCAGTTCATTCCATGCACAGGGGGCAGCGTACTGAAATGCTGCCTTACCCAACTCCGTTCTGACTCTGGGAACTACCATCACTGTGTTCTTCTGAGAACGCAGAGAATACTGCTGTTGTTTTTTACACATGTATGTGCAGAGGTAAGATGGCAGGAGCCCAAGAATACATTTATAAATGAAAATCAGCAAATGAGACCACCTGCAAACATACAGGGACGGAAACTCAGCTGTAGCATACAATGTACAATGGTGAACACGATTTCCACAACCAGTTATAAAACGTAAAGCACAATGTTAAACAGTGTCCAGCTTTTTTAAAAGACGATCAGATGCATTCATAAAAAGGAGATCTCCGTAATCCAATAAATAAAAAAAGTTGCAGAAATTAAACGTTTCCTGGTACAAACAGAGAAACAGTTTCTAATTTGTTTCTAAAAAGAAAACTGAGCTTTAGTTTCAGTTTACGTACGAGATAATAAATATGTTGCTTGAAGGACAGATCAAGTGTGTGGTGATAGTTTTGAAAATAATACATTTTTTGACAAGGTATTAAATAAATACATCAACAATAGTGCAACAGAAAAATACTGTATTTAGTGCCACAAATGGTAAAACTTTAATAAGTTTATTTTATTTTTTGTTGCAGATGTGTATATACTAATTTATACTATACATATTATCCATTGATTTGTCACACATGTTAAATCCATGTTTAACGGTTTGGGTTTTACAATATGGGAAGAGAATTGTGGTTGTTGAGGAGAATTTATTGGCTTTTAAATTTAAAACAATGCTAATGTTTTGGATTTTATGAAAAGGTGTGAAGCAAATGCCACGTTTGGAAAACAGTGCCCTTCTCTCCTAAAAACTTTTGGGTCATTCATTGGCGATGACGGCCAAAAAATACTATATCTCCTAAAAAGTGCAGTTACAAAAAACAGATTGACATAATAATAAATATACTGTATTGAAATTGAGTATGGTAATTGTACATGTACAGTCAAATAAAAGCAATATTAGTGTTTAAAGTAGCAAGGGACAGCATCGTCTCAGCTGGTGTAAAGGATGTAAAGAAGCCTTGATGGCCGTAGGTTTCTCTCTACTAAAGCTTAGTCTTCCTACATAGTAAATGACAGTAGAGGGGGCCCAAAAGGCAGTGAGAGACTTAATCCACCTATGGCTGTAGTTCTGGATAACAGAGTACAGAGTGGCATTATAAGCCACAGACCCTGAGTCAGCACAGGATGCTGGGAAAGAGAGTTTTAAATATATACGCTTGACATTTCAGTTCAGGCAAAGTTCAAACTCACAGCAGTGCATTAAAAATGCTGTCAAAGCAACCCCTCGGAGCAGCTCTTCACTTACAACATTTGTACTTTCTCTCAAATGTAATTACATTAAGGGAAAAGTAAGTGTGAGGTAAATGCACACAACAACTACAATGTATATCTCAATCCATCAATTTTCTGCCGCTTATCTGCTTAGCTGGCTCTTCTTGATCTGGAGGAGCAGTGGCTCTACTCTGAGCTCCTGCAGTGAACAAGCTCCTCACCCTATCTCTAAGAGGGGTAATTACAAATAACTATGTGGTTCTAATTTTGGGCAAATTACAACTTACAGTCTTTGTTTGTGGTCAAAGAGTTTTTATTTTATTTTCTTTGCCACAAAGCTGTTGCTATTATTCTTGGGGCCCCAAAAAATGTCTGGTCATGTTTAGAAAGTTTGTTAACCGTTTCTTCCCTAAACTGGCTATACAAGCTTTATAAACGTTCTAGGGGTGAACAAAGATGTTCAAAAAAAATTTTCTCTCAGCAGAACCTATAACAGAATATTTGAATTAGTGATTTTTTTAATTTATTTTTTTTTAATGATCTTATTTTTTTAGAATAACTCTGTAAATTTTGAGCCACTTTTAAGAAGCAAGTAACCCACATTACTCTAGTCCTTTGCACCTCCACTGGCTCCCTTCTCTCAGCGCACTCACCATAAAACACAAAGACCTGTCTAACCTGCACCCTTAGAGCTACAGCTGCTTTAGGGCTGTGAGGTGCTGTACCCCCTGGAGAATTACCAGTGAGATGAAGGGCTAACACATGATGTAAAATACATGGATATCTTTTGGGAGAGACCATAAAGGTTTCATTAAAAGGCATCTGGATGTATGTTTTAAGGTAAAGATGTTTCGTTCCTCATCCAGGAGATTTTGTCAGTTCTGAGGTGAACTGAAAAGAGAGCTGAGTTTTTGTACGCAACAGAAGGAGGGGTTTAGCCTGAAACTACTGTTATTGGACAAGGCTGATGAAAGTTGAAGACTTCACCTCAAAAACAATGCCCAGATACCCTTGTTGAAACTATTTCTTGAATATGTCCTGGATGACTGAGAACCTCCACAGACATATTCCACATAAACGGCAGTTTCTCTATACCAAATTTATTTGATTTAAAGGACGGGTGGTAAAAATACACATTATACCAGCTCTCACACTTCAGACAACTATTAACTACTATCTGCAGAGAATGAAGGAAATAATGATAAATCAATAGGTTGTAGAGAGTCTTTGAGTAATTACAAACCTCCAAAATAATGAGCCTGGGGATTTTTTGACATTCAACACTAATCAGTAAGAAATAAACATAACAGTAGGATTCAAAGACAGTGCTTTTTCATATTTATATTCAAGTCAGACAGAGTACAGTAAATTGAGCAGAGAGTGGGATTAGCTTTTTTGAAACAGCAGCCGAGTGGGTTTTCTTTTCTTCTATTCCATCTCGGAGTGCTGTCAGCCTCTCGACACATTATTTTCCCCTTTCATATCTGCGAGTGTACAGCCACATCTAATCATACCATATCCAATTGATGTCGGGAAAATGTAGCACTTGCAAAAAAAACACAAAAAAAAAAAACAACAACACAAAAACGACAAAAATGGCAAAAAGAAAAAGAAATCTGGTTTCACCATCTGTAAATGTCACCAGGAATCATGAAAACGGTCACATTTTGGGTCTAATTAACAACACTTTTGCTTAAAAAAGAAAAAACTCCAAAAATATTATTATTTTGTAGTAACTCTTGGTGAAGTTTGGTGGGGACCGTGGTAGTTTCGGTCTCCTCTTAAACGGATCCTCTTTGAGATTTTAGCCCGCGTTGGATCTTCCTTTTAAGAACATGTGAACAGCTACATTATTAGCTAGGAACAAGAAGAAATTGGACTTAAAACACCCCTTCCACTAGCTCCTTTGAAGTTTTAAATATAACTGGATAGACAAATGCAAAGAAATTTTATTTGATGTCAATACTGTATGTAGGCTATGTATGTTGGCAACTTTGTGATTTGGGCGGCAATGGTACTCTGGTTCTAATGCAACGTTAAAGACATGAATCTACAGGAGAATTGACTAAGCTAAATTACACATTGTGAATGAAGGGTGAGGCAGAATGGTTAGTGTTTATTTATGTTTTAATGTTTTATGTACTGTACATTTTCTTTTTAGTCTCATATTAAAGTTGCACTACATACTTGCATATATAAATGCATACATCATACATACAGTAGTTGCAGAAAGCCAACCAAAACCATGACATGATGGTTTTAGCTTACTGGAACACCAAACCCTGGTGTGGACTAAAAGACCCATAATCAAGTTGATCCTTGAAAGAAGGCTCTGGGTTCACTTCCAAGTGATTTCCAGCGTGGTTCATTTTGCAAACACAAGAACACTAACCGGCCTCAATCTGGCCAAACTTCATAAATAACAATATTTACTAAATGAGTTCCCGTAGAGAGCCGCGCAGTACATTATCACGCAGAACTAAGATGAACAGAGGAAAGTGACAGTCATGTTAAGGTTTTGACAATTACATTAATATATTTTCTATCACACCCCTCTATGTAGCTTTGCCTCAGTGAATAGAAGTGTTCTACAGTGGTCGTCTCTGTCATGTCCTAGTGTTATGTGTTAGTCTGCTTATGTAATGTATTTTATTTCCTGTGTCTTATTGTGAAGTGTCTGACTTACTGGCATGTCTGTGTTTCAGATTGACTCCTTTGTGATTACCTGCTCCGCCCCTAATGTGTTCCACCTGTGCCTCATTGTGTTCCCTATAAAGTCTGTGTGTTTTCCCCTGTCCTGTGCTGGATTGTAGCCTCAAGATTGTAGTCTCTATCCTTGTGTTTTGGTATCCAGTGGTTTCTTGTGTTTTTGGAATAAACCCTTTGAACCATCTGCCTCTTGTGGGTCTGCACAGTGAGTCCTTTTGCCTGTACCTGACAGTACAATCCAGCCAGGAGCAGGGGACAACACACAGACTCTAAAAGAAAACACAACGAGGCACAGGTGGAACACATTAGGGGCGGAGCAGGTAATCACAAAGGAGGGAAAAACATAAAGGCAGGAAGTCAATCTGACATATAGGCAGGACTGAGACACTTTACTATAAGACACAGGAAGTTAAATAAGCATATACCACAGACACGAGGTTGGGGCATGACAGTTTCCTTATGACAAAGTGCATTTGGCATCGGCCCTAAAAAGTCACATTTTCTGCAAATATTCTAATACTGCTCTGTTATTCTAATTAAATTTGAAAACACCTATGATAGGGACAACATATTTGTAACTAAAGGAACAATCAGACAATAGGTGATGGTTGGGGGGATTAAATAGGTTAAGTTCAACAAAACTTTTTTTTTTTTTTTTTTTTTTATTGTTTGTTTAAAATCTATTAAATTTAGTCATAAAACATATAAAATATAGTACAGCTGCTGATGATCAATTAGTTTGGGATTAGCAGCACCACTATACCCCTTTAAACTCTACAGAAACTGTGAAGGGAGCTTCATTTTGCCCAATTTATTTTTCATTGTAGCTTTATTTCCACCAACCAAAAAATATATTGTAGAGACCAATTTTTTTAAAGAAGAAATGTCAAGTTGGGGGGCCTAACATTTTTACTGACAATGTTCACTAAGGTTTAATCTCTAGTCTGTTTGTGCGTAACAAACAAACCCCAAAGTTTCTGACAGCTGAACCAAGACCTTTTTTAGCACTAATGTTTCAGAACGCTTTCCTCTTCTTTAAGCATATTGTGCAAAACAATCCATTCTTGTATCTACCAAAATCCTCATTCCATGATGCAACCCGCTGAAAGTCGCAGACGGCGTTTGATAACTTAACTGCTCTCCCCCGGGAGCCTTTGTTTGCTTTGTTTCCTCCTGTCTCTTTAATTGATTAAAGATGTTACAGTTTACAAGGCAATTGGATCCAACATGATTCTTAGCAGCGCAAACCATCGGCAGCCGCATGATCCGACGACATATGTGAAGTTCAGAATAGACATATCAAACTTGCTCCGTCTGAAGCCTCTTGATTTAGATGCAAAACCCAATTCCACGCTTGGCGGCTCCTCCCACGAGGCTCGCGCATTAACATTTAATGACGACACTCGGGAAGCGACACTGTCTGTCTTCCTGCAGCCTCATGTCTCTTCACGCAACATCGCCTCCATTTCTTTATCTTTGGTGGAAAAGTAGGAATTCGCACAAGCAATAATGAGGATACTAGCTCAAGCAGGTTTGACATGTAAATTAAAACCCACGTCATGATGAGGTTTTTGTTAAAAGAATGCGGCTGAAGTAATGATCCGCCCGACAACATGCCTTAAAGCGATGCACGCTGTTGAACAATGCAGATGCACTGGGGTTAGATAAGAGTCTGGGTGACACAGAAGAGCCTGGTTATGCATTTCGGCTGCATCTTTATTCTCTATCTACTGTCAAAACGAATTACAGCTAGAACAAGGCGCTGCACTGGAAGTTTACTTAGCACCAAAATAGACCTACAGATGGAAATGATATTTAAACAAAACAGAAAGCAGTGCTTTTCTTCTGGCTCCTATTTGTCGTGAATTGATTAAAAAAAACTCCAAACAAAAGGCATACTAAATATACTTTCAATGCTTTGCCATGAGACTTTTGAATAACTTTTCACAAAATCACTATCACAAAAAAATCTATTGAACAATTAAGATAGAGGACTGAGATGGTCAGTCCAGAATCTTCCCTTTATGCTGCTGTAGCCAATGACAGGGCAACTTGGCTTTGTGCTTTGGCTCGTTGTTGAGTTGGAACGTCCAAGTACGTCTCATGCACATCTTCCAAGCTGATGGGGGCAAAGTTTCCTCCAGTATTTACTGATAAAATGCTGCATTCATCTTTTCCTGTGCCTTTGTAGCTCACACATCCCCAAAACATCAGTGATCCACCTCCATGTTTCACAGGAGGAATGGTGTACCTTTCATCATAGGCCTTGGTGACTCCTCTCCAAATGTAATATCAAATGTTTATGGTTGTTACCAAAAGTTAAATTTTTGTTGACCTACATGTCCTTGGTTTGGTTTCAACAGAATCCCTCATTTTGAACACTGCATTCTCAATTCCTTGGATATCATTTTACATCCCGTTCCTGTTTTATACAGTTCATTTTCCTGTTCCTGCAGATCTTTTGACAATTCTTTTGCTTTCCTCATGACTCCGAAAACAGAAACATCAGTGCAGCAATGGATGAGAGATACAAGGGTCTGTCAGGAGCCCAGAAACTCACTGACCTTTTATACAAACACTGATTACAAGCAAACAGATCACAGATGAGGATGCTTAACTTTAGTAGCCATTCAAACCTGGTTGTGTCACTTGTGCATGTTATCAGGCAGAAATCACCAGGGTTGATCAGGGTCATTTGGGTAGTTTCTGTTGTCATTAAGATTTAAAAAGAGTAAACACAATTGTTTGACAATTATTGGCTTCACACAACCACTAACTATGAGTGAAAGAAAGGGTTTTGTGTTATCATTCATATTCTATTAAAGATGGCCAAAAACACAACTGTATGTAAGACTGTAAAGATCCACATTTAGAATCTGAATGTAACATGTCATGGGAAAACACACAGTACTTTCTCTACAGCCACATTCCTGAAATATGTATGACTCTCCGCGGCTTCCTTCAGAGGCTGCGAGAAGTTCAGCTCCTCATTGTAAATTTAAAGGCTGCTCCATGGTGCGACAGAGAACCCGAGGGCCGCTGTGCGAAGGCGTCAGATGAGTCTGCACGTCCTGCTGTGCTAACCCGCTCGTCTCCTCCACATTGATGAGGAATCAAGGCCTTATTCAGCAGCGATTTGTGTGTCAGCGGTCAGCAGCTTCTTCAACACAACGCCGACTCATAGCGACAGCTCGGTGACACGAAAAGCCTCGGAAAGACGTGGGGATGTGCCAGACAAGGAGGTCTGTGACATAAGGCTGAGTGACACTAAAGGATTCTACAATGGGGAAAAAATCCATCTTAAGCTTTCAAATGGCTAGGACATCGAAAACAAACTTCTCAATTTTATTTTAGTATGATCAGGATAAATGAGAGTTTTCAGAGACATATAATAATAGAAGTATGTTATAAATATTATTATCAAGCATTTTTAAATAAAAAATTCAACATATTCAACATCCTTCTTTCAAGTTTTCTAGAATAACAAAAAAATACTAAAATCACTATTGGGACTCCAGGCACAGTATACATTCGTTCATCCATCCTCATATTTCTGTTAGGGGTCGCAGGGCTGACACTTCACAACATTCACTGACAGACAGTAGGACAGTGGCAGAAAGCTGGAGTACTCAGAGGGAACTCACAGTGTCACAGAAAGGATGCACATCTTTGTTGAAACTCATAAAATAATAAATAAATCCCAGCATACCAATTAACACCAAGTTTGCTTTGTCAAAAAAGACTTCTGAACAGTCAAAGATATAGTAAACTCAGAGGTTTAGAGTTGAGAATCAGAAAATGAACAAAGGTTTCTCTGAATATTTACCCCCCCCCACACACACACACACACACACACACACATTTTTTTTTATCATTCTAACCTACAACAATGTTTCTTTAGTCTCTGCAGCAATAAGACCCCCACTCTACTGGCATGTCTGTCATAAAAAAGAGAAATTGTATAATTAATTGGCTTTTTACTACGTGATTAGATCACACTGCAAAATGTATGCAGTTTACTTTATACTCATAACTATAATGCCTTTGTGATAGGCTTTAATTGGGGCCTTTTCTTTGGACTTTGGATGATCTCCACACTGAAGGCATTTCACCCTCAATTTCAATTTTTGATTGATGTATTGTACATTGCATATATATTTTGGATATGACCCACGTCACAGAAAAATGTATTGGGATTCAGCACATCAATAAGTCGGTAAAGAACTGAGTCAGAAAGGTAGCTTATTTCGTTTTTGGGCATATTTATGACATTGGCCTAAAATAGTAAATAATGAGTGAATACGACGTGGAAAGCTTGTTAGGAGTGTTGTGTGTGCAGAAAAAGTAGCTCCACCGATAGTGACAGAATGTAAGTGGACAATAGCCAGCTGCGTCACCACCACCACAAAAAACTAAACAAAAACACTCCCATTAATGGCCTCACTCTCCCCTTAATGCACTTGGCTTGACATAAAATGAAGAAAATGGCCCCAAATAAACGGTGCAAGAGCAACACAACATGAAGACTGTAAATGTCTGCTACTTACCACTTGGAGATGTAATCATCCACTCAGCCATGGCCTGTTCTGTCGCTTCTCTTTTGCTACGCTCCTCTCTATTTTCAGGGTTTTAGCTGCAACGAGAGAAGAGGGAAAATGGGCTTTAGTGCTCCAATGAAAATCAATACATGAAGATAACAAGCGTCCAAAACACAATACGTGGATCTTAGAGGGACAATGGGTCAATCAGAAAACACACATAGTCTATATATGTATTGTGTTATTATAAAATGTCAATATTTAATAGATTTTGTCTTGTTTCTTCTGTAGATTATAAGATATTCATTACAAGGCTGGTTAGGTATGATGCTGACCAGGCTTTGGTCGAACTAAATTTAGGTCACTTACTGCTATCCTTCCCTGCGTTTACATGTGAGATCCGTGCGGTTCTTTTTTAACAGCTTTAAACTTTTGTTAAAAAGAACTAAGGAGCTAACGTGAGACTTAATTCTGCATGCGAGTCAATACAGACAACTTTAGAATCAGAGATTTGTACCTTAATTTTTGTTTTAAATAAATTATATTATATAATAAAAACACGTGAACTCGGTCATAGTTTTTTTGGTATTTTAAAATACAGATGACCTGAAAAAAGTTTAGTGGGTGCAAATTCTGAAAAGTTCTATAGTGTTGCTTTATAACAAAGACAGTTACCAATTATATATTTTAAAATCTGGAGTAAAAGCTGGAGCAGACTGAGTGACCTCCTCCTACGCCTGTCTCTGTAATGAGTTCCCGCTCCAGACAGTAGGAGGAAACAGCGGCTGGTCATTATGCAGGAGGCGTGCCTGAGCTGGTAATTCCACCACGAGAAGGAGACCAGAGTGGAGACAGTTATCTACTCCAAAGACACTCTTGTTAAAATCACTCTTGACACTCGCTGCTATTAGTACGCCATTAACAGTTCAAGGACAATAGCTGTGTCCTGTGTTTTGATGGTGAAGCCGCCGCAGCTTCTTTCTTGTTAAGCCTGGACCGGGCCTTGACAATGGCCATAGAATATTGATGGGGCGTGAAAGGCACTTTTGACTGAATTCATAATAATCCCCTTTTTGTTATGCCCTTGATATTAAAGATTAGCAAAATGTCTTTGACATTTTATATTGGAAAATGGATTCATTCAAGTTGATGTAGTCCTTTCAATAACCCTTCCAGAACTTTATGAACAGTTTATACTCCATTTCGGCCAAGAGTTTTAGGGCATATTCTTAGAAAACGTTCGCCTAAATTGCAATTTTATACTAACCTGTTCATATGTCTGCTGTAAGGAACTGGCTTTGATTCAAAAAGACACATTTCCTAACACCAAAATGAACAAGGCTACAAATGAAAATAATAGTGCTGACTACTAATGGGATCATTTTACAACAATTCACTAAGTCAGATTATATGTCATAGAGTCAACAGCCCAATACATGAAATTGATGTTGTATGTTCAGACCCAGCACTAAAATCCAGACTGATCAGATCTAATGTGGTTAGCCTTAATGCAATGACCTAAACAGGTCCTAAAAGTGTGCTAAAAGATTAGATCTGAGGATGCATTTGGAGGTCGCATGTATCCAGATACTCTCAGATACAGTGGAGGAGTGGATAGGTATGAGTCTGCCTTTCATTGTGGGATCTGTGTTTTTTTATAACAAAAATAATAATATGGGAAGATTAGTTTTAGATGGCTCTTTTTTTCTTAAGCAAAACTCATAGTGTGCCCATTGGCTGAAGAAGCTCATAGGAAGATTGCGTCATTGTGCCTAACCTCTTAATTAAGTACAATGGCATATTAGTAAAATATCAGTAAGCAAGACTTATACATTATAGATAATCATCAGAAAAAAAGTTTTACTGAAGACTTTTCAGACGGAAGAGTTGGTTGCTAATAAGCAACCCAACAGGAAGTAAAGTGTTCACTGCACATGGTACCAGTGGCTTATATGCAACCTCACATACACATCATTCAGAAAAAGGATGCCCTATTGTCAACATTGAATCAATGGTGGTGGAAAATTTGCTATTTAAGCACTAGGTCTATCTGTTTACACACACACAAAAAAAAGTCCAATAACTGGAAGGTTTGCGGTTCAATCCCTGCTTTGTCTGCATCTGTGCCACTGTGATTGTGTTGTGTTTGGCGGTGGTTGGACAGGCTGTTGGCATTCTTGGTATGGTAGCCACGCCTCTCAATGAGTCTGCTCCAGGGCAGCTGTTGCTACAGAGGAAGCTTATCCCCACCAGTGTGTGAATGGGTGAATGGAAACATGATGTGAAGAGCTTTTGGTGTCCAAGACAACACAAAAAAGCACTATATAAATGCATGCTGCTTTATACAAAATGAAGATAATAGCTGAACTCCACTTTGTTTTCTTCAATTCATTCAATTTAGAATAGGTTAATTGGTTCAGTGTAGTTTTTTTTATTTACATTTAGTCATTTAGCAGACGCTTTTATCCAAAGCGACTTACAAGTGAGGAAAACAATGGAAGTAATTTTAACAACACAAGGTAACAAAAAGCATAAGTGCACCAAAAACTAGTCAGTTAAAACCCAGCACAATAATCAAAGCTAAGGATATTTTTTTTGCGTGACAGTGATTTTTTTCCTTTTTGGGATGGTACCACCAGACGTTGTTCATTAGCAAAACGCAGGGATCTGGTAGGAACATAGGTCTGTGTTAGTGAGTGAAGATATGAGGGGGCGGAGCCAGTGGTGGTCTTGTAGGCCAAGAGCATAGCTTTGAACTTGATGCGGGCATCAACCGGGAGCCAATGTAACCTTGTGAAGAGAGGAGTTACGAGCGCTCTCTTTGGTTCTTTAAAGACCACTCTTGCCGCTGCATATATGGTGGAAAAGTCAGACCCGAACTGAGGTAGACTCAGGAGGACATGGTTAAATTAAATAACAAGTCGAAATAGCCTCATGTCTCCAGATAGATTGAAGTGCAATAACTCAAGGGGCCTAAGGGTCAGAGTGGAAAATGTGATTTTTGTTTGGCTCAGACAGTGGATAGAGTTTATGTAGAGGACAGACAGTAATCCATTAAACTTGAAATGAAGTTAGTTTACTTTAAAATTGTATTTATGTTATGTTTTTTAGCTTCTCTCCACCACATACTTAACTTTGCATAGATAATTGTTTTTACATTGAACTGAGGAAATTATAACCATTCTGATGGATACCTTCAATATTTTTATTTTATACTATAGAGTTCCACCTGGATTTCTTTCGTACACACAATGGGTTTGTCATATTTTGAAATATATATATGTCAGATTTTGTGCAGATGTTTACTCATGAGTAGTGTTACAGTTGTAGACTCTCCATTACAGTTAATCTTAAAGTGCCAGAAATTATGTTTTCATGCTTTCATACAAGTTCTCTTTTTGTGATTTTATTGGTTTATTAAGTACAAAGAGTTTTCTTTCTGCGGAGGTCTAATGCAGATATTCTGTATGGTTGAAGATATAACCATTTTTTTATATATTTTTGGCATTTTTTATTTTTAAAAATTGTATTGTAAAACAAAGAGATAACTTTAATTTAAGGTTTGGTAGGAAAAATATAAAAATTATATAAAGAAACATCAAATAATATGTGACTAAGAATATTCTTGAACACCTTGTGTTTCTTACACACTGACTCAAAATGCCTACTCTAGCTTTAATTCAGAGGTTTTTGGTAGCTGCTGAAAATTTTACTTCTGAGCAGCAGTTTCCAAACTTTCAGTTTTTCAGAATGAAAACGGAAAAAGATTCAGTTACTGATGTAGTACACAACAATCTCAAAAGATACCCCTCAAGTCATTTAATTTTATAATTTACCAAAAAAACAAACAAGAATGACTGTGCTAAAACAACAGCACTCCTGACTCAGCTGTATTCACTTTCATCTAATGATACACCAGTAATTAAGCAGAACCAATTACATTGCCCAGCTGGACATCTTTTATGTTCTTTTCATTCGGCAGCGTTTGATTGCTTGTAAATTGCATGCCTGATTTAGACTTCTTTACCAAGTAGAACGTACTATGCCCATTGACGAGAAACCAATTAATCACATTAGAGTGCCAATTAACAAGTGGGTCTGCTCCACTGAAGGTTGAAAAATTGCAAAGCGATTGAACATGTGAGACGTGGCCACTCTACTGAGTTAATGTACAGCAGTAATTATAGGCACTCACTTGTAGTCCTCCACACACTGGGCTTCATGAGCAAACTCTCCAAATGTGTGAAGAAAGAATCAATAGGGCTTTGTACAAATTAAAAAAACTTTAGCTCAAGGACTAAACTTGGACAAAAACTGTCAATTTTATGTAATTTTTAATCTGTTACATTTCGCTTGGGTGTGAATAATTAACAAGCAATATAATACTGCAAAGTTTAGAGCAATGGCATTGTAAATTCAAAAACATAAAAATTTGCTTAGTGACTCAGGAGGGTTAATACCTGTAGGTACAATTGTAGCAGATCAGTCTCCATAATTCCACACTTATCACTTCCAGAGAGGCCCCAGCAAACAAGAGTTTGCACAAAACTCCACACGGATTATAACATCTGTCTTTTATCATTTACAGACCTCCAAACTGTTTTACTAAGGACTCAGGAACCTTCAGTAAACCGTGATTAACTATTCTGCGTTGTTGACATGATCAGGACAAAACCTGGCCAGGGACGCATCCCAGGTCAAAGGTGACTCAGGACCAGCACCACATCCTGGCACCATGTCCAAGGACTGTAAATCCTAAAGATAAAGGGTGTTGATTCAGCTTTACCCAGAACTTTCTTTAGCACTCAAGAAGGACGTAGGAATGCGTTTGATCACTCCAGAACCCCTGAACTTCTGATGGTCAGACACTACCCCTTGTGTTTGACCGGACAGAGAACTATTGACTTCTCCCAAAGGATATTTTGTTATTTTAATAAAAGAATTATTTTATTAATGTGCTGTTGTTATACTGTTCTTTTCCAGGGCGGAGTCGTGGCGAGAACTCCTCATCCTAGTTTTGTTTGCAGGTTGTGTTCTGTTTTAAGGAAATGTAACAATTGTTTCCATCATGTCCTGACAAATGCCTCTGTATAACTTTGCAGTACAAGTGTTTTGCGTGTTTATGAAAAACCAAAAGAAATTGCGAAGCAAGGAATGTTTTAAAACTTAGTTTAAACACTTAAACTTTAGTCAAACTTGCCAAGGCAACACCCTTCTTCGTAAGACACGCCCCTTTTCCAAAGGTGACAAAACTGGCACGCTGCCAGAGAATCAGCCCTTCTCCCTTCTGCCTTCTCTCTCTTCAGCTTCTTCAGCACGCTTCACCCTTCGCGGTGAGCCTGCGGCCTTCTGGCGGACGGTCCAGTAGGACTGCCTCGCCGCCGCAAACCTGGGCCTCGTGGAAACGAGTTAACTCCTTAGTTCTAAAGACCGTGCCTGCTAAAGCGTCTGCTCTTCCCCAAAAGAGCGCGCGCAGAAGCAAGTTTTAACCAGCAAAGCAACAGCTGAGAACTCTTTCATGGACCGTGACATAACCTACACAAACCTCAACTTTTACACGGTACAACCGAGGAGGCCGTGTTAGTTTGGACAGCAACTGGACGCTTTTGTTCTCTTCCCTGGGTGCACGGCGACCCCACCCCTGGAAGAGATCTGCACGTGACGGCACCCCTGGCGTGTGGAGCGCTTCATCAGTAAGTGACGAACTTTCTGGAGAACATTCAGGGACCGTCTCGGACCACTGATATCGACCACACCGAACCGGGCCAGCACCCGCTGACTACAGAGTAAGTCCAAGACGTGACACAACTGCCTTGGCGGCATTACAAAGTCCAAACTCTAGCCCGAAGCCTCCATCTCCTTTTCCGTTAAAAGTCCCTTTAAACTTCCCCAATCTAGATTAAACTGTACAAAACATTCCTGGTTTCATCATATCCTCCATGCAACTGTTTATCCCTGTGTATTCCCATTGTGTTCAACCCTTATTGTGTTTTAATGCTTTACCATGTTCCCGTCATATTATTCACCATTGTATAATCTTTAATAAAATCCCATAAAGACATTAATGTTTCCCTGTTTATATCAAGAAATGTTCGAAAACAAGAAGAATTTACTTCCTTTAGATTAATGAGACTAGACTAAACAGTTTCTCTAGATCTGTCTAAAACTAGAGTGGTGCCCCTTTTTAATTAGAAATTAATATTTTGATAAGCAAAATATTAATTAATTTTCATAATTAATATTCATATTAATTATTAAGACCATATTCACTACAGTTTTTTTTTTGGTGCCCCTCGTGAGGCCTTGGAAGAATATTCTTGATTAAATACTGAAATTATTAAATAACACCTAAAGTCTTTATGCAAATTGCTGTCCACTGAAAGCTGTGTCTAAGCTGTGCTTTATCTGGTGATGCGTTAACTGCGTGTGTGTGTGTGTGTGATCATCACTAGGTGATCAAATGTGAAGCGCTATCGAAATTGTGTGTTGACTTCAAACCGTGTCAGCTGGCCTGACCCGTGAAAGTCTGATACTGTACGTACAGTGACGCGGAAAGCGTCAATTCAAACATTAAATAATGGCTGCGAGACTCCAGCATGAATTAAATGTTTGTTAAAGTTGCCAAAAGTCTGCTGAAGACAGAGAGACTTTGTTGAAGTGGATTGGTTTGGGTGTGTAAAACACGTGGACCCTCAGAGCATCCATTTTGAGTTCCTTTTAATGGCTGCGAGCTTCCAGCATTAAGAAGTACTTATTAAAGTTGTTTTAAAGTCCGCTGAAGGACTTTTTGAATTATGAAATTTATTAATGGCTGCGAGATTCCAGCATTAATTAAATACTTGTCAAACGTTGCTTAGAGTCTGCTGAAAAGCTCAAAGACTTTGCAAATGTTGCATGCATGCTAACACACTAGCCAATGTGTGTATATGGGCCCGAGACAAAACTAATTGCTGCGTTGTACCAGAATTAAGTTAAAATTGTCTCTTACAAGTTGCAAAAATTGCCGCGTTGTACCGGAATTTATGAGAAAACTTGTCTCCCCTAAGGCTTGTAAGCCGGGGTGTATTTTGAACGGATTAAAAACCCGTGCGTGAGACCTTCGCAGCCTAGCTAACTGTGAAAACCCTCCCCCTAAAAGCCACGTGGGCTGCCGTGCGTTTTGTCTAAAAACGTGGTTTGAGCCTGCTGTGGTAAATGTGCTTGTGTTTAAAACGTGGCCTTGTACAAAGCCCTGCTGTGTTTTAAACCGCTGTTTTTGTTTTTTTTTAAGAGTTGTAGACTCGTCCAGAGTGAACCTCTGACTGGAAGCTGAAAGCAAGCTTCGCGCCAGGACCCCCAAAGGGGCGGGCCGGAAACGTCACTCCGGAAACCTCAGACTCGCGAGAGTCTCTATCGCCCCCTAGCGGAAAGGAGGTGCGAAACCACCGACTCACTAGAGTCTCTATCGCCCCCTAGCGGACGGGAGGTGCTAAACCACTAATTCACAGGGATAAGCTCCACACCTCCCTCATGCGGTCACTCAAAGGAATTACACCCTTCCCTGAAAGTAGTGACGCTGATCGAAAAGCTTACAGCTTTAATAATTTTAAGAATAGTTAAAGCTTTCATTGACACTGAAACACCTCAGTGATTAACCTTATAAGTAAATTTACCCTTGTTAATACGGCAGATAACACTGTTTAATAACTTAAATGCGCAATACATAGGAAACTAAACTCCACTAATATTGTGACATATTACCTGTACTGTAAGTAGCTTTGCTACTGACCCATGCAGTTAATTTGGCTCAATATAAGTGTGACTTTGTGACTTCTCTCTAAGGAGCAGCTAAATTGAATGACGCATTAAAAGCTTACTAAAAGCGGCTACCCCGACAACACTGCTGTTACGTCTGAACAGACTTAACCCTGCACGAATCCTGTCAGAGCTGTAATTTAAGAAGCTGATTACCTGCATGAATTGTCAGACTTAACCCCTGCTCCTGAATTGTTAATTTCACAGACTAGCATCGCCTACCCCACAGCACTGCTAGCCCTAAATTAACATCCAGCCAACAGGCAATTGCGAACAGCCAATACAAATTTAAATCTGACTCCATCGATTTAATCCCCTCTCTACAGTTAAAACCCCAATTAACTGTAACTAAACCATTTCTTGTAGAGAGTCACATTATCCAACATGGCTGACCTGACCCCAGAGTCCTCCAGTTCCACCAAACCGCTGGAACAACTGGATGCAGTCCTGAGCGAATTAACAGAGGATTTGAGTCCTCAATATGTGAACGAGGTTCAGGACATCGACCCCCCTGGACTTGATTCCATCCTCGGGTCCCTGGTTAGTTTAGCACTAACCACCAAGCCACAGGGCGAGGACCTAGCCAAACTGCTAGGGCAAATGGCTATTGTCCTGCGAGCTCAGCAGAGACAAGCAGTGGATCTCTTGACACGCAGCAGGCGCGGCTGATCTATTATGGGCGCTGGGGCGCCGCCCCTCCTATCAAGTAAAAAAAAAAAAAAAAAAAAAAAAAAAAATTCAGTTTGAAAAAAACATGACTTTCTTCTGTACGTGTTTTTAACACTAGATTGAGGGAGAGGGGTGGGGGAGGGGGTATTTTTGTCTACCAGCTTCATCATGTGCCGCATAACATCATAAATGTGTAGTTTTCTTTTTACAGTCTATGGTAGTTTTATGCTCGGGGCGCTGAGAAAGGGCGCCCTCACTATCTAACCAATGGAGCTCTGATATGCTATAAGCGTCACTAAATATGATCAATTCAACCAATCAGTGACGCGCAGTAATAATTCTCCGATGGGCGCTTTGCCTCTGCGCCCATCGGAGAATAACATGAGTTGGGTGTGGTCACGCGGCAGTGCATGACCACACCCAACCACGGCGGCGGCAGTGAGATTCGAGTTGACAATGGCGTCGGCGTCACCACGAAAAAGAAACCGTGCAATCTCTTCTTCAAACTCCGTTTGAAAGAAGACCACTGGCTGAAAAACAAAAAATAAAAGAAATGGGACCGGACCAGCCACAAATTAACATCAGACAGCAGGTGAAAGACAAGGAAGCGTCTTACACTAGAGGCTTTTCGCGGACATGGTACGCTAGGAAGCCGTGGCTAACCGGCTGTGGAGTAACTAACTCGCTGTTTTGCTTCCCTTGTTTGCTTTTTAAAACTGCAGCGACCGATCGAGCCTGGTGTGAAAACGGTGTTCAGGACATGAAACATTTTTCGGAAAAAATAAAAAAACACGAACACACAAAGACGCATATGGACAACTGCCTGAAATTTGCGTTGCTGGGGAAGGCTAACATTGCTACTCAGTTGGATGATGGCCATCGACTTTGTATAAGAAGGCACAATGAGGAAGTGGACAAGAATCGATATATTCTTTCTAAATTAATTGACTGTGTTAAATTTTGTGGTGCATTTGAATTGGCTTTGCGTGGCCACGACGAGACTGAAGCCTCTGAAAACCCAGGCATTTTTAGGGGCCTTGTTAACTTCGCCTCGTCGTTGGGCGCTGCTCTGAAGGAGCACTTGGAGGAGCTACTGTGTTCAGAGGTACGCCCAAAACGATTCAGAATGAGCTGCTGGACTGTATGCTGACTGTTGTTAAGGAGTACATTCATGAGGAGGTGACTGCGGCGGATTATATTGCCATTCAAGCCGATGAAACATCTGGCGTGTCTGTCCAGTGCCAACTTGCCCTTGTACTTCGCTACATCGACCGCTACAACGTCATTCAAGAGCGCTTTTTGAGTTCATGCCGATTGAAACGCGAATGCTGAAAACATCGCTCAAGCACTTTTGGAAAGGTTGAGTGCATTGATCCCACCCAAAGACAAGACAAAATTAATAGCTCAAGTTTATGACGGAGCGGCGTTATGCGTGGTGCCACTGGAGGAGTTCAGCGTAAAGTGATGGATGTGTATGAAAACGCACACTACGTACATTGTTACGCACATCAGCTCAATCTGGTAATGCAGCAAGCCACCTCCAAGATACCCAAAGTATCCACATTTTTTTCGGAGCTGGGTGGATTTTGTGCATTTTTTCAAGGTCGCCCAAGCGGACCAGTGTGCTTGATGATGTTGTTGGCAGCAGACTTCCGAGAGCGTGTGCAACAAGATGGAACTTTCACAGTCGCTCAGTGAACACTGTATATGAGCACAGGGATGATCTTCTTAAGTGTTTTAAGACCATTCAGGACTCTGGGAACTTTGATGCTGTGACTGTGAGAGAAGCAGGAGGGTTTGTGAGGATGCTGGAGGATGGTACATTTGGCTTTTTTCTCCAACTATTTCACAAAATCATGCCACACGTCGACATGCTCTTTCAGCAGCTTCAGAAACGAAACATTGACCCCATCTTCATCAAAGCTGCCATCTCTAAGTTTTCCGACAGCATTAGAAACATCAGGTAAATGTGAAAAATCATAGAAATAACATGAATGTAGAATAATGTAGTATTAATCAATTGTTTTATGTTTAAACAAGGTCTTCCATATTCACTGTGCAAGAGGAGATTCCAGCTGCCAAGCGACAGAGGACACTGGGACCCGCAGAACAACATCGGATTGCTATTGAGGTACAGCTTAGGCTATTTCACTTTCATAGGCCTCTTGTGCTCTAGTCTACAATAGTGCTTCACAACCTGCTGCATGGTTACTGCTGGTGCCACTCAAAGGTCCTTTGTTGTTATATATAGTTTTTAATTTTGTGTTATGTTTGGAGCAGTTACTAATGTTTTGCCAAATCAAATTCACTTTATCCGTTAGGGACTTCATTTGCTGAGAAAGTGTGGTCCGTGAAATAATTAGCTATTTTCCGGATTGTAAAGTCACAAGGTTTTTTTTTTTTTAAATCAAGAATCACGCTGTGATGAATCAAAATGTTGACCTTTAAAAATATATAGGGGCGCCAAGAAGGCTAACGTTATTGGCTGTAGGCTATTTTGGATAATTTTTGGTGTGCGCCAGAAAGAATAGGCTATCTAATAATAATTTAGAATGATAATTATTCTTGTATAATAATTTCAAAGGCATGATATGTTGTAGTCATTTTGAAAGTACACAAATATAAATATGTTACTATTACTGAATGAGAATGTTACTGTTTGAATGAGAGCATTAACGACTATTGAGCAACACATCCATATTGCCATATTGCTGGCATATTGCATTTTATTTGGGATTTCCTCCTAATCTCAATTCACCAATGATTTAGTTCTATTGTAGATCCTTGATTAGTTTTGGTTTAGACAACAGTATTTCATACCTGATTTTTGCATTATTGTGACATAATTTAATAATTTAAGTTCTATGTATAGCAATTAATATGTTATTTATTTTCTATGTTTTACAGGTGTGTGATACCATCTGGGCTCAGACAAAGGAGCGCTTTGCGTTCACTGGGCACCTTGTGAGTTCAACACTGCTGCATGGAGAGCTGTTCTCACAGCATGCTAAAACCTTTCCAAGTGCTGCATTGAATGCCACCGTGGAGGCCTATCCGATGCTGAACAAGGCTAGACTGAAGACAGAATTATCCTTGGTCTATGAAAACCCGGAGTTTGAAAAGTTTAGTGGTGCAGTGCCTCTGTATCAGTTTTTTATGGAGAACAACCTTCAGTGCACATTTTCAGAAACTGTTAATCTTCTGAAAATTCTTATCACTACTCCAATGACATCAGCAGAATCTGAAAGATGCTTCTCCACTCTAAAAAGAATCAAAACGTTCCTAAGGAGCACGATGTCTCAAGAAAGACTGAATGCCCTTGCCATGCTTTCTATGGAGAAAAAGATTGTGAAAGACATGCCCAACTTCAACAACAAAGTTATTGATAGGTTTGCAACCCAGAAAGAAAGGAGAGCCAAATTTCTTTACAAGTGACTGCATAATCATCTCAGCTGCTTCTCTCCATCAGGCACTCAGCATCTCCTCTGCTCCTCCAGGCACTCAGCATCTCCTCTGCTCCTCCAGGCACTCAGCATCTCCTCTGCTCCTCCAAGCACTCAGCATCTCCTCTGCTCCTCCAAGCACTCAGCCTCTCCTCTGCTCCTCCAAGCACTCAGCATCTCCTCTGCTCCTCCAAGCACTCAGCATCTCCTCTGCTCCTCCAAGCACTCAGCATCTCATCTGCTCCTCCAAGCACTCAGCATATCCTCTGCTCCTCCAGGCACTCAGCATCTCCTCTGCTCCTCCAGGGACACAACAGCATCTCCTCTGCTCCTCCAGGGACACAACAGCATCTCCTCTGCTCCTCCAAGCACTCAGCATCTCCTCTGCTCCTCCAGGCACTCAGCATCTCATCTGCTCCTCCAAGCACTCAGCATATCCTCTGCTCCTCCAAGCACTCAGCATCTCCTCTGCTCCTCCAAGCACTCAGCATCTCATCTGCTCCTCCAAGCACTCAGCATATCCTCTGCTCCTCCAGGCACTCAGCATCTCCTCTGCTCCTCCAGGGACACAACAGCATCTCCTCTGCTCCTCCAGGGACACAACAGCATCTCCTCTGCTCCTCCAAGCACTCAGCATCTCCTCTGCTCCTCCAGGCACTCAGCATCTCATCTGCTCCTCCAAGCACTCAGCATATCCTCTGCTCCTCCAGGCACTCAGCATCTCCTCTGCTCCTCCAGGGACACAACAGCATCTCCTCTGCTCCTCCAAGCACTCAGCATCTCCTCTGCTCCTCCAGGCACTCAGCATCTCCTCTGCTCCTCCAAGCACTCAGCATATCCTCTGCTCCTCCAAGCACTCAGCATATCCTCTGCTCCTCCAGGCACTCAGCATCTCCTCTGCTCCTCCAGGGACACAACAGCATCTCCTCTGCTCCTCCAAGCACTCAGCATCTCCTCTGCTCCTCCAAGCACTCAGCATATCCTCTGCTCCTCCAGGCACTCAGCATCTCCTCTGCTCCTCCAGGGACACAACAGCATCTCCTCTGCTCCTCCAAGCACTCAGCATCTCCTCTGCTCCTCCAGGCACTCAGCATCTCCTCTGCTCCTCCAGGCACTCAGCATCTCCTCTGCTCCTCCAAGCACTCAGCATATCCTCTGCTCCTCCAAGCACTCAGCATATCCTCTGCTCCTCCAGGCACTCAGCATCTCCTCTGCTCCTCCAGGGACACAACAGCATCTCCTCTGCTCCTCCAAGCACTCAGCATCTCCTCTGCTCCTCCAGGCACTCAGCATCTCCTCTGCTCCTCCAGGGACACAACAGCATCTCCTCTGCTCCTCCAAGCACTCAGCATCTCCTCTGCTCCTCCAAGCACTCAGCATATCCTCTGCTCCTCCAGGCACTCAGCATCTCCTCTGCTCCTCCAGGCACTCAGCATCTCCTCTGCTCCTCCAGGCACTCAGCATATCCTCTGCTCCTCCAGGCACTCAGCATCTCCTCTGCTCCTCCAGGCACTCAGCATCTCCTCTGCTCCTCCAGGCACTCAGCATCTCATCTGCTCCTCCAAGCACTCAGCATCTCCTCTGCTCCTCTAAGCACTCAGCATCTCCTCTGCTCCTCCAAGCACTCAGCATCTCCTCTGCTCCTCCAGAGATGCTGTTGTGTCTCTTGATGAGCAGAGGAGATGCTGTTGTGTCCTGGAGGAGCAGAGGAGATGCTGTTGTCTCTTGATGAGCAGAGGAGATGCTGTTGTGTCCTGGAGGAGCAGAGGAAAATGCTGAGTGCTTGGAGATTTTGATTTTTTTTTTGTCTGTCTTAGAGGTGGTTCGCTGTACGATTCATGATGTGAACACTGGAGACAATGTAAATAATTTTTATTGACTTGCTCACCATTACAATTGGTAATGCACAGTCTTTGTGTTTATTGAATATTGACGCAAATTACAGCAATTATAAGTTCACCTTGTATGACATGGTTTCCTTGTATGACTTGGTAAACCCTTGTCTTTGAAAGAACAATATTTGAAATCTACAAGGACATTCTAAATTCATACTTTAATAATTACATTAGATGCTATTTGTTTTTAAATTGTTACTTTGGTGTTAATGTAATAAATAAACAGCAGAAATCTCCCTCAGCCCCCCCTACTTTTTCCATCACAAGCCGCCACTGACACGCAGTCATGACGAGATCCATAGCCAGAAGCGAGACCTCAACCGTTTTCAACATGATTATACGGCGTTGAATAATGAGCTCCAGTTGGCCGAAGAATCGTTGGCCAAATCCGAAAAAGCTCTCACCGAACTAAGGAGAGAGCTGAGCGACACAAGAACTGCCCGCGACAGAGCAGAACTTGAGCTCCGTACTCAAGAAGATGAGTACGACACTATACAGTCGGAACTCATAAAATCGGGACAAAGCGCGCAGCTGGCCGCAGACATGCTATCAAAGGCAGCTGAACAGAAAGAGTTCCTGAGAGCACAGGTGGAGGATCTCACTCACGAACGAGACCGAGACTGCCTGCTCATTGACCAGCTTCAGGTGCGCCTGGCAGAAGACACCAAGGTGCCACCAGGTAGAGGAAAGGGGGGTGAAAGCACTCCAAGGCCAAAGCCTGACCCCTTTCCCCAAGCCTTCATGCCTAAGCAATGGGGCTTTGTCCCGCAACCAGTTACCTCAGGTTGCCCATCAGACTACTACCCGCAGCCAACTGCGGTAGGTAGCCAATTAGACTCCGCCTCACAACTAGCTCCTGCCCATAGAGATTGGGACGACGGTCCCACCAACAGGGACTTTCACAAGCTTGCGCGTCATATCACTCGCTTTGAGCCCCATCAAGGAGCGGCTCACGACACTTGCGCGTACCTTAGAGACATTGAGTTCTACCTCCAAAGAATACCCAATGTTACCGTTGAGGATAAAATCTTTTTAATTAAACTAACATCGAGCAGAGATGTTAGCAGCTTCATCGAACGCCAACCCCTCCTGTTCGAACTGACTTTGCTCTCCTCAGTCAATCCCTCATAGAGGAATTCTCAGACGCCACTGTTAATGTGGGACTGACAGCCGCCCTAGCGATCAAACAGTCACGGACAGAGTCCCCACAGTTATACTATCATCGCCTACGCAATGCGTATTTTGGTCCACTAAATGAACCAGACATGGAGGAGGATAAAAACTTTAAAGCCCTCTTCGTACAAAACCTCCATCCAAATACCAGCCATCATCTTGGCATTGCTGCATGCCCGCTAACTCAAACCAGTCGCCAACTCCGCGAACTGGCCATGAGGGCATTCACTAAGCAGGGACTGAACCATGCTAAGCATCAAGAGACAGTCACTCTCTTTACTGTGGATCAAGGTCTCTCATTCGAAGAGGCATTTGACCACAGTCCAGGAGACTCGGATTAAGTGCACAAAGCCCCTGGGATCTAGACAATACGGGTATGCCCTAACCAGATCCCTCAACCCACGGCTAACTACTCTTGACTAAAACCGCTGCCTCAGTCCTCTTAACATTTTACAGTCTCCATTGATAACTGTGGGCACTTGGTTTAACCTCAGGTGTCCACTGTAACCATTGTTAGCAGTTCCTCTAAAAAGCGCAGATCAGCCAACGACAACAGCAACTCCAAAACGGCAGGGAAAGCGTGAAGAACACTGTCAGTGGCAAGCACTCACAGTGAGACTAAACAAAACCCTCTCCGCGGTAGACTATGCACACACGCAACTGGTCACCTTGCTGATGACTGACACGCTTAGAGACACCAGCATCTCAGTGAAAAACCTAACAATGAGAAGACTTCTGCATTGTATCTTTTGTTATGATCAAACATAACCATTAGGTACCTCCTCTAACCACCCTGTCCAACTTTGCCCCTAAAACATACAAAGCCACTCCAAATTATGATTAATGTGTTGCCCTTAATCAGGTTTACATTAGTACATATGTGTGACGCCAAGGCTTTTGTGTGTGTTTAACGTGTGGCTTACTCCTGGTCTGCAAGGATGTCGACCACGAAACTTGTGGAACCAGCATCGTGTCGAAAAGGGGACTGTAGCAGATCAGTCTCCATAATTCCACACTTATCACTTCCAGAGAGGCCCCAGCAAACAAGAGTTTGCACAAAACTCCACACGGATTATAACATCTGTCTTTTATCATTTACAGACCTCCAAACTGTTTTACTAAGGACTCAGGAACCTTCAGTAAACCGTGATTAACTATTCTGCGTTGTTGACATGATCAGGACAAAACCTGGCCAGGACGCATCCCAGGTCAAAGGTGACTCAGGACCAGCACCACATCCTGGCACCATGTCCAAGGACTGTAAATCCTAAAGATAAAGGGTGTTGATTCAGCTTTACCCAGAACTTTCTTTAGCACTCAAGAAGGACGTAGGAATGCGTTTGATCACTCCAGAACCCTGAACTTCTGATGGTCAGACACTACCCCTTGTGTTTGACCGGACAGAGAACTATTGACTTCTCCCCAAAGGATATTTTGTTATTTTAATAAAAGAATTATTTTATTAATGTGCTGTTGTTATACTGTTCTTTTCCAGGACGCGGAGTCGTGACGAGAACTCCTCATCCTAGTTTTGTTTGCAGGTTGTGTTCTGTTTTAAGGAAATGTAACAATTGTTTCCATCATGTCCTGACAAATGCCTCTGTATAACTTTGCAGTACAAGTGTTTTGCGTGTTTATGAAAAACCAAAAGAAATTGCGAAGCAAGGAATGTTTTAAAACTTAGTTTAAACACTTAAACTTTAGTCAAACTTGCCAAGGCAACACCCTTCTTCGTAAGACACGCCCCTTTTCCAAAGGTGACAAAACTGGCACGCTGCCAGAGAATCAGCCCTTCTCCCTTCTGCCTTCTCTCTCTTCAGCTTCTTCAGCACGCTTCACCCTTCGCGGTGAGCCTGCGGCCTTCTGGCGGACGGTCCAGTAGGACTGCCTCGCCGCCGCAAACCTGGGCCTCGTGGAAACGAGTTAACTTTCCTTAGTTCTAAAGACCGTGCCTGCTAAAGCGTCTGCTCTTCCCCAAAAGAGCGCGCGCAGAAGCAAGTTTTAACCAGCAAAGCAACAGCTGAGAACTCTTTCATGGACCGTGACATAACCTACACAAACCTCAACTTTTACACGGTACAACCGAGGAGAGGCCGTGTTAGTTTGGACAGCAACTGGACGCTTTTGTTCTCTTCCCCTGGGTGCACGGCGACCCCCACCCCTGGAAGAGATCTGCACGTGGCGGCACCCCTGGTGTGTGGAGCGCTTCATCAGTAAGTGACGAACTTTCTGGAGAACATTCAGGGCCTTCGTCTCGGACCACTGATATCGACCACACCGAACCGGGCCAGCACCCGCTGACTACAGAGTAAGTCCGCCCGTGACACAACTGCCTTGGCGGCATTACAAAGTCCAAACTCTAGCCCGAAGCCTCCATCTCCTTTTCCCGTTAAAAGTCCCTTTAAACTTCCCCAATCTAGATTAAACTGTACAAAACATTCCTGGTTTCATCATATCCTCCATGCAACTGTTTATCCCTGTGTATTCCCATTGTGTTCAACCCTTATTGTGTTGTAATGCTTTACCATGTTCCCGTCATATTATTCACCATTGTATAATCTTTAATAAAATCCCATAAAGACATTAATGTTTCCCTGTTTATATCAAGAAATGTTCGAAAACAAGAAGAATTTACTTCCTTTAGATTAATGAGACTAGACTAAACAGTTTCTCTAGATCTGTCTAAAACTAGAGTGATGCCCCTTTTTAATTAGAAATTAATATTTTGATAAGCAAAATATTAATTAATTTTCATAATTAATATTCATATTAATTATTAAGACCATATTCACTACACAATATAATTGATAACTGCATAAAACATACCAATTATTCATCCATACACAAAACAATAGCAATTGCTGTCTCACTGCAAAACAATGTACTTTGAAAAGGGTAAGTAATCCACTAACTAGTGGTGTTATATCCAGCCCTATTTTATATGTCGCAGACAATCACTTACACATCTTGAAAAATGTCACCTCTTGACAAATCATAATTGGACCCATTTTTTTTTATATAAAAAAAGGTTTTATGACACCCTTAAAATTTTATCATGAAATATTTTGGGAAAAATCTTTTTTGTGTTTCAAAAGGTGTGTCCATATTAGACAGACAAAAAAAAATATTGTTTTGTTTATTTTTTACAACAAAACTAAATTTTTGACAGTTGCAATGTCAGTCAACAAATAATAAAAATGTGCTCTAAACTGATCAAAAAATAAATAAGCCATCACATTATGAAATTAATATTTAGTAGTCATGAAGATTGATTCTTAATGTAATATTTGGGGAGTTTGAAAACATTTTTTCACTGCTGTATGTCATATGAAACAAAAAACTCTTATCCACACACTAAACTGTTGAAATGAAATCTCACACATACAGAATTCATCTAGAGGAGTGCACATCAAGCTGGAGTACTCCGGGTACTCCAGCTTCCTCCCACCATCCAAACACATGCATGTCCAGGTTAATTGGCAACTCTTAAGTGTCTCTAGTGACTGAATGTGAGAGTGAATGGTTGTCTGTCACTCTCTTTCTCTAGAATGTTAGCCCCACAACCAATTGGCCACTGTCCAGGGTGAACCCCTCCTCAGGCCCAAAGTTGCTGGGATAGGCTCCAGTCACCCGCAACCCCTGACGGGACCAAGCGGAAGAAAATTAATTTAAAAAAGTGTCTATAAGACCAAGCCCTTTTTTCTACAGGAATGCAGTCATTTTAAATTAAAGAGGCATTGGTCCTTTTTCCTGTCTTTATCCACAAACAGTCTATGGCTAATAGTTTTAAAATATAAATATTAATGCAGGAAAGGTTTAAAAGCACAATGTATGGGGTTATATTTACATATATTGAAGGCTTTGGGAGTATAAGGTCAGTTCTTTTGTACTGGTTTCATTTCTATCTTTTTTCTGCCTCCAGTCTGCAGTTTGTACATATTTACATTTGCATTTTGTAATATGCTCATTTGGTTCAGAGGAAAATGTTTCAACATTTTTTTCCAGGTCTCTACACAACCTTAATAAATAAATAGAAACACATACTTCTCACTAACTTTTGGAATTATTCATACTAATTACATTTTTTGCAGTAATTTGATTTCTCTCTTCCACTGTATAGTTGTTGTGCTCTATTTGTAGCAGCGGTCTTAATAGAAGAATGGAATGATGAAATGTGTCAGAAAATCAATATTGTTATGAAGTCTAAAAGTGGGAATTAACTTGCTGGTTGTAGCTGTCGGGTGTAGGTCATCAACATGTCAAACATACAGTACATATACAGTATATGTATAAACACAGATATCCATATACACCTTTAGCAATAAATGATGACTCACCAATAAATCTGTTATAATAATTTTAAATATTATATTTAACACCAGGTAAATCCAGACTAAAGCCAGAGCTAAACCAGTTCTAAATCAGAGATAAAGACAAATTCAACATGTGTTAAAACCAAACAAAACCCTGTCCAAGACTAAACTAATCCTAAAAGCTTACCCATTGTTAAACCAGGACTTTTATGTATTTCCTAAAATTACTGAAAAAAGACAACAATAAATCTATCATAAATTATGAAATTCTCTGGTTTAATAAAGCTCAGTGCATTATTGTATGTATACCCTTTATATCACTCTATTTACCACTGCCCTTCATCATTTTGACTTTGACATTGCAGCGCTGCTTCATCTCCACAGCCCGTTATGTATTTGTGTCTCTCTGCGTTCATTTTGACAGTGCAGTCCTAGCGGGGCCCTCTCATCAAGTGGAACCATTTTGACTGGCCCTGGCTTCGGGACCGCAGCACAACTCCAGCGAGCGAGTCGGGCCGTGGCGGAGGAAGACAACCGGCGTCGGCACATGCTCCCTATCCTCTCGCCTCTGCCGGCTCACTGGACCAGAGCTGGCCTTAATGAGATGCGGCAACACTCACAGACACATGTAGCCCGTCCAGTCTAATTACACTGGAAGGCTCCGACGCTCCCCGCACCCCCTGGTGGCAGCCCACTCCTCACTCCAAAGGGCTCCTCGAAAAGAAGGCTGACATGTACAGTGGCAGTTAAAGGAGAATGTAAGCTTGCAGCAGCAGAGCGGAAAGCAGAAAATAAATGGAACAATATATGTGCGTCTGAACATTGTGCCTCAAACAATACTCGTTTTAAGTAAAAAAAAATAATAATAAAATAAACTTTGATAGAGAGTTTTGGCCACATTGCAGAAATATTCCTCTGTCAACTACCCTAAAGTCTGAGTGATGTGAAAAAACATTACTATTAATAAACACCTTGTAGACCAACATTCTGGCAGTTCCAGAACCACTCAGGGGGTAATTTTACCTCCTGCCAAAATAGTCAACATCTTTCAAATCAAATTAATGTAAAATGTGTTGCATTTACATATTTTTTTTTTGTTTTTAGCTTTAACATGCTGTTGCTAACAGTTTGTTTGCTAAAGGTGTTTTTTCTGACAGGGGTTTACATTATTCCTGGTAAATTAACAATCATCATTGTCTGATATAAATAACATTGATTGCATTGGCTCAGAGGAAGTGGACCGTAAAACGCAGTCTTTCTTTTTTATCTCTTATGTTGCCAGGTAAGCTTTGGCTGTGTGACATAATGGCAGTGAAATGATCATAAAGTAGCTGACTTTTCAATTATTGTTGATTAAATTAGAAATGAATGAAATAATTAATATGTTAATTGAACACATTTACCCTCAGTGGCACAATTAAGCTGCTAATAAAATAGTTTTGAAAATGTTAATTACAGCTGTGATTTATGTCATTTTATTATGCCATCTTTGTCAGAAAAAAAGCTACATTATTCACCAAAGTGAGTTATGAAATGATGCCTAGAAGACTTCTTAGTGGAGGTTTGAATGTAAAATGTATTTGGCAGGGCCCCATCAGTGAAAAAGGCATGATTGTGGACCTGTTTTCAAATGTAGGTTATAAAAGTCTGCCGTGCTGTGTATTATAGACGTAAGGTCACATATTGTACTGTGTAAATGTAACAGATGGCTTTTGGCATTGTATACAGACACAAGAAGAAAAATCTAGGCCAGTGGTGTGTTGTAAGGACTCATTGTAAGTGATTTAACAAAACAGTTAACAACTTTGCATTTTTAAATATACAGCACGATACTGAACGTGTTTTTTAAAGAGTTAAAATAGGACAAATGAGGCTACATATGCTGTATATAGCTACAAATAATATAAAAACTGTAATGTTCATTATCCAACAATCCAACAATAATAATGCACACCAAAAAAATCTGGATAAGTGCCTGCATTTTAGAATTTAGGAGAAAACTAGGCTAGTTTTTGGCTATATATATGGACCCTTCCATGAGTCTATTTGGTAACTTCAATTTTTCAAAAGTTTATCTTATGGTATGTTGGCTGCTGTGTTGTTTGATGGAGCAAGAACACAAAGACATGCAGATCTTACTCTTTACCCACTTAATAAAAGCTCACGCATAATTTTCCCAAACTGTCTTATGCAGAATTTGTGACTTTTGGTACAATAGCCACCAAAAGGACAATAGCCACCAAAAGGACAATAGCCCTTTTGGTGGCTATTGTCCTTTGGTGGCTATTGTCCTATTGTCCAAAATTACAATAACTCGTTTTTAAAAAATATAGGGTTGCTTTCATTACAAGGAACATGGTAGTATGTTCTATGCACTAGGGATAAAGTATTATGGGATTTGGGAGACAAACTAAAAAGTACTCTCCTAGCAGTGGAAGACAATTATGTGCAATGCATAACATGTCATAATGTGCCTTGGTAATGCACAAACAGAGAGTTCATTAAAATTAGACCCAGCGTGGAGACAGCTTGGAGACAGTCAACAGAAATACTGTGTCATAAAACAATAGCATCTCGTGGCAGTTTATGAGTAATTCAGGCGTGGCTATAAATAGACTGGCAGGTACAGCGCAGCGGTGCACCCCATGGCCCTCGGGAGAGCTCTGTGCATTGTTTCTTTCTCAGAGCCACTGTACATCCGCATTATTGTGCTCACATAGGCACACTTCTCCTAAAGAAGAAGATTGAGTTACATATTGGGGAGTAATAAGGGGCCAATAGCAGTATATTCAAATGTGTTGTGCTGCTCTTTATTGACATCTGGGGCATCCACAAAAAGTTATAGAAATATCTTATCGTAGTAAAAAGAGAAGAGAAAACAGATACGTATTGATAGAGATCTGTGCAACATTTATCTCACAATGATTCTCTCTCTCTCTCTCTCTCTCTCTATATATATATATATATATATATATATATATATATATAATACATTATAAATAGTTAATGGAAACAATAAAATTAGCAAAATCTCATGCAATTTTACAGTCTTACTATTTTTTTTTTTTCTTGAGTTGTCTATCAAAATGCAAAATATGCAATGACTATCAAGGGAGATTTATTGAAATGCTAGCCACTGTTTCTGCTGAGGTCAATATCTGGTCACAAAGCCAAAAATTACAATATTGACAGTTATTGATGTGTGGACCCTGTAACTGGTGGTTACTGCTTAGTCAATGCCCAAATGCTACAATCACTTCTATAACAGTATGTTTGTTTAGCACCACCTCAGCAGTACCTGTTTTATATATATATATATATATATATATATATATATATATATATATATATATATATATATATATATATATATATATTGACCTGGAAAATCTTTTTTCTAACAAATTGTGTTTTCAAGCTGCACTTTTCTTTATGTCCTCACATGGTCTTCTTTTTCACTTATGATCACCACTGGTGCAATGAAGCATGTCTTTTCAATGTCTGCCGTCCCTCCCATTCCCCCATGTGCCTTTTAGTGATAAAACGGTGTGGGCCATGAATTAGTATGGGATAAATATAGGCCTTTTATGAAGTAGCCATCATTATTTGACACTAGCCAACTGACAGTTTGGCAGGTGCAGCGGTGGAGCGCTGGCTGCCTTCCCCTAGAGCTCTACCTGTAGTGGTGACTATGAAATATGGACAGCGGCAAATTGAGATTCATCAGGCACGCCTGCCTTGCTCACTGAAATCTATATTCAATTTTGGAGCATCTGTCATGGCAGTGGCAGGCTGAGGCATGCTGAGATTGAGAATCACTTAAGTGTTGTGAAATGGTTTCGTAGTGAAAGGAGCCCTCAGTCTTTCTTTCTGCCACTTCTGTTTTATCTGTATCTGCAAATGAAGAATGGCCACGCGGCATAGAGCATCCACAGTTTTCGCCCAACTTAGCTTAATTGCCTTAAAATGCTGAGTGCGTAGGATGCACAGCAAGGGCTTTAACCTTCAATTATGGTTCCATCACACATGGGACAAAGGACACATGGACACTGAACTACAGAGCAGGAATCACATGCCTCTAAACATGTTTTTATGTATGTGTGCTTATTATAGTCAATCATTAAGAGCAGGCAGCCCACTAATTATCTCTGGAGTAAATTAACAGAAAGGTCAAGGTTTTATCTGCAGGCTGCGTTCTGTTCTCTGAACCAAACCAGTCAGGAAAAATTCAGCTGATATTTTACATATCCAGTATTTCCCAAGATTCAATAATAGGATTACAATAGTTGGAAGCTCAAAATTAAAAAGGGTATATATTGTACATAATGACTAAAATAGACAAATAACCATGAAAATTGGGGGTGGCGGTATATGACCTATATCTAACTGCATAAGAAAATAGCAAGTAAATAGACTTTTTACTTTGCTCTCATTTTGTAAAAAATAATAATAATAAAAAAAAATAAAAAAATTAAAATTAGACCCAAATTCCCATCCCCAGAGTGGTAAACTTAAAAAAATTCACACGTTGTTTGGTTAACTGCAAAAATATTTAAAAAAACATGACGTGATAATACCTGCGTTGAAAAATGTTGCATAAAATAATAACAGATTTGACTTCATATGCACCTAGACATACAAGCCTCTAAAGCAGGGGTGTCGGACTCATTTTAGCTCAGTGGCAACATACAGCCACAGAGGGTTCCACAGAGTTTTATTTCAAAAGCAAAAGAGTAAAGCAAAGTACACCTAGCTCAGTCAATCAACATTAGAGCTAGAGCAATAACAACCTTTCAATGTGGGTTCTTAGGCAAGATACCTCATACAATGGTGAGGAATACAAAATTACGAGACACACTGGCTCAGACGTTGCCCCGGTCAAACAAGGTCGGTGTCAGGTGCTGGGGAATCAGAGCACCTTGATGAGAAATGGGCTACTGGAACAAGACGGAAATGGATAAGATACGAGCACCAGACATCTCAGTTTAGAAAAGTGCAGTCCTAGGAACAGCCAAGATACTGTGATGAACCCTCAAGCTCCCAGGCCTCTGGCAGAGTCTGGTAGAGAATATATAAATATATACATATACAACCCAATAACCCCTTTTTAAATGTTCATTCTTAGACTGTTGCACATATGCTATGAGAAGTCATGGAAAATCATTTTCAAACAAATGACACAACAAGGAGGTGTTTTTTTCTTATCAGTGCCAGAAAACACTCTGCCACCTTCAATCTCCAAAACACACCTTGCACTCTCCTTGCCACTCATCTCTCCATCAAAGCATCTGTCTACAGAAAAGCTCCTCGTCCTTGTGGGGGGAAGGGGGGAGTAAAGAGACTTAAAAAGATTTTAAGGCAGCTTATTGAATGTGTCCAATACACCGCTTTATTCTGTCTATCTGAATTTGCTGGTAGCATTAATGTAGTTGTGAAAAGGCTTTGCATAAATAATGAAAATAATGCTGTTTTTCATATACAAAGATGTGTATGGGTTATGGAGTAATCCCTCGAAAGCTCGGAAGCTGATTTGCAGGGTGTCATTATAATTCAGGATCTTGAAGTTGACGCCCACAGACTAACAAACAGGTGGTCTCTGATCACACTCCCACTTTCCATGGACGACACTGACACTCCACAGTACACATGTAGAACATGCATCATATTTGATCATAATTAGGTAAGCTCTTGATGTACAGTATATACCTGAATACATATGTTTGGCTTAATGTGACCCGATGTCTTCACATAAGACATCTTCTTCAAAAATATCTACCACTTTAGATGTACAAAGTTTGTTAATTGAATATGCTATTGCAGACATTGTAACTTCCCAAACTTTTTCCTCCCTAAATGCTTCCTCCAGCTCTACCGGGGGAATACAGAGGCATTTCCAGACCAGCTGAGAGACATAGTCCCTCCAGCGTGTGTCCAAAGTCTTCCTTAGGACCCTATCCTGAGGTAGCCCGGAACACTTCCCCAGGAAGGTGTCCAGGTGCCATCTGAAACAGACGCTCCTCCTGGCCGAGCTCCTCACCCTATCTCTGAGGAAGCGTCCAGCCACCATGTGGAGGAAACTAATTTCAGCCGTCTGTATCCAGGATCTTGTTCTTTGGGTCATGACCCAAAGTTCATGACCATAGATGAGAGTAGGAACGTAGATCGACCAGTAAATCGAGAGCTTGCAGCTCAGCTCTTTCTTCTCCACGACAGACCGGTACATTGACTGCATCACTGCAGAAGCTGCACCAATCTATATGTCAATCTCCCGCTCCAACCTCCCTTTCTCAGAAACAAGAACCAAACCCCTAACCCTAACATACAGGCAAAAAAACATCCCACCACAGGGTACAAACCGGCCCATGGGATGAATTTGGAACGTGAGAAGATTACATATAAGACATTATCTGTGAATTTCTCATTTTTTGGGGCCTTTTTTGATTTCACTAGACAGTATGTTGACAGGGAACGAGGTAAGAGAAAGGTAAATGACATTGAGCAAATAACCCAAGCAAGAATTTGTGAGAATGTTGGGACAACGAGCCTAAGACTACAATATGGCATGTTTACATTCATGTGGCTGTGTCTTGTGTATGTTCATTAACATGCACTATCGCTTTTAAAAAACTAAATCAAATTAAATTTAGCGCTTTTCCACATACTGTAGTAGGCACTCAAAGCACTTTACATACATTAAGCTATTTTCCAGTGTTACAGAACATCACTGGAGGCAGTGTAGGTTAAGTGTCTTGCCCAAGGAAACAACGACAGTATGTGGGGGAGAGCGGAATGTTATGATGTTTTGGGATGCTTTGAGCGGGGATCAACCTCCCACCCGCCGGTTGAAGGACGGCCACTCTAGCCACTGAGCTACTGCCGCCCAAAAAATTATATCAAATAAAGACTCGAAACAGGTCTCCCACAAAAAGGAGAAAAGTTGGCACAAGTTTTCCAAGAAAAATGAGAATGGGAAACCTGTGTGTTTGGTGTGTATGCAGAGAGTTTTAATGCTGAAGAAATATAATATCCAGCAACACTATGACACTCATCATGGTGAAAAATACAACAGCTTGCAAGGAGATAAGAGTTATTAGCAGATCTGAGGAAACATCGTCTGTTTTTACCTCTAGCAAGCAAAACAGCATTGGCATCAAAGTCATATTGTGTGGTTGAGTTTGTGGAAACATACAGCTGAAGGCTATTAGCCTTTATCATTTGCAACTGATGAGCGCACTGACATTATAACATGTTACAGTATATACTGTATATATAAAATTGAATAATGTTTAAATTTACATTTCTTACAACTGTTAATATACTAACCCACAATAAAGTGATATACCAGATTTGTTTTAAAGTACATAAATACTACAGATTTGACAAGGTTGAAACATGTCATGGTGAAAAGCCTGCTGATGGTAGGAGCTGATGTAGTGTGAGAGTAAAATTAGTAATTAGTAATAGAGTGATAGACAAGACAAAAACAATATGTAAGAAAACAATGTTGTTCACTGCGGATAACACAAGCACAAGGCAGAGACACATTCAGAACAACCACAGCTTTCAACCAGCCGCGCCTGGAAATAGTGTCAAAATCTTGTTTTTGTGAACCCTATCTTGTGTTTTGCCTCGTGGGATTTGTCTCACTACACTCTTAATAAATACCATTGGAGCCTATTGTTTGCTCTTCAGTTTTTAAGTATACCTAGTAGTGTCTGTTTAACCAGGAAGTACTATGGTAAAAAAGAAATAAAATAAAAAAATACCTTAATACAGCTAAGCATATAGTTAGGTTCTCTAAAGTGCAATTACACAGACCCGAATCTGAAATAAGTAAAAGGTCATTAATCCACTACTGTCACATACAATCTCCCTTCAAAATATCTTAAATATCAGTCCCCAGATAGTGAAGCTTATTTATATATATATATATATATATATATATATATATATATATATATATATATATATATATATATATATATATATATATATATATATATATATATATTTATATATATATATATATGATATATATATATATATATATATATATATATATATATATATATTTATATATGATATATATAAAATTACACCTAAATATTTTCTTAAAATTATTACAACAAAACCTGCAAAAATGTGTATTTCATTTATTAACACTTTTGTTGTTGTTAATTAATGTAACTTGTTGTTAATTAATGTAACTGTAACAAGAAGCTGTTTGAAACTTTCCGTTAGATTGATAAGCCAGGTCTATTGAACAGTGGTTCATGAATATATATTTTTCTCATCCTTAATTTTTTTAATTTATTATTTATAATTACTAAACAACTTTGACTCTAGACACAGACTTTAAATTTAAACTGGCAGATATACAACAAATTTTAGTTCACTAAAACCATTCCAATCAAGCATATTGTGTTTTTTGTTTATCAAAGTAAAGTCAGTCGAAACACTCATTCATCCATCCATCTTTTTTTAGCCATTTCTGGAGCTATTTCCATTTGCTTATTGTAAATCACTATTTGATTGCAAGGCTAACACTAAGATACATACACTGACAGACAACCACTCACACATATTTATTAAATATTTGCATTTGGCTCATTTAAATTTGGTAAAAAAATGAGCCAATGAACATGGGTCAAAGAAAAAAGTATTTTTTCTGACTAGCAGACTGCTTAAATGCTGTGACTTAGGCTCTGCTTTAATCCAGAGGAAAATTACTCTGGCATAAAGAAAGATTATCTCAAGTACAGCCTTACTTCAAAACTTTAAACTGTAATTGAATTATTTGAGGGGTACTTAAAAATGGCATTACACATGATGAACCTTTATACAGTATGTCCTTCTGACTAAACAATGAGCTCAGCAAGACAAGCAATAGCACTTCAGATGATGGAAATGGGCTATAATAACAGGGAGTGAAAACTGCTTAGGTGTGCTCAGCACTAGACATAAACTAAATGAAGCATTTCTATTGATCGTCACCTCCTCAGATCCCAATGTTGGAGGGGGGTCTCCCATCAGCTGATACGGCTCATTGTTTACATGGATGAATAAAGAGCTTCAGTGGTGCCATTATACATCTTCCAGGGTTCTGTGACAGGCTCGTGACAGGCCTCAGAGATAGAAGTCATTTTGTATTTAAACAATAACAGATGAAGCGTCTGAGTCCGTGAAATGCTGGGGTAGATATAAAAGCTGCATGTGGTGCAATTCCATAAAGCCATTATGTGTTGGATTCATTTATAACAGCTTACAGACCCAGCACTGCGTATGTCTTCTCTGGAAATGAATAGGAGACAGAAATGGCTGTAGAATTCTGCATTAGTGAATAATGTCGCAGTCAAAAGCAAAGGTAAGTGGGATTGAGTTGAACCAAACTGAAACAAGGCGTGACAAAAACCTTTAGGGACAGATACTGAGTCAGGAACACCACCGAAGCAGGGCAAGAAGGACTCAGAACAAATGATACAGATCAGTCAGAATAAGCTGGAAAATTTGGTTGGATGCATTTTAAAACCTTCTAGTGGTGACACAAACATAATGGAAATAAATGCATCTGAAGCAGTTTTCATTTTGATGGGCAGTTCTAAAAAGAGGAGACCACTTACATGTTTTTTTTCTTCTAGAACCTGAAAGAATCTATGTCCGTTAATTTAAGTCTGCAATCTTTTAATTTGACCCAATGACAATTACTGGGGCACCGATGGTCAGCACTTCTGCCCCACAGCAAGAAGGTTGTGGGTTCAATCGCGGAGTCTGCACATCTTCGCAATGTCACTTTGGGTTCTCTCTGACTCCGTCCAATGTCATGAATGTAAATAGGAATTGCCCCCAGTGATTGACTCTGCTCTGTTTCAGAACATAGGCAGCTGGGATTGGCTCCACCCATCTGGCACCCCCAATGGACATAAGCACAAAAGTATAAGTTGTGTCTAAAAATGTAACTTTTCATCTAATTCGATTCCTGTTTACATGGATGAATAAAGAGCCAGTGGTGTTCCAGCTGTGACACTGGTGAATGAATGAATGAATGGAATCTTAAAGTAAAGCGCTTTGGGTGCCTAGTAGGTAGAGAAGAGCTAGGTAAAATCACTTCCATTCTCTGCGGGTAAATGTGACAAGTTACACAAGATATATAAAAGGACACCTTAGCAGTAAGAGCCAACTCAACCCATGTTCCAGTAACGACCCAGAGGCAGCTTGTTGGCCCACATTTCAAACAATAGGTCTCTTCAAAGTAAGCAGGTTTAGAGCCAAGAAAACCAAGAACATGCTTTTTAAGAATCACATACAGACAGTAAAGCCAGAGATGCTTTAGATGCTTAAATGACTAGGGGTTTTGAAATGTGTTCTCGAGACCAGGACTAATTTGGAGAACCATAATTAAGAAATGCATTTACGTGTTACTGTCATTTTCTCATCACAATTTTAAAACAGCATACAGTATTGATTCCCTTCAAAAGTTCGACTTCACAGCGAAGCCTGCCACTGACATTGCTGCCAGGGATTTCTCCGTGACCTCTTTAGAGCTACATCCAGCAGTGGGGTCGCGAAACATCACATGGTCAATATCGGCGGGGTTTGGAGTTGATGTTTGAACATGTAGAAACAAGCGCTGAAAAGGTCAGGGGAGCTCAGCAGCAGCCTCGAGTGTCGACCTGCTAACACTGACTCATCAAAACAAGGACTTAGTGGGATCTACGACACCTGTGATAAGAGAGGTATATACCTGTGTTGGAGCCAGAAGGGCCACGAGTTCAGGAGTCTATCAGCGACTGACAATATCTCAGCTCAGAACGTTACGTTTTGTTTTGCTGTTCCTTGCCATAACATTGAGCAGGTAACACAATATTAATGTCAGGCCTAATCCTTCTGTGGAACAGTAAAGCCACATACTGACAAATGCAGGTTTTCTGAGCGGAAAGAGGTATAGCCATACAATGTAGCAATAAACAGTTGTAAAGAAAAGTATTGTTTTCAATGTGTTTGAATGGTTTCCTAAACTTTACAGTTAGAAAGCTTTAATATTTTCCTACAATTTCCCACAGTTCATTCAATTCATAGTTTTGCTGGATGCAACTGAGACAGATAATGTCTTGGTTTTCTATTCACAATAATTTGTATAATGCTGACTTTATCTAAAACTGAAAGCAGCAGAGACACTCACTTTTTTGGATTTTACAAAGAAAATAATTTAAAGATGCAATATGTAGTATTTGTTTTTTAAAGAAATACTACCCACCTCATGAGTGAGACGAGCCGTAGCTTATATCTCTGACACAATCTGAGTCTCACTGCTAACTCTCAATGTAGCATGAGATCTGACTCGGTGGTACTTCATTTACAATTGTTTTAGTCAAATTCTGTCTCAAATGCAAATTTCCACAATGTACGTCCTGTTGTAGTCTAACCATCCACCAAACCAACCTACCATGTTGAATCATGTTACACGTTAATTGAGGCTGGATAGTATATTTTATTCAAAATGTCATGCTTTAGACCCCCCGCACAGACCCTCAGACTTTATGTGTGACAATGTCTGCAAATCTTTGTCAAATACAGTAGATTTGATTTGGTGCCTGATAACATCATGAGGCGCTCAGAGCAACACACCAGAACTAGCTAAACCCCAACCTCTACAAACCCTAACAATGTCTCTGATGCCTGTTAATAACCCCCAAACAATAAGTGACAAAGGTGACTATCAATAGTAATAATAGCAACCTGTATTTTGTAATTACATTTGCAATGTCTCAAAATTAAAGTGCTATTCTCAAAGCTGTCCTACACTGTCCATCTACAACACACACACACACACACACACACACACACACACACACACACACACACACACACACACACACACACACACACACACACACACACACACACACACACTCATCTACACACATCAGTGTGAGCCAGCCACTAACAATCTACAAAAACACCTTGCACTGTCTGCCACTCACCTCTCCATTAAAGCAGGAAACACGGAAGAGTCCCCTGGGTGCTTTAGAGGAAAGGCCGGCGTGTGAGAAGGATCAATACTTCAGTGGTTAGACGCACAATCATCAGGCAGTGAACTGAATTATGAGCTTTGTTCTCTGTATTTACACATTGATTAATTGTGTGACATTAATCAAAACAAGAGTAGGGCTTCAGAAATGAGTAGTGTATTGGAAAATCTGCTATTAAATATTAGGAACAGTTACAAGGTAAATACAGCTTATTAAAATAATAGATTTCATATAGTGCTTTTCAAGGCCCTTAAAGCACTTTACAGAGTCAATTATTTATTCACTCCACAGTCACACACTGGTGGTGGAGACGTTGCAGCCATTTTGTGCCTACTGCCTCTCCGGCCACCAACATTTTCACACATTCATACAGCAGTGGCACAGGCACTGACCAGGAAAGTCCCACTGAGAATCTCTTTTGAGTCCTAGCCCTCTAAAAAACATGTAACAATTACCTTTGTGACTGTATAATAAGATCTTGATATGGCACCCACCCCTCTCCACTGGGGCCACCATTCAACTCATGGTATTCCAGCTAAAAAAATACATGTCTCCAATTCGGATTTTCTCTAGAAACCACAATGTAAATACAAACACCTGAAGTACACAGGACCGGACACCTACAACTTCCAAAATGGTTGGATTTTGAAGTGTGTTTGTAAATTTTATGTATTCAATTATGATAAATGTGGCACAGCAATGGCCATCGTATATCACTTTTCCCATTTGGTGTGGTCCAATCAACAAACAGAATTTTATCTTCCAAAGCTTTTACTGTAAATGAAAGTAAAACATTCTGCTCCTGTTCTTGTCTTCCTCAAATGACTGCTCTGGGATCAGTGCAGTCCCAAAGTGGAAGCCAGAAGGTCACAACAGGGGAATGAGAGAACAGCGCCAGCAAAAGAAGCTACATTTCTCTATTCGGCCGTCTGCTTACGGATAAAATTACACAAGTACATTACCGGGTCCCAGAGCTCTTCTCGTGTCCTGCTTTTTATGTCCCCACGTCTGGTTTAAAATGGCTTTTCTCTGTTACAAGCAAGGTGATGGTTGAAAAGAACACAGCACATCCCCTTGTGCGTAAATATGATTTAGCATGGATGCGGTGTGCTTTATGAACTACACTATACGGCTTTTATGGCTACTTCGGTTTGTAATAGAGACAAATACCAAGAGGCCAGTGAAGGAAGGGAATGCACACAGGCATCTTTTTGGTTAAGATTTCAGTCAAAAAGCTCAAAACAACCCCAGCACATTCAAGTCACTTAAACAGTTTTATTTGCCGTTGACAAACTGCAGCAAATAGGTTAATTAGTAATGTCAGGAGTTCAAGATGTTCCGCTGACATCAGAGAGGAAGTGAACAAACAGTAAATAGTAAAACCTAATATTAACCCATGTAGCCACAAATGCCCCATCAATGTAAATAAAATCACTCATCCTCCTTAAAATACTGATTCCGTTTTAGTAAGAAAGCATTGATACTTGTAGTCACACTTGCATTGTCTGGTGCAGTTAAAAAGTTAAAATTAACTCTTGTGCGGGCGGTTGCACAGTAAGTGTGGTTTCCATGGATAGGTGTAAATGTGATCATCAGTATCGCAGCAAACATGAAAAGACAGCAAAAAGAGCAACGTTTATAGGAATAACTGAAAGTATGCCCTTAGACTTCTAACACATGTAACTAAACAACTAATGTGACTTCTAACCCAACAACCCTGTTTTGTTACTAATCATACATCAACTAATTTATAATGTATAGTATAAAGCCATATAAAGGCTAAGCTGCCAAAAACACATTTTGTTTGTTCTTGTGTTTAGACTAAAATTGGGATTTGTATAATTTGTTTAATTGTGTAGCATTTTATGCCACAATTTCTTGCAATATCAAATTTTATTTGAATTCACGCCAATAAAAGTGCAGAACCTGCTGTCTAGAAAGCAGTTACAGAAAGAAATGTATCTACATTTTTATGGCCCAAAGGTCAGACCAGTGATGGTTTTTTTAACTTTAACACAACCATCAATGTACTTTTAAGACAATTTTTAGAAAACACAAAGTTATAATTTACTGTTTATGAAGGAATAGACCTACTTTTTCCTAACTATATGTTTAATGGTTAAAAAGAATGTCAGAGCGTCCTGTGAACATTAAATAGAGCCAGAGACCCTTCAGTGCTACCTGGAGCACAGTTGGAGTGTACATACGGACATACAGCTGTCTCTTTGACGGAACATAATGTAAGAGCGTGTTAGTGGTAAATTACAGGTAACTGAAGCAGGGCGGACAAGCATATGCTGCTATTGTAGTCGTGGTGCACACCTGTCCTATTTACAAAGAAGTCAACAATGAACTAAAAAAAAAACTAAAAAACACTCCTATTTAATTTCCTTCACTGCCACAGTGGGATTATTCTCCCGCAAATGGTGTCGCCAGGTTAATGTTTATTTAATAAGCTATTAATTCTAAGCTTCTTTCTCATTGTAAAACAGTGAAACCTAATAAAAGATTGAAATCATATTGCACTTAACGGAGATGAGACGGAGAAGTAGGAGGTAGGGTGGAAGGTGGTGGGAAGTGGAGTTTATTTGCCACAAGTCAGGGAGCTGGTTAATTGGCTCGGCATTCTGCAGAGCACTAAGCCCTAAGTGCACTAATGATGTCAGACCGCCGCTCCACAAAGGCACATGTGAGCGCAGACAAATCGGAATAAATGTGCAGTTCAGGGAAGCGTCTTCTTGGAAACAGCAGAGCCATCTCAGAGAACAAATGGTGTTGAGGAGATAAAGGGATGTTGTACTGAAGAACAACACTGAGGACAAAGGAATAACAAAATATTGGCTAAATATAAAAAGTCATCACTAAGCGTTAATGGTTTGAGATGTATGTTATATAAATAAAATCCACTATTTTCTTTTGTTCTATGTGTTATTTAGTGATTTAAATGCCAGAGACATTTGAGGCGGGATTGGGCAAGGGATAGGACAATGTTTATAACTTAAACTTAATTGCACATATTCTTTAATCAAATACGTTTTACAACATTGAATTACCATTATAATATAAACAAAAACTTTTACTAAAGCAAAATTTGATTATCCCTCAGCCTTCATTAAAAATAGAAGGAGCTCTGACCCTGACTCCTGTAATGTTAAATATGAATAAATGACTTTACTAAATAATCAGGTCTTTGTACTTCGGAAACTGAAACCATCTGTAGACCGGATGAGAGAATTAGCCTTATTAGAATGTACTTCCATCACTTCTTAAACGCTTGAAATGGACAGAGAGTAGTTTGGATTTCAAAATGGTTTGTGGAAGCCCTAAGCATTTTTTATTAAAACAGTGGAGCCATTGTGCATCTTACAGAACAAGCCCCATCCGAGACACACAGTGCAGTGGACGTATGCACAGCTAGTGTAACTTGCACGGATGGCTCTTACATAAAACACAATTATTTCCAACACATTCATCCCAGGAAAGCCCCACTCATGCATTATACATTGAGTGGCTGTTTGCTAATAACACACCAATTACATCCCTGCACCAACAGCACCAGAACCATATTTATTGTCTATATCCAACAATGTGCGTCAGAAACAGTCCTGTGTGATTGTAGATGTCTGGACATCATTATCTAGACACAACGGCAGAAATAGAATCATTACCTGGATGCATACGTCTGGACCTGGTCTCGCTGTGACTGGTGCAATGTGACCTCTTGACCTGTGATGCTATTATTAAAGTTATATCAATCATAATTTGTGGAAAGCACCGTTACATGGAACAGTAATTATGCTTTGAAAATGTCTGCAGTGTAAACATTTCTTGTTGTGAGGATGATAATTAATGAGCAGGCGACAAGTTGAGTCAGTGGATGGGACATTCATTCTAGGACTTCACATGTGTGCTACATTTAATGACCTTGAGCCGTGTTGGTAAATGAGAATCATCCCAAGATGTTTTGATTAGTGTTTATTTTTTCTTCATTACTTTCTATTTACTCAAGTGTGCCAAAATGAAGGTTAGTGAGGGACCATGATGCTAATTAATAGAAAAAGCCAGAAGAATGTGTTTTGATTTTAAGAGGTGTGAATGAATACTTTAGTTTGACAGTGCTTCTTCTTTGATTGGTTGTCAGCAGTGAACAACATGGCAACTGTAATCTTTTGACAGTAATTGTATATTAACAGTACTTTATTTTTCTATCTTTAAAGCTTTAGTTTTTTTCTTTAGATGTGGTCAGTGAACGTTTCAGTAAAGGCAAGGTCCAATGTATTTGTCAAGTGACAGCTTTCTGAGGTTATCAACTACAGTAACTGACAAGCACTTACTTAGATTAACTTTGGATGACTAAGATGCCAACATCTAGTGTTGTGTGTTTTATTTATTTATTTTTTACTAAAGCTAATGAGAATCTTTAAATTCCAAAGTTGAACCTGAGAAATTATTGTCTTTATCTGCTTCTTCTGTGAACAGTGCAGTCTTTTGTGCCAAACAATAGATACTTGGATTCTCCACATCTCAGACTAAAACTGTGAAATGTAACCTTTAATTTCATAATCATAGTGTCTGAATACATTTTACTAAATTATTAACAAAGCTTATTTTAAAACAGAAAAAGAAAGAAGCTATTTCTGTGTGCAAGGCCATAACATTTTTAAACATTCCATAACATTATACATTTTGTGAACTGCTAATACATACTGCTGTAGATTTCATAATATTAACATGCCACATATTAGTAATGTTTGAAAGTATTACTCTGCATATTGTTTATTAGAATTACAATAGAAAAGTGTATGCTATGTACTTTTTATGGACATGCTGTTAGTGTGTGGGCTTGTACCCTGCAGACATGGCTGATGAAAAGTCTCTCCAAAACTCAAACTTGTGCTCGTTACAAGTGTATTAGTGTTACATGTAGTTGAACTTCAACAAAATTCCAAAAAACATGTTTAATTCAAAACTTGATCATTCCAATATCCTCATGAATCAAGCTTTGAATGGACTGAAACAAACTGCTGTTGCTCTTGAGTCACGTCCAAACTGCTGCGGTGCCTCTGGGTCAGGATCTTTCAAAGACTTGTTCCAGTCGTTGTGGGAGAGTGGCCGCTCAATTAGCAACTCAAGAAAACCACAAAACAAAAGCCTAAGGTCCTGACTTTCTGTCTCTCCTTTCAATGCACACAAACGCTGCACAGATAAATCACACAAGATCAGATGACCTACCTGTCTCCCCCGTTCGCTTGACCTTGCTTCGCCTCTTATTCACCGTTTGTTAATGTCCGACCTTTAAGCCACAGAGCATTACGCCACTGGCGCTCTATAAAGTATCCTTTTAAAAAAGAGAGTGCTACAACCAAACCGAACAAGGAACAAATTTGAACAAAAGCCCCGGCTAATCCAACATGCCGTGTATCCTATTACTCCCGAGGATCCTGAGAATTCTTAATTTTTTTCTCCACGGGACATTAAGAGAGAATCAATTTTGTCGGTAAGGAACAGAAAAGGGGGGGTGTCACAGAGCCTGGGCCGAGCCTGGGGGGTGGAGAGTGATGTGGGTCAGGTGTCAGCTGTGCTTTTGGAAGGAGATGCCAGTGTGTGCGTGCAAATTAAATGGAGAGACAGAAAAATGCATTATTGATCAGGGTGATGCCAAAGTGTCTCGCTCACAGCACGGCATCGGGTTTAAGAGCGGGGTAATTAATCCACAGGCCCGAGGAAAGCCAGAGGAACTGACCCGCTCCTTTTCCTATCTCTGTCTCTGCGCCTTTGTTCTACCGTCGACTTCATTCAGAGTGGAGAAAAATAGGTCGCTCACTCGTAGGCAAACCGGTGCGAGGAAGCACTGGGGTTGCACACACCAAATTATGCACACTGAGAAAAAGAAGTGAAGAAAAGAGAGGAGCACCTGGGCGTTTTTTATTTTATTTTATTATTTTTTCTGTCAAGCAAGTGTCTGATAGGCTTCGGTACATTATGCACTGTAATTATTGAGTTATACTCACTGTTTAAATGTGCATTGTGGAAAATGTTGTAGTATACTGAACAAAATGGAACAGATTAGTTAAAAGTATATCTTCAATAACATATGATCCAAACAGCACTCAAAAAGACATATAAGGCCTTACTGTTAAATGTAGTCATTTACGGTAAGCCATAACTTTTAAAAGATAAGACACCCAAATACTGCTGGTATGTACTGTCTCATCTACAACATCATGTATGTGCTCTTATGTTCTATCATATTTGTCCAGTAATATGGACATTGAACCTCACACATGTATTGCATTATTGGCCTTGAATCAAAGACCGACCTACGCAACATTTTAGGGGTCTGTCATTCCATCATTTAAAACTGAGTAGCATGGTTTTCCACAAACTAGTTAGGTAAGAACCTTACAGTTGTGGCAAATGACACATATTATAAACACATTTATTAGTATCCCGCAAAAAGAGATAAGCCTCATAATAAAATTGCTCACGATAGATACTTGTTATATTTTTAATTTTTAACATAACTTTTTTTTTACCCATAGTGACCTTAACTAACCTTTCATGTCTCTTTACAATTCTACCCAAATAATCTTTATTTATTTATCATCAGAACACACACACATAATGCTACCTTCTCCAGACATAAGTGTGAACTCTTTCTTGTCACTTAAACACGAACCCCATAAATCATCAAACAGATAAAAACAGTGAAAATTTTCTATGTCAGGCAATTGCAAATGTGTACATCAACAGTCATGTATTAGAAACGTAAACAATTGTTCTGGGGCCATTTCAGCTTTTTATGTCACCCACCATATCATATTACAAAAGGAACAAAGGGTCCACATAATTTGATCCATTCATCTTTTTTCAGTCATGGGGCATTTTTTTAATATTAGCTTCAAAAGCCACAAGCAGGATATTACATACTGTATCTAAAAAACATCAACTGTAAGAAAAGAATAATATTGAGTTCAAGAAGCAATGGCTTTTCTAAGATGGACACATAATAAATAAAAACCACTGAAGTGGATTAATATTTACTTGTTATTATTTTTAGCGGAATTAAAAGTTAAAGTTTCACTACCTGATTTTCTTTTTGCCTTCTTGTGCTTTTGTTTAATAAAAGAAAATTATACTAGGTTTTTTTTCCTCCACATAAGACTAATACATTCTACCAAACTGAAGTATTGAGCTGTGCGTTAGCTTAGTTGTGACTTCAGCATCAGAACGGCAATTATCTCCGCCTCGTTAAACAGGATTGACTTGACAGTATTTGTCCACATTTTACATTGCCTCTCTTTTCTCTGCTGGGGCTTTTCTGTTTAGAGCTGTTTCTTTCTGTTAAAATACATATTCAGCTCTGAAAATACACTTTTTTTCCGCAGCTATAAAACGCCATATGTCAAGCAAGTGTCAACCAATTGTGTATCAACCCAAGCGTTAAACATATTTATGAAGGACACAGGGGACAAAGACATGTAATTAAACAATATTTTATTTGTCATTTAGTTAAACTTTTAGAAAACTAACCCCTCCCGTGCCCAAAGTAGCAAAACCAAAGAACCGTGGAAAGCCGGTCAAACAGAATACAAGGACGAGGAGTCAGGCCAACCCTGTAGGCTGAAAAGGTAGAAGCTATCTGACAGCACGCTAACCCTAACACAAACCCGGGCCTAAGCCCTACAGAAAGAAAAGGCCGATCCCACCAGGTTAAACGAAAAGAACAAAAGGCTAAAGCATGCTCCCACGCACACAGCCGAATCGGCCACAGCCGGCATGATCTGGCACACGGAGGAAGAGAACTCATTACAACCGAGACCTGAGCGTCACCGAGTCAGCTAGAGAACAGAGAGAGAAAGAGAGAGCGGCGTTAGCCTATTTGTAGGCTACAGGAAGCTAAAACTAATAAACTCCTCCTAGAGTAAAAAGAATGAAAGGGTGAGAGAGGGACAATAGTAAAATAAGTGCAGTGCTCTCAAATGGGAGCAGTCTTTTTTCAAGCTTGTGATTTGTGTGAGCATTGATTGGCCCGGCTTTTAGAGTAGAGGTTGTCATCTATTAAAACCTCTTATAATAGAAACTAAATGGCATTATAAAGCCTGTGTTTTTTATGATTGCTTTAACAATATAGTATTTAGGGTTTAAAGCATTTTTCCAAACTAGAAGAAAGGTACAGTCGGTTTAACTTTGCATGGTTAATTTGCACAAGACAAATCATGTAACTACAGGAAAAACACCAAATTACAAACACCATTCTCGATTTTCTCAAACAGAACGGTCTCCGGAGCCAAACCCAACAGTCACCTACTGCAGACGGCCTCAGATCAAAACACTGTTTATTTCACAGCAGTGAAGTCAAAATTAAATAAGCACTTTCCCGGCTGATCTGCTGTCAGACTGTGTGCTTTTGTGAAGACTGCATAGACTCTCATTTTGAAGTCTGACTCAAAGCCTGTTGCTGTCTTACAACCCGCTGTTTGGAGATTACTGGTAAACCGGTGTGTGCCAACGTTTTAGTGAGTAATTATGCAGCGTAAAATTGGCCGGAATGCTATAGTTTATCATTTTAAGGAGCTTATAACGTTTGATTTAAAAAATGTTAAGTTAAGTTTAAATTTAGTACAAATTAAAAAGTCAAATTCACTATGAACTCGTGATGTGTCGTTCACAAACGAGCCGGCTCTAAGAGACAATTCTTCAGAGCAAACGAAAAGTCAGGGAGAGCAGGGGCGGGACTATATTTGGATGGGAATACATGTGGCCAATCACATGAGAGGTCAGACTAGGATCATACCATTATGTGATAGATGCAAGTGTACTCAAAGAGTCCAGATAATAAAATAAAGAGGAATAGAGAGGCAGGCAGATGAGGGGCAGTCTCTTCTCAGTGTTTTATTGGAGCACACATTAAAGAAATAAAGTTACAGTAAGTATGAGCGATATAAAACTTTAAAGGAATAAACCATCTGCATTATAGTATGTGATGCTGCTTAGATGTGAAACATTTAACACAATCGCTGTTGGTTTTGGATGAAAAAAGCGAGTTAAGTGAAAGCAGACAGACAGGCTGAGAGACTTTCAAATATGAGGTGAGATTTGTGAAAATTGACATAAGAGATTTGCCCCTGGCCCTGTGCATGTTTATTGTGAAGCTCCTTGTTCTGCAGCTGCTTCCGTCGCTTGAATCTTGACATAGATTGTACAGCAAAAACTCAGCGACTAAATTCCCAAAGAAATAATAAGATGAGTGACAATTTAATCTTTTCCTCCTTTTGTTCAGCTCAGAGAGGACTGACTGTGGATGTTGTGTACAGTCTCTCCATAGAGTTTTCTTAAACAGCAGCACCGGTGCACCGTCCCACACAATAACTCTGAGCACAAAGCATTGTTTTGGGAGTCGTAAAGACCAACAGACTGTGTAACGTCTTTACACCCCATAAGCAAATTCCTACTAGTGTTGTAAAATATATGGAAAAACATAAGAGAGAGGTCTCTATAAAAAAGGAAAAAATACAGATTTTTTTTGATTTTTTCTTGCAGTAGAGGTGCACTGTGGCAGAGTAAGCACAGGAAAATATTGTGGGATTGACCGCCTTTCCGTTGTGCATGTCCTCTTCGTCATACAGTGATAGAAAAGGACTAATACCCCAGGAGACAAAGGGGACACACGTGGAACAAGCACAGGCTGGACTGTCACTGGTAATTGTTTCAATAGGTTATGGTATATTTAGCGCCTGAATTATTAACTAGCGCAAACAAACGATGGCTGAGAAAGCGCACCACACTGCAAATTAAGAAAATAAGCACAAGCACACTGAGAAAACCTCTTAATCAGCTTCATCACATATGCCCTACAAAATCTCATGGAAAGAGACACATGACTTACTATAAAAACTGAGGTTGTGATGTTAAAAGAAGGCAAAGTTTTATGTGCATCCTTACGTGCACTTTCCCGGTTTCTTTTGCCTGAGGTTACACGGTCAATTTAAATGTAGTGACAGTGGGGCCATGGAGCTGTGAGTGTCGGGTGACATGACTGCAGTGAGGCAAGCAGTGCGGTCATCTCTTTAAATAGAAAGTTTTATACATGCTCTATAGTTGTGGTTTCATTAGAAAGGGCTGCATGTATGAACAATATAGACGAGGATATCCTACTGGTGAGAATTACCTCCAGGAGGGTGTCTTGCATGAACAGCAGATGCTTCCACAGCACCAGGAGAGGGCATGTTTGTGATGTTCAGACTTGACTTGTACAGTATGTGCAGTACAGAACCCTTACAGAACATTACTTTCCACTTCTGGGACATATTGTGCATATGTTTGAATTCACATACTATACTACTATAGATATTGATATTAATGCAGTAACCACTTTTACTTCTAGCAGATTTTCAGCAGTAATTAAGTGTCATACCTGGCTTCATACTCCATCCTGCTGCTTGCTAAAACTACTCTCCTGACATTTATTAATAACCAAAGCCAGTCAACATTTGCCTGACAAATCTGTAAAAACTATGGTCACCAAAAAAAATAAAAATTAAAGTCTGGATGTACAAACATGAGTTTACTACATCCGTCGTTTCTGACCACTGCAAGAGGGAGATTGGAACTGAGCAAATCAAGAACAGTTGCAGGATCAAGGTGGCGAACAAGATATGGAAATGAGCCAGAGGGGACAGTAAATAGAGACCTGCTGTCTCAGTAACATCACGTGACTCTTCTGAGGGAGACTACAGGTAGCTTTCGAAACATGTCAAGGTCCTATACTCATCAAACCCTGGTCTACTAATAGAGAACTTTAGGATGTCCAAATGAGTACCTTTGGACTATGTATGGGTGCAAACTAGGTTTAAGGAAACATGGGGTTTCTGAGGAGGAAAATAAGTTGTGTGATAATGACATAAAAGACGTTACAACATACTATTACAACAAAAAAATAAGTCCAAAATGTCGTTCAAGTGTGTTGTTGCCTGCATTCACCTAGTCACATAATAGAAGTGATTTACCAACTAAAATTGTTTGCTATTTCCATTTCAGTGGACAAATAACACTTTGGTTTAACTTCTTTATTTTGGAAATAGAAATAAAGGAAAGAATGCCAGGTGCAAAGGATAATCATTGAAATGCAGGCTTTAAGTGCTGGTGCAAAAATCTAAAAATACATCAAATGGTGTCACCAGGGCCCACATGTGACCATTAAAATTCAGCAATATGTGAATAGAAGGTTCCACACCTCAACATCTGCTGCAATAATGGCCTCACTTATGGAAATGGAAAAGGTATAATAATTCATTTCTTATCTCCAGAACAATTGACTTTAGATGCAATTCAGAACATCACTGCGATGCTACCATTTAAATTATTCCCAAACCCAAATGTGCTCCAACAAGTAAACAACAAGTAAACAACAAGCAACAGAAGTCTGATATATTTCCTGACTGCATTGGCACTGGCACTGGATGTCTATCAAGCAACTTCTAATACGTGTGACTAAAGCTTTAGTTAAAAGGCTTTAAATTATAACAATGGAACATAACAAAAACAGTCTAAAGAGGTATATTTGCTAGTCAGTAACACTATTGCACATCTAAATATGGCCGAAGTGTGACAGACCCAGGAGCGTTTCCATGAGCTAGTTTCTTATTATTCTTATTATTAGTTTCTCTTATTATGCATACGTAATGCCTCCACTCCACTCCCCTTCTCTCTTAGCGTCTTAGTCCCATTGTAAACACCAAGTTTGTAAATGTGTCTGTATCTTGTACATTTGTTTTAAAGAGGTAAATTAGTTTTGACAATTGTTTTGCCCAAATATTTTTTTTAATAATAATGTTCTTTTCTAAATGTAAAACTGTTTATGTTGTAAATGTGTTTTGTTTTGCACTTCCCAGCCACCGTAGAAATGTGTTCAACTACTACTGAAACCGTGTTCACACAAACTGTTCTGTAGCTCTATGTACTTTGATAAAATCAAAGTGGTGTTAGTACATGTCAGTTCAGACCAGTCAGGCATAAATAACCTTTAGCTTGAGCACAAGCTATCAACAAGAGGCCCTTCTTCTTCCTTTGATTTCACATGTAAGAAAGTTTTGGTTTACGAGTTTGCCATGTTGTCAATTCATTATAGCAAGCACTAGCTGTTAGAAGCTCCCTGTTTTTGTTTTGTTTTTGTTTATAGATGAGAAACAATGAGTTGCAGAAAACATCTCATCTAAAGTCAATTGGAAGCAATAGCTTGTTTTCCTCTGAAAAAGATTTAGACTTCTGTGCACTAAGACTCAATAGAGCGGCATCTTTAGTTGGAAGTAAGAGTTGTGCTAATCATGTTCACTCAAATTGACAAAAATGGATTTCTACAGAATCCATATTAACATTAACTGTTTGCAGCGTCCAGGTACTCACACACACAAATCCATATCGACCATCTGCCCTCAACTCCACCTAATTTTTTTTCCCAAGACCACCTAACCATCCATCTTTCTGTGTGTCATCCAATTAAAGCTTTTAGGCCGTGATGAAACGGACCAATTAAGCGGTGCACTCCTGCTCGGCCGTCGTCTAATGACTGTGGCTCACTCACAAGAACACCGCGTCTGCATCACCTCTCCGCCTCATTATCATGCAGCTATTAGCCATCGCTCTCACATCAACGAGCTCACACACTTCGGCACGGCAAACGTGTGTTTATCCGTGCACTTCTGTGAATAACCGAGCACTGACACTTGGAGAAATAGAGCACAACAGGAAAGGATCCACCCCGCTCCAGAACACTGTCCAGGCTGGCAGTGGTTAAATTTAGATTGGGTGGGTTGAAGAGCATAAAAGCATACACTTGATCCCAGGAAGGGACGGGACAATATGATGGGAAATGCAAATCAGTAATGCAATTTCTGCACACTATATGTTTTCTGAGAAACAATCGGACCCTGCACTCAACATTGCATTTTATGTGACATATAAAAGTTTGAATGACTCAAAGCATTGTTTATGAAGAAAAGCTATTCTCCATCTAAAGTTGGTCATCACTACCTTGGTTTTCCAAAATGTACATTTGGCAATCTTTCTTGCTTTCTTTCATATTACTGTTTTCTCACAGGAACAAGACAATTATCATTTGCTGATTTAGTTTCTCTTTAGATTTTTATTATTGCTCTTGCAAGGATTGGAAACAAAAGCCGAGGGCTAACTTTAGCAGTACTATACAATCCACTTGGGTGATTCATCGTACTGACACAACCTGCACTGTACTGCTCCCATGGATACCAGTCTTAAATGGCCACAACAAAGATAGAAGCATATAACTAGTCTTTTGAAAACAGATGGGATTCTAAAATGCCCAAAAATGAATATTCAAAAAAAAAAAAACATTCAAGAGAACATTTAAGAGAACATTTAAAAGAACAGCCAAGAGAACATCCAATAGAACATTTAGGAGAATGTTTTAGGAGCAAATTCTTGCAGTGAACTACAATTAAGCAATCATTTAGCTTCACACCAACTTACCCGTCTCTCCTTTGAGTGTACTTTTCACAAAATAATCTTGTTAGGTTAATTTACTAACTGTAAACAAGGGCTGTGAGCTTTAAATAATGAAGTATATTAAAACAATATAATTATAATTAAGTTCAGAAAATGCTGTTGTATGATTTGATTTAAAACATGTCTGTATAATGTACCTAGATTTTCCATACATACACATTTGCCTAAATAAGGGCCACATTTACTAAGTCAGTTTAAAACATGTACATATGTCTTTTTTACTCTGGCCTCAGTGAGTATTTTGGGGGAGTCCCTTAAATGAGACACACGGCCTGATTATCCAACTAAGAAAATATGTAAAAAAGTACTCAAAAGCACTTAAATGTCAAAAGAGCATGCCTTAATCAGTGCCAGAGAAATTTAGAGCTACTTTATCATGTCCTTAACCTAAGTTAGGGTCTATTTATTGAGTTGTCATGCAAACATTTCTCCCTTTACTTGATACTGAACACCCTGTAAGACAGTGCCATTCTTAGTCATTGGCTTCACTTGCTGCTCATCTTAGACAGATGTAACTCATATAATGGCTAATTTGACTCCAACTTTAGGAGGACTATGTCAGTGCCGTCCCTTTAGATATGGCATTACGTATGCACTGACCTACTGTTAGGTTACCGGACAGAGACACCGAGTAACACATGTAAACAGATGAGGAAAACATGAACCAACAAAAACACTGGCTCCTGTTTGTCTGTTATTTTGTTCTGTACATGTCGTAAAACATTTAGAACACAATAGTCTACTGTTGATTATGGCAGTTTTACGTTGAGTGACTCAGCAGTATTGAAATGAGCTGGCTGTTGGCTCTAAACCATGCAAGGTCATAGTAAAAACTGTTTATGCAAAATTTGACAATTTAGTAAATCTTTCCTTTTACCAGGTTAACGACATTAACTTGGTATTTTTTTCTTAAACCACAAGTCATTCTATTACCGCCTCATTTACTGTGGCATTTAAACATCTATATGAAATGAGAACATGACACACATTTCCTCTAGAATTTATATATTTTATGTTACATAACTAGATTAAATTGGAGAATTAGGGTTGTCCAAAAATCCCTGCTTTCCATTCAGCTGACATTTCTTTTCCTGGCTAAAAATACCTCTGCATCTTTCCCCAATTCCTCCAGTCCTCTTCTCTGGCAGTTCTACAGGCCACATGCCGCTCTGGGGACTCTCACTGACGCCTATTGCATATTCACCTTACATAATAAATGGTCACATGGCTGCTGGCTCTCGTTTCATTTTCCCGCCAGATGGGGAGTCGGAGGCAGACACATTACGGCGGGTACATGCTGACGTGCTCATCAATCCATCAGGCTCATTTCAATGTTAATGGGCAAACGTATCACTTAATTTGTCTCTGATGAGAACGCACTTAAAACGCTGACATTGGGAAAGTGTTCTCATTATATCAAACATGAGCCGCCGGCGTGTGCGATAAGACCGATCCTGACAATAATAATGGAAATATGCGCTTCTTTTTTGGCAGTCTATTATTTCTAAGACAGATCATAATTTTGTAGATCTGTGTTTTTTTTGTCCCAGCTTCTATTAGTCATGGAAGTGTTTATTCTAAAGTACATCAAATAAATAAAGGGCTGGCTGCTTTAGGAATAGTGTCTTTGTGAGAAGATTTCCAATCCATTTTGGGGAGATGAGAGACACAGCAGATGGAAAAGCAAAGGCTTGTTGTTTTATGAGACTATGTGGAGCCTGTCTATGTTTAGAGTGGAGCATGTTTAATTTTCTATGTATAATATTGCTTTGCTTAGTATATTGTGTATATTTCTTTACTAAAGCATTGAGTGACCTTTATCTGTGTCCTATATTGATGCAATAGGTTTGGTGCATCTTTAATTTTAAATGTAATTTTGTTTTGAGACTTGACATAACATAAATGTCTTAGCTATATAAAATGTGTTTGTTACCACTTATCTTGGATGGCACCCAAGGGTAAGAGCTATAACAGAGCAACACTGACAACCAGTCCCATTACAAACTCACATTCATTTACACCTGGCAACGTTTTTTCACCATTTCAACTACACATGCATTTTTTGACATAATACAGTTTCCACAATGGCCAACAGAAGACAATCCCTTTTTTACTTAATTAATGTACTTTAGACTACTTTTTAAGCATTTTACTTTAACCTTGTAACAACATCTGCGAGCTGTAATAGCAAAAGGCGGAGGAGTCTGTTTCTTCATCCACAACGTCTGGTGCTCCGATGTAACGGTGATCTCCAAACACTGCTCTCCTGCTCTGGAATATCTCTTCATTAACTGCAAACCATTCTACTCTCCACGAGAGTTTGCCTCATTCATTCTGGACGCTGTTTACATTCCACCGAGTGCCAACGTGCAGGAGGCACAGCGCACACTCGCAGACGAGGTACTGAGCGTGGAGCGGACCTTTCCGGACTCATTGTTTATTATTCTTGAGGATTTTAACAAGGGAAATCTAAGCCACAAACTACCAAAGTACAGACAGTTTATTAAATGCCCGACCAGAGAGCAGGCTAAACACGCTGGATCATTTTTGTTACACTACTGTCAGCAACGTCTTTCGCACCATGGCCCACGCTGCCCTGGGCTCTTCAGGTCATGGTTCACCTGATCCCCACATACAGACAGAGGCTGAAGCTCTCCAAACCTGTAGTGAGGACTACTAAGGAGTGGACCAGCGAGGCAGTGGAGGAGCTTCGCACATGTTTGGACACTACTGACTGGGAGGTGTTTAGAGCTGCCACAGATAGTTTGGATGAGTACACAGACTGTAACATCATACATTCGATACTGTGAGGACAGCATTATACCAACACGCACCAAAGTGACTTTCAATAATGACAAACCCTGGTTCACACCCAAACTGAGACAGCTAAGGCAGCAAAAAGAAGCAGCCCATAGAGTTGGAGATTGGGGCAGCTACAGGCGGGCGAAGTATGAATTTAGCAGGGAGGTGTCAAGAGCTAGAGCATAAACTGTAAATAAAAATGGATGTAATCCACCCATTGGTCCCCTATTTATCGATATTGTTGTTATGACAGGTCAATTACATCCGGGCCTTTCGGCTTTTACTGCATAGTAAAACAATAGTTTTCAGATAGCATAAACTGACATATTAATCAAAAATTCACCCCCCCAGACTTGTCACATAGTAAAAACTTAGCTCTAGAGACCGGAGCCATCTTTTGTACCAGGCTGTAAAGATGATTTTTAAACTTGTAAAGTTGCCATTGGGTTTCTCCTTATGTTTACGCTTTTGGTGCCTGTCCTCTAGTGGATGGAGGTGTATCGCTGTATTCTGACGTATTTTGCGATGAGTCTGCCTACAGGAGGGAGGTGGACCGGCTGGTGTGCTGGTGCAGTGGCAACAACCTGGAGCTCAACACCCAGACAGTGGAGATGTTCGTGGACTTCAGGAAAGTCATAGCCCCCCTGCCCCCCTCGCCCTGACAGACCTCCCCATCACCACCGTAGATTCCTTCCGCTTCCTTGGTACCACAGTTACTCAGAACCTCAAGTGGGAGCCCACCATCGGCTCCTTCATTAAGAAGGCCCGGCAGAGAATGTACTTCCTGCGGCAGCTGAGGAAAACCAAGCTGCCAGTGCAGATGATAATGCAGTTCTACATGGCCATCATTGAGTCCATCCTCACCTCCTCCATCACCGTGTGGTACGCTGGAGCAACAGTCAGGGACAGACAAAGACTGCAGCGCATTGTGCGCTCTGCAGAGAAAGTGATCGGCTGCAGCCTCCCATCTCTCCAGGACCTGTATGTCTCCAGGACTCGGGGACGAGCAGGTCGGATCCCAGCCGACCCTTCTCACCCTGGACATGGACTATTTGAGTCACTCCCCTAGGGCAGGAGGCAACGGTCCATTCGGACCAGAAACACAGTTTCTTTCCCTCTGCCATTGGACTCTTTAACACTTCATAATACTTGCCACTTTAATTTAAGCACATAATATCAAGAACTATCCATTGCACTGCAAATTTATCACCATATCTGACAAACTGTAAATTGTGTATATATATTCAAGTTTTTAGTCTGTAAGTTTTTTTTATATTTTGTATTTTAATTTTGTATTTTATGCATGCCCATCATGTTGCACCACCTTTGTGCTCAAGTCCGAGTCTAAGTCCAATATATCAGTTCTTATTAACCTTTATTTAACCAGATAAGAACCCATCGAGTCAAGTCACGAGTCCTTATGTCTGAGAATAATCAAGTCCATGTTCAAGTCCAAGCCATAAAAAAGCAAGTTTGAGTCCAAGTCATGTATGTCCAAAGACATGCATGTACAGGTTAATCAGCAACTCTAAAGTGTCCCTAGTGAATGAATGTGAGAGTGAATTGTTGTCAATCACTGTCTGTTTCTAAATGTCAGCCCTGCGACTAACTGGCCACTGTCCAGGGTGAACCCCGCCTCAGGCCCAAAGCTGCTCCAGTCACCCGCAACCCCTAAAGGGACAAAGCGGTAGAAAATGAATGAATGAATGAATGAGTCCAAGTCGAGTCACAAAAACAAGCCTGATGACTTGACTTGAGTCTGAGTCCAGGACTCAAGTATTCCACTTCTGCCATGATGGGGGATCAATAAACTAATTTCTTATCTTATATTCTTTACCAACTAGAAAAGCCTTAAAATCTTTTTCTTGGTTTAACTCAATGGCCACATCCAATTACTATATACCTGGTGCACTAACAGTAAAAGGCTTATTTTAGAGCTATTTTTAATGTTTTTTTTCACATATTAGAAAAGCTTATTATTTACCTTCAAATTGTTTACTGCCTATTAATAACCCATTAATTAACACTTTAATAAAAGGCCCCTGACTGTAGTATATTGTCTTTGACTATATTGTCTTTACTTGGTAACAGCAACATAAAACACAGAAGAAGTTTCTAAAATAAATATGACTCGTGAATATTGGTGAATATGAATATGAAACAGATTCAAATAAATGACAATGTTAACATGCAAAAATAGACAATCTTGACAGTGGGCAGCCCTATTGAGCCATCCCCAAGAACAGCTGCAATAAAATCTAAATGAATGCTTTTTGTCGTTAGATATTTTTGTTTAAAATTGTCTGTCTACATCTTGAACATTTCATGAGTTTTTGTCCTCACACAACCATGCTTTGTTTTGTCACTACTCATTACTTTACTTCATTACATTGTCTGTAACTCCAGACTGGGATTATGCTGACATCTACACTACATCACCCCATTCAACACCAACCCAACTAAACTAAACTTTCTTTGTTTGTTTGGCGCCTCTGTTTGAAGATGAATGGTTCTCGTCAATCTTACTCTGACTTTTTGCTTCTTAAGCCTTACCTGATATCCTTAGTGGAAAAGTAATCAAAGAATACATCAATGCGAACAGTGCTTTGACAAATATCTTATTACAGTTTCAAGCAGGTGAGGCATTTGTCAAAAAAATAAAATGCCATTTCTGAACCTCTAACCCCAATAACAGTAGCGTAGCTGAGGAGCCATGGGAAAGCTGTTGCATAATGGTCTTTCTACATTCAGGACACATGCATACGGCTTTGAATGAATAGAACCTTTTGATATTCATATGTGGAGCACTGTGTGTGACCTTCATATGCTTGACCTAATTCGACTGTTGTAAAACCTATATTTCAGTTCAGACCTTGACAATTCACATTAAACCTGCATGTTCTTTGTGTAGAAATACACAATAGGCAAATACAGTGGTACTTATAAATTTACAGACCCTAGCAGAGTTTTGTAAATTTTATAAATGATAACACAAAAATCATTCTTTTACTCATAGTGAAGCAATTTATTGTCAAACAATTCTGTTTACTCTTTTAAAATCATAATGACAACAGAAACTACCCAAATGACCTTGATATTAAGTTTACATATCCTGATAATTTTTTAAGTGACACAAACAGGTTTGAATGGTTACTAAAGTTAACCATCGTCACCTGTGATGTGTTTGCTTGTAATCAGTGTGTGTGTATTAAAGGTCAGTGAGTTTCTGGGCTCCTGACAGACACTTGTGTCTAAATCATGGGAATGGCAAACAAATTGTCAAAGGATTTGCAGGAAAAGGTATTAGAACTGTATAAACCATGAAAGGGATATTAAAAGATATCCAAGGAATTTAGAATGTCAATCAGCAGTGTTCAATCTCTAATAAAGAAGTGGAAAATGAGGGATTGTGTTGAAACCAAACCAAGGTCAGGTAGAACAACAGAAATTTCAGCCACATTATTCAGGAAAATACTGGAAGAAAATTTGCACTCATCAGCCTTAAAGCTGAGACGTACTTGGACGTTCCAACATGACAACGATCCAAAGCACAAGGCCAAGTCGACCTGTCATTGGCTACAGCAGCATAAAGTGAAGGTTCGGACTGATCTCAGTCTCCTGACCTCAATATCTTTGAGCCACTATGGGGCAATCTCAAACGTGCAGTTCATAGAAGACAGCCCAAGAATAAAAAAAAACTGGAGGCTTTTTGCCAAAAAGAATGGGCAGTTTTACCATCTGAGAAAATAAAGAGACTCATCCACAACTACCACAAAAGACTTCAAACTGTCATTAATCTTAAAGGTGGCAATCCATGGTATTAAGAACTCGGGTATGTAGACGTTTGATCAGGGTCATTTTGGTAGTTTCTGTTGTCATTATAATTTAAAAAGAGTAAACAACATTGTTTGACAATAAATGCCTTCACCCAACCACTAACTATGAGTGAAAAAAATGTATCTAAGTGGTCACATGACATTAAACAGACTGCAATGTTACCTCTTTTGGCTATATACTTCTTATTAAAAAAAGGATAAGATAAGGCATCTGGACCTAATTTTGAAGGTCCAGATGCCTTTGCTTTAAACTTTTCTTCAAGATGACCTGGATGACTAAAAACCTTCACAGACACCCTTACTTTATAAATAATTGTATATCTGAGTAAATCATTTGTGTATATGCATTGCCCTTCACAATGATTTTGTTTAAAATAACTTTTTGTTGATGTGAAAAGCCATTTTTTTAACCTGATTTTATGTGCCATCGACAAGTCCAGCTCACTCAATAATCTACTGGCCAATAGTCATTGTGCATTAACATTAGGTACCAAAAGGCTACATTATAAGACTACATGGTAACAATAATATCACAATATAGCAAGATCACATTACGTTTAACCAGTAAACAAATATGTACAAAATGTAAATCTTAGAGTACTTAGATGCTTAGCTTAATGTAGGGCTGAAATGTTGTCTCTTAAAATAAGGTCTTTCTCTCGAAGACTGTTGCATTTCTGTAGGACAGAATAACTTTGGTGTTCTGCTGCTGACTCCTGGCTGTCAGATAATAAAAAAGCTATTTTAACCTCTGCTAATATTGGAGGAAACAAACTGTAACTGCCTATTGACCATGGATTGTATTTCCTGCTTCCTGATGGTATTTTTTACTCTATTTTGTTTTTCACAAAAAATGTCTGAATTTGAGCCACGGCAAAACAATGCAAACAATTCCCAACATTTATTCTCTCTCATTTAAACTAAAAAGAAAAAATAGCATTTGTGATTAATTTTGCATATCTTTATTGTGATTAAATAAAAAACCTTCCCAAAATGTTTGTTCCATGAGTCATGACACTTCGGTCTAGGATTAATGTGTTTCTTCTTAGTGTGGGCTTGACAACAGTATATTAGTGTTTCACAATATATTGCAGATTTATTGTTATCGCAATATATAATATCTGTATCACAAATGTAGATTGATTTAAACCACAATAATCTTGATGTTTAATATGTGACGCACACTGTCCATTCAGATCCTAAATCAAAATTTGGCCCAAGCAAATAAAAGGTAACTTTAACAGGAAAATGTTATAATAAAGTCAAAATTGCATATTTATGTCATTATTGCAATATTGAAACTTAGTTACTGGATAACACAAAATGAATTGAATCAATCAAATTCTACATATTTGGCACCAAAAAAAGAAACGCCATTTTTCAGGAGACTTCTAGCACTCTTCAGTTACATGGCAATTTCTTCCAAGACACAAATGTATGCGTTGCCGTCTCTCTGAAGTGATGCACCTGGAGCTGCTGGTGATTTAGTATTTCGTTCAAGGACGTTTCGAAAACACAGCTATATTTTGGATCAAAGAAGTGACATTTCAATCAGAAAGCGGTTCTACTAAGTGCCCACACCGTATCTGCCCTGGCGTGATTAATCAAAATTATCTGACACAAACAACTTATTCAATTATCCGTCATGCCGCACAAAGTTACCGGAGACCCCTTAGGGAGGGAGTTCTTGCTTCAAGGTTTCAAAGGAAATGAGACGTTCAGTTAAATAGGACAGCACAACAGCTGGCTTTTCGCTGCAGAGATATGAATAAATATTTGATGATGTATAGTAACTGGATTAGACTCAGAAGCTCATAGATGTTGGCAGAATGGCATTAGCTTTCCTGTTACTATTGTGCAATCTAGCAAAGGCATGATCAAAGGTGGGAGATCTTGGGTCTTTTTCTACTGACTACTTTGCCCATCTTTTGTTTCAAGATTGTGTCAGATACAACTGGGAATGATCAGTTGCTCAATGCTGGCTCTGTTTTTGTTTGCACTGATGCAAATCTTTCACTGTGGTTGGGTGGCTTGACTATGTGACTTTGACAACCTATATATAATCAAAGGGATATTCTTCGAGCTGTAGAAGTTACTTGTGGATATATACTAGATTGTCTTTGTTATATTCGAGTTAGTGTAGCCACAATCTGAAAAGTCTGTGCAAAAATCAAATTTGCTGATTGGGCCATGAATATTATTGCTGTATTCTCCCCGGCACTTTGGACATTTGGTGTGAGCATGCAAAGGCACAAAACAGTTTACAATAGAGTGTCTATTCAACTGATAACAGATAACATGATTTACAATTGTCCAATGTAAAATACAAGAGTGTGCCTACTGTTTTTTGCGCAGCTTGAAGTACTGGTCTGGCTTGATCTGTTCTCTGGACAGTGGCTGTGCTGACCAGAATCTAATACAGCATCCCTCTGGAATTATAAGCTTTTATTTAGGTTTTGGGTGCTAATGATATATTAAAGTGTAATTAAAGTGTAAGGTTTTGCCTAAAATAGCAACACTCTTGGATTTCCCCTCTGTAGTAAGGTATTCCAGTCCACTGTGCATTCTATTATTGTAGGTACTGTTTTGTCCCTTCTGTCTCTCAACCCAACAAGTCCTTCAGACGACTGTCCACCCAGGTGTTTTCTTGAGGTTTCTGCTTATTAATAGGCAGTTCTTCCTTGCAACAGTCACCTGAGTATGGAGTATGAGTATGAGTAATTTTAGACCCTGGCTACACATACATTGTTATTTTTATAAACAATATTTTTTTTTATTTTCCAGACGAGAGTATCTGGAAAAGCATCTCTATTCACACAGCTCCACTACAAACACATAAAACAGTTCTTTTCACCACAAGATGGCAGTTAACACAAACCACAAAGTAACAGTTAGAGCATGCTCAGTGAGTCTGACAGTGAGTGCAGTAAGCTAATGAGAGCTCCAGACTGAAGTGATGTAATAACACTAAGTTCACTGTAATGTGTCCTGCAGTTCTAATAGAGCCGGTTCAGATGTTGTGCTTGTTGTAGTTGTTACCTGCTCAATTCACACATCTACAGTTGTAACGTCAGCACGGATAATTAAATCTCAGTTTTGGCTGTCCACACAGACACACAGCTGCAACTGGAGTTTTTAAATATCTTCACTTTGGGAGGTGTTTTTTAAAAATATCCGTTTTGCACCCTAAAAACACATTTAACAAAAGGCCCAAACTCATAGAAAAGTATGTGTTTATATCAAAATATCCATGTAGGTATAGCCATGGCCTTAAAGTGTCATGAGTCGGCTGGAGCTTTCAGGTCTGAAGATTTGGCTCAAAGCAAACCGGAAAGTTGGAAAATGCAGACCAAACAGTGCAGGTGTCAAAGCGCCCTAAGTGTAATTCATTGCAGCAAGATTGTCTGCTACTGTTACAAACTAGACATCTGTGCATTAACATCTGGACTTGCTGAATGCAGAAAATAACCTTAAATGTTTTCACCTGAATTAACATAAATGGATCCATTTATTGGCACGGAGACATGAGGTGCTAACGGAAGTGTGCAGGTTAACTGAAAAACTGCTTTAGAGCTCTGAGATTAGTCCTCAACAAAAGACCAACTTTGATGGATGCTTCCATTTAGAAAACCATAAAGCTTAACAAGAGCGTTTTTTTGGTAGCTATATGTGTGTGTGTAAAAGCTTGACTTCCATCTCTCCAGTCTCAGACTTTGACGATTAGTGCAGCTCCCCGCCTCAGTGATTTAGCAGAGCGGCTGGGTCTCTTTCAGTCGGCTGATGGCTCCTTTGTGAAGCAGGCTTCTGCAGATGGATGGGGTGCTGACACTGCTCTTATCTGCCTCTTTGTGGCATATTGTGTAGAGCATGATACTGGGTCTGTGTGGGATTGTGCCTCTGATGAATGGCCGTTCCTGTTATTATTACTATTATAAAGGAATTTGGGTAATAGTCTTCATCAGTAATTGCCGACATTATAAAGTGCCATGGGTCGGTAATGTAAGGTACAACAGAGATATTGACATTTTTCAAACCAAATAAAAAGAACCCACTTTTTTGTTTTTTGTTCTGTGATGGAGCAATGGCCTTAAGATAAAATATTAGAAAATTACATATGAAAGTTTAACCTGTTGAAAATCAAACATGTAGTCCATGCATTGGTGCATTGGCTATGTCTAAATGTCTATGCAACAAATATACGTAATTTACTATAACAACTGTCTGTTCTACTAAATATGAAGAAATAATTAATACAAATCTCTTTGTCCCATAGAAAGGAATAAATGATTGGAAAATATGTTATCAAGCATATTTGTTACAGATGGGAATATTCAAAATATTTTCCATCTTGCTAAATATTAATTAAGGACTTATTTTAGAATAAATTGGCATATTAATATTTTTTTTTATATTTCAAATAGATTGACAAGTCTTTATATACTTTTTAATAAACTCATATCATACTCATATATTTATTTGCCCAGACTAGGAATCATTTGCAAAATAGCGGCAACACCTTCAGGCCTTCATGGTCTATGTTAAAAACTAAATTAAATATGACAATAAAATAACAAAATAAAAACTCTGACATTACAAAAGAACAGAATTTGACAGGACATGAAAACATTCATTTATAAAATATTGAAAACTCTTACCGGATTTAAACTTCATATAGCTGTGAATGAACAGGCAGAATCGTTAACCTTTTTTTAAGACTGCCAACACATATGTTTACTCACCTTTTGTGTTATACTTAACTACTAATAAAACTACTGTTTTGAAAGTTAATTTTATATTTTTTTTTTAGAAATTAACCTTGTGTTGCAATTGAATGATGTCACTCTTTAAGTAGCGCTGTTGTGTTATTTAAACCAAACTGTGTTGTACCAACCCAAACCACATCACTCACACGCTAATGAAACATTACTTGAAAAAAAGAAAATAATCCCTTTCCTTCACAGTTATGGCTACTCTGTACAAATTCTGTCTGACCAATCACAAAACTTTCTCTCCAATAGGATGTGCTTTATGGAATGAATTTTGTTGTCCATACAATTTTGTCTAAAGGCAGTTTATTTTGTGTCCGTTGGTCACCTAAAAGTCCAACTTAAAATCAAGGAGAACAGACTGTTTTTGTAATAGAAGAGAAAAAGAATGGAGTCTTCTCATTAGCTGCTATATTTGCTTTTGGTCAAAGCATTCCTTCACAAATCTTAAGCACTCGAGTGGTTGGGATTCTTGCACCCAATATACTGATGGATATATTTCACTGCCAACTGCTTCCATTGCCTTTTTAATGGTTTGTAATCAAAGAGCTGCAGCTTTATCATCCGTGACGGTAAGAGCACTCACCTGTTGTATTCCTCTCTCATTACTCCCACAAATACGCATAATGATTCCAAATGAATAGTGACAAAACACCTCCCAGTTAATTAGAAGCCCAAATGAAAAACGTTTATGGCTGTTTTTTCATGTTACATTTTATCTGCAGCTCTGATATTCTAACCTGAAGATTTAGCAGCAGTAGAAAGACAGGCCAATGTGTTCAGCGAACCTATTGTTTCACATTCTTAAAGCCAGAAGAGTTGTTATAGATGTGCTGGAGGCTTGTTTTTCTTTGAGTCGGGGTCACAATCCCTGATTGTTCCAGACCTCCTGCCTGGCACCACAGGAGGGCCCTTCCACACAGTGCTACAAAGAGAAAATATCGAAAAAGAGGGCTCGGAGCATCCAACACAAACAACTGAGTCCGGAGTGGTTTGGCTGAGTAAAACAAGTGATCACGTGAGGTATGTTTAAAAGAAATAGTGGTATTTTTTATCAAAATCAATATGTCATGGTTAATCAAATTACTGTTATTTTTTGTACTAGGATGTTTTTTTTTATTATTTAATGTTATTCTTTTGGAGATTTTAGATTCCTGTCATATCATGTAGACTGTTTGTGTTGTACAGCACTGTGGGTAAACCCTATTGCACCCAACTTTAATCATTCAATCTTTGGAGTTTGCAAACTGCCAGGCTAAACCAAAAATAGCTGGATCTTGATCAGGCGAGGATGACGGCATCGCTACATGGATCAGTCTTTTTCTTCTTTTGTCTGCCATAGCCACGCAACTTGACAACCTTGTATCTCAGGGCACATTTCAAGAGTTGGTATGGATCAAGTACAATTACTTGCATTGAACTCTTTCTGGACCATGGATACTTATTCTTATTGACCCAAACTATTATTTTACAACAATGATAATGGAGATTTCTGATAGAGCAAATCATTTAGAAGTTTTTTTGGAATATTTTAGACATTATTATAATTTTTGCTTTTTTTATTTATTTATTTTTTGTACTTGGCGACGCATGCTTAGTATATTTTAAATCTTTGCCAAAAACAATAAGCCACTAAAATGTGAAGCAATTTCTACCAATGGCCCTCCGATTGGCCAACATTGTGCAGTATAGTCATGTTTGACATTGTCTATTTTCTTCCGTATTTTTGCTCATCTCATCAAATAAGGTCAATTTTGCTCATAAATACAGTCTGTGTAGAAAACTAGAAAACAGTAAATGCTACTGTTAGGGAAGCCACTTGTTGCAATTTAAGTTGCAACAAAACTTAGAATGTAATGTAAGGTTAATAAATCATCATTAGTAGTTCACTTGGATAGTGAGCACCAAACATGAGCCCGTAGCAACAAGGTATGTCTTCAAGCAAACTCTTGTCAGCTTTGCTTGAAATGTGAACACCACAGAGATCTAAATGGAAAATCATACGACTTGATAACTTAACTTGATAACTCCCCGTGGAGAACTAAAATGAGCAGGAGCAAAATGTGACACGATAAGTGTTTGGTGCAGACACGTCGTCTTTACAGCATTATTGTTATGATCAGTCAGGGTGAGCCTTTATTCAAACTGAAAAAGCGCTCTACAAGTGTAAACACACCCTCAAGTAACCCTGCTTCAAATTGTGGATCAGAAAATGCTGTAAGAACAGAGTGATCCTTTCCCCTCAAATCTCACTGAGCTGTATTATAAATGTAAATGAACCAAGCTGCTAGAGCTGTATGTGATTAGCATTTCAGATCAGATTCACATTTGGAATGAAAATTAACTATAGTATCCATCGTTTTAACAATATTACCGCAAGCACATATGAGTTTTTATCCTAAAGAACAGTTTGGCAGTGTTCGGCCCCAAATGGCCACGCCATCTTTTCTTCGCCACTGATGCTGTATTTGGCTTTCAAATCAGACCTTGAGAACATGGACACACACACACACAGCTGCAAGACGGAGAGAAATCAAAGGGATCCATCAGTGACCCCAATTTTCCAAGGCTACTTCATAATTCAGTTTGATCTGAATACACTTCTCTCGCCTTTCACAGTGGACTCTGCTGATTTGCCAACGAATCACAGGCAGTGCTAATGAGAAGTGGGAGACTCTTTCCACATTTTTACAATTTAGCCAATATTTCCCAGGCTCCATTTCATTCTCATTTGTCTTGCGGAAAGATTTTTTGGCCTCCAAATCAGATGAAGAAAACTTCTGCTCAAATGCATAAATCTTTAATAAACAAATATGGCATGCAGAGGTTATCAACAGGGGTTTGGGCAATATTCGGCTAAGCTCTTGTTGTATGGACCAACTGTTTCACCTTTTGTTATTTACTGTAAGAATTAACTCATAAATCATTCACAAAGGAGTCCAAACTGATAATAAATAAATCATCTTTTATGCACAGCCGTTGGGTCTGCTCTTCACATTCTTCATCACCAAATCCTGAGTGTGGCTGGTTTTTCATGGACCTTAAAAGAAAATGTTTTTTTTCTTTAAATAATTGACAATACAGTATGAATATTTCAGTTTGTGTTTCAACTTAGCATTAACATTAGTCTTTCTACATAATAATACAATACATTTTTCATAAGATTAATTGAATCATGGTTAGTCTTGGTTTTGTTGTCTAAATATAAATGCTGACAGAAGAAGTGTAACTAACTGTTTCTACCAAACAACTCAGCTCACTACAGGAGCCTGTTTAATGGAAAAGTACTTTTATGAATGCAACCAGTTGTCAACAAACTAATATTTTTACTGTCACACATATTTGTATTTAGAACCATTTGACCTTGTGTCTTTTGCTGGAAAGACTGCAGGAACATTAAAAACCAAAAATCTTTATTCAAGAATATTTACTTTTTGGGCCTTTTTATCTTTGTTATTATGATAGATACAGTGTAAATGGATAGATTGTCTCAAAGCAGCTGAGCCCCCAACAATTTACGCAAAGAAAAAAATAAATAAAGATAACTTGTGTGTCATTTATATTGACAGATCACAAACAACCTATTACGAGTTATGTCTGATTTACTGTAAATAATAAATGTAGCCGTGATTGAAATTCTATTTGGTACTGAAGTGCTGGTTGGAATTGAGTCATGCAGTTCTTTGTTCACACCTGGAGACAGATGGGCGCCCAAATGGAAGCCTTTCTCTCTCCAGCCTGAACGCCAAGAGTGAGCTGGATACTAAAGGTGTACAGTGACGATCATTACTATCTGGTGAGCTCTGCCTGCACTGCCATGGCAACAGATGGCAAACGCAACCATCAGATGTGTCCCAGCCACTGGTGAACTCAGCTCTTCAAGGACACAGTTGCCCAATGGACTAGAGCTGACAGGTTCTGACTTATAATAACTCACACTCACATTACTCTCATTATTCTCATATTCATTTTTGGCGGTGTCATTGTATGATTAGGCTACGTTAGTGTAGTGCTGTGTATCTGAGCTAAAGCACTGCACTACACATAGAATGAACAAAGCACAAGATGACCTGGATGACTGACAACCTTCACAGACAATGCATAAAATGTATATTAATTTAGCTATGTTAGAGTCAAAAGTAAAAAACTACATACAAGTACAGATTCCTATGTGAACTATATGACCACTGCTGTGTATAATCAAATGGCATAAGCAAATGTCCAGACAACCCAACGGTGCATTCTTCAAATACAGACGTTGTTTTAACAAAAGCTTGAAGTGTTTTTTTTTTTTTTTCCCAGGTGTCTTGTAGAAAAAGCATTTGTATATGTGTGAACAAGGACATCAGAAAAAAAATTAAGGTTTGTGTATTTTGAATGAGGAAAAAAGAGCTCAGTGATTTGAATTTATTTCCCCTCTGTCAATTCCACTCGATGACTTTTCAGAAAGGTGAGTGAACTCGGACGTCCTCCCTCAGGTGGAGGTCTCTGCTGACTACCCATTGCCTCCTAAATCTTTCCTATTCTTTGTGAAGGGCAGCAAGGTTAAGTAGGTTCAGCCGAGAAAATAAATAATGAATCCAATAAGGGTAATTAGGAAATCACATCAGACGAGCGGCGCACAACCTCAAGACTCACAGACGCAAAAGCTTCTGCTGCTTGAAATCGAGCCCTTTTCAGAAGGATAAATTGTACTACTGTTATAGGAAGTTATAATCCCTTGACTTTCTAGTCAAATGAGCAATTAGTTGTTCATGTTGACACTAGATGCTGTTGAAGTCGTACAACAGACAAAAAGAGGTTTTAATAGTCCTGAAAGTTCAATGGATACTATGTGCTAAGAGCAATTATAATTATGTTGCATGAAAAAGACAAGATAATTCCTAAATATCTGATGCAAATTGTTTAATTTTATCAAGCTGTAGGAATTATTTTGGTCTGAAAACAACTCCTGTAGTCTAATATTACTAAAGCAGAGAACACATCTGACATTAGAAGCATACACAGTGATAGAAGTTTGAGTCATATTTTCTTGGGCAGTAATATAAGCAACATTTTACATTAACCAATGAGCTAACTTAAACACTAATAAAAACCTAATAAAAAACTTCTTTGTCATTCAACTGTAGGTATCAGTCTAGAGACTCTGGTTGAAGTTGTGGAGCAACAGACACACAGATGCTATATTGAACAACATGGCTCATCTCCTGCATTGGGCTTTTGAACAACAGCAGCCAGTGGACGTCTGAGATCAGAACTACAGGACAGTACGTCAGAACTGCCATTTGTTGTATATTTATATAATACTGTATACCCACTCATAGGCAGCACACACATATTCAATCTGTTGCCAAGAACAACCATCTTCTTTATGCAGAATTTGAGATCTTTTAAAAAACGGATTGTGTTCGGCTTAACAGTAACAAAAAAGCTCACATTAGTTTCCTTTTAAAAACTTGTTTTAAAATGATTTCATACAGCTTCAAACACATTGGTTCCTACATAAATACCAAAATATATGTTCCTTGAAATGTTCATTGATACAGCTGTGGCTAAAACTGGTCTAATTCTTTTCTGATAGATCTTGTTCCGTACGTGTAAATGCCTTTGTTACTGATTACAATCGTAATTTACCAAGAGACAATTAGACGTGGTTTACTAGTCATTAATCTCCAGTAAGCAGCAGATTAACTCGAGTCTATTTACGATTCTTGTACACATGTTGCCCTGTGAACACCGAGCAGCCCGCATTCATTACGGCATCTGATCCGACAACACACATGTAATTAACGATCAGAATAACGATCGAGAGGTCAGGCCAGACACAAGTAGATCATGACTGATATTACTGACGGACTGCGTCAATAGTGTCATTGGGATTTCACACACACACACACAAAGAGCTGGTCACGCATCAGCACTGATGGATACTAAGGTAAATAACTATTTCAAAGAGATTTTGATGACATGTACAACAAAGCGCACATTAGCAACAGGAAGAAAGTAATAGTAATAAAAAATATTTTATGAGAAGACCGGGCCCCTGGAAATCTAACAATCCCATCTGAATCTGTGATATCATTAAGCCGGGTAAGGGGATAATAACTACAGATTGGCATTTTCCACAAGTCAAATATTGTAATATTTAAGCAAATATTTGAATAATATTCAAATATTTGTATTTTTTTATTTAAGTTTAATGAGAAGCATTAATTTATTGTGTGTAAATGTATTTTTGTATTTCGTCATTTCCAAACAAGCTGTTGGGCTGTATATTCAGGAACAAGGTTACTAGCACCAAACTATCTTTTGTAGCTGTTTTGCTATTGTGATAACTTAGTTTCATTTGACAATTTTTGCACACAAAAAGCTGATTATTTTGTTCAAAGTAATTCCAAACTTTGCTTTGTTTAGAGGATGACGCCATGACGTTCGCGGACAAAACTAATCTGTTGTTGTTCTTTTTCACACAGAGCCTTTGCTGTTCCACTGAGTGAGTGAACAGGTGTGCGTCACCTCTGCCTCCTTCTCCTGCTCTCTGTGTGTCTCCAAGTAGTCATGTGAACAGTGCAAGAACAGGACAAGCAAGGACTTATTTTACTGCAGTTAAAGAAAACACTGTCAGTTGTAATCTTTGGAAAAAAGCCAGTTTGATATATTTTTTTTAATTTTTGGCCACTTTTTTTATATATTTTATTAAATAACTTAATTTAATAAATTAAATTGTGTTTTTATGTTTCAAATATATATTGCAGATCAAATATTTTTTATATTATATTTGTGCTTACCTCTAGTAATAACGTATTAAATCAATGTTAATATTTTACTAAGACAAAACTAAACTCTACTGCTAAAATAGTAAAATAAAATCAATATCACAGAGGCTATTCAGATAAAGTTGCTTCATTTGGTACTTAACCTGCTCTATATACTGTAGACTGTAATATAGGGACCATTTGAATGACAAATTAATGCTGTACAATAAACAAACATAAAAGCTTTTTTGAATCATGTTACTTTAATTAGACTACTATGGTTTAAATGGAATAACATGACTTTAATTAACAAGAACAAATATGATATGAAGTGTCAGTCTTCAGCCTACATCTTCATCACCAACAGATGAATTGTCTGGTCTCTCGGGATTTGAGTTGGATTCCCACGGGGCAGTACCAAAGACGCAGAATGAACAGGACACAAATTAACACAAAACAACTCAGAGACACATGGCACACAACCTGCAATTACGTGATTTCAACCAAATAAAATATTTAAATATAGTGTTAAAGCTTACAATACTATTATAGTAAAGATGCACTACAGTAATTATTCTTGAAACAGCAGTGTAAAATAATTTCCACTGTAGAAGAAGCTGCTGCACTCTCAATGGAAACTATAATTAACATTTGCGTAGTTTTGCATTCAATGCAAAAGCAAAAGAGAACGAGGACGCAGCGGGAGAGGCAGTATTGGACCTGGGCATGTTGTACAAGTACTGGACGGCTGGACGAGAGCCGCCCTCACCAGGCCCGGTGAGTACAGGTACACTAGGGGCAGGTGCTGTGTGTGGGCAGTGCCACAACGAGGCAACCCTGATAGACAAGGGCGCCCGGATCCGAGGTGTCAAGCCAGCGCAGCCTTCCCACTAAGGTGCGTGCTGGACGACAGGAAGAGAGCCGTCCAGCCCGGTGAGTACCATCACACAAGGGGTGGGTACGGTTCTTGGGCAAACTGTATTACTCCCTGTGGCAGACTGCTCTTCTCTGACAGGAACAGCTTGTGGCGGCGTGAGTCGAGGCTGCGGAGGGAGCCACACAGAGAACTGGAAACTAGTGGGACACTGAGCCTTCGCACATGGACTCACATGGTTTTAGCCACATTTTTAGCCCGTGCTTTTTTTTCTGAAAGAATTAGTATTCAAAACAAAACATTTCTAATTGTTTTGTTTTTTAACAGTCAAAAACTACATTTAAAAATCTGATATGCCCTTTTTCAAATTACATTTTAGGAGTGATATAATTTAAAATAATATGTAAGTTATTGTTATTTGTTTTATACAACAATTCAATGCACATTACCATGAGGCAGTTACAGTTTTTTTTTTTTTCTCTGCAGAATACTGAGAAGCCCCTTTCAACAAAGCAGTGCACTGACACCTATGTGGGCCCCGCTGTATGACACGGCTCCTGGGGAAGCGGTGCGTGGATGAACGGAGTGGGTCCCGTGAAGGTGAGGCCTGTCTGCTGTATGACTCAATCCCTCTCGGGCTCCTGACAGTGGAACAGACACTTCAAAGTCAGACGGGACCCGCTCCAGAAATATCAAAAAAGGCCCAGACTAAAAACAGCTGCTGACGCTACAGCTTTTGTCACGTAAAGAAGTCCACTTCACCGAATATAAAAACTGTGTGAAAAGCCACAGCTAAGGTGTGAAGGAAAGGAATTATTAATCATAAACAGTTCACTTTTTTAGCCTTATTGTATTATTCAAAAGGGAAAAATAAAAATGTTTTTGGCTCTACTTTTGGCTGTTTTTAGGTGGATTGACACCTTCTAAGTGATCTAAAGGTATGTTATGTATAATACATGCCAGTATTTTTTCTTCAGCTCAGCGATATCAAACATTATGGTCAACTTTACCAAAGATATCCTTATTTTAGAAATGTGGCATTCAGACTGAATGCAGCAGAAATCCTGGAATAAAAGCATAGCTATTACGAAATCTACAAATAAAATCCCACCAAACTGGTAAGTGGAAGTGAGTAACCCACTACGCTGAAATCCACCTGCATTTAGCTGTTTGATGACTATTATTGACCCTGCATATAAAAGAAAAAATGCAAACATGGATAAGAAGAAAATCTGAACAATGATGAGTCAATGGATTACAATGGATAAATAAAACAACTGACTATTGCTCATACATAATATCTCAAAGGGTAAGAGTAAATGGAACTACAGAAATGTTAAACTGCCAAGAACAAGTAAAAGAAAGGTCTGGAGAACCAGCCTCAGGTTAGATGAGAAAAATAAACTAAATTAAGTGTAATTATAAAAATGAGTACAGTGACAAAAGCAGTGATTGTATTCAACTTACCATATTTATGTGTAAACTGTGCATGAAGATAACACAAGAAAGCACTGTGCTACTCCTCACACTCATCGCTTGTTTTGTTTCAGTGCTGTCTGAGTGCATTCGGCAGAGCTGCATTGTGCCTGCATTTGCATCAGCCTGATAAAGACATCACAGCCGACACATCTCCCACTCCTCATAATACATTTCCACTCTCATTCGCGTCGACTCCGCTTGGCAGCAGTGATCAAATACTTTTTCAGTGGAGAGCCGAGCATGTGGGCGATCCCACTTTAGCGCGAGATGGCCAGATGAAAGTGCACGTACATGCTTTTGTGGCTGGAAGCGCAGCCCTTCGCCAAGAGGAGGAAGACAACTCATTTTAGAGGGTGAATCATTGCAATCAGAATGCATTGTGATGGGCTTCTTCATGGGAAAACACAGCACTGGCGCTAGATTCTACATTCTAATTAGGGGTTGTGTAACATGGACACATTTGTATGAGCTGATTTGCAGATGCTGCGGCTGAAAGGCAATGTGTTCTGACCGTTATAACCCAAACCCGACTCTCTGCAATTCAAAATGATACCCCCAAGCTTCACTATTAAAATGAAATGAACGCATGGAGAGGAACAAACAAAAGACGGGATTCATTTGTAATTACATTTCATATTTGGAACGGACTGTAATACTTAAGCATAAACCCATTCAAATTTGAATATTATTACGAGAAAGAAACAGCCAGACATAAATCTAAAAACTTCACATAACTCGGTGTGTTTTATCTGCCATACTGGTAAAAAAAAGACAGCAAAACATAAAAAGTGCTGAGCAGTTTGTCATGAAACTTTAAATCAATAACCCTGATCCTTTTCATGCCCTATGCTATGCTTATGCAAGATTAGAAAAAAGTCTGATTGAAAACAATTATTATTATTATTATTATTATTATTATTATTATTATTATTATTATTATTATTATTATGAGACATTGAACATTTGTAATACATAGAAAATTACATTCTGTATCAGGAACAGGCCAAGTACTGCTGTTTTGAGCACCACCTTTTTCGTTTATATTTTCATGAATTGTTACCTTTGTATGCTGTATTGTTACACGTTATTTTCTATTTTTTTATAGCAAGCCTTTCTTGCTATAAAAAAAGTCACATTTGGATTGCTGAACCACTGTAATGACAGGTGTAGTTTTAGACCGAGCTCTGCTGACACTGTGATGGATGAGGCTTTTTATAACCGCTATCATTAGCCTCAGACGACAGATGTCAGGATTACATCATGTTAAATATGAAACATAAAAATACATGGTCATTTTTCCTCTTTGGAAGATTTAATTACAGAATTTATGCAATACCTGCTGCATGCTCTGTGCAATTCTTCATTTAGCATTTTGGACGTACTGTATATGCTATTGAAGGAATAACTCATTTAGTTTCAAAGCCATTTACGTCACGTCTTTGAGAGATTGTGTCGTGTTTGAGTTTGCACACTCTTCACTCTCATCAGCAGAGACGTGCACATAAGCGCGGCTCTCACTTAACCAGGCACTTCTAGAGTAATTAACGTTTAGAAAAGCAGACTGGTGTGTGTTTTTCAACCAGACGTTCTGATGTACATTTTAATTACTGACAATTTTCTCTCCTATTAGTCCTGTTGCCGGGATTAGATTGGAATATGTAGGTCTGCGTGTCCTCTCGAGAAAACCCGGCACTTTGGTTTAATTCACAAAGCTATTGTCTACAGTGAAGGGATTTTAAGATCAGTCTGTTGTAGTTTTTGGGTCATTTTGCGGAATTGAATGTAGAATGAATGTCTGGTGAAGTTTTCACCCCATCTCATTCTTGCTGTTCTTAATCATGACAGGAATACACCCACCAATATGATATATTTTTCTTATCTGTTAAACATTGTCCTGCTACATGAGCCGGTTTTGACCAGTCTTTAGCAGTGGGACAGATGGCCTAACATTTACCTCTAGAATACTCTGGTTCATACAATCCTCAGCACTTCATGAGCCAACTGTGGGTGTTTGTGTGAAATATTTGGCGCTGGCCGTTAAAACCAAACAAATCCACCTAGGTCTCATTCGTCCAAGGAAAAATATTTCAGATGCAGTTTTGCAAATTTTAGTTGTGCTTTTTTGGCAGAAGACATTTCTCCTGGAACTTGAAAATAATGGACATCTGTTTGATCACATTTACTTACAACAAATAACATTGGAAACAGTCTTGTTGAATGATTGATAAAAGGGCTGAACCACTATATTAAAAAAACTCCACATATAAAACTTATAAAACAAACAACATTATTAATAGCTGCAAAGTTGTCTGGTTTGCATAATTAAAAAGTAAACACTGGTCCAATTGATACAGCTGAATCAAAAACATGTTATATAGTATCAAATATGGATACACATATTCATATTTGTTAAGTACATAAAATTAACTCGGGAGACTGGGATCCACTTGCAAAGTCCATTTTCTTTCAGTTCGATTCCTTTAAAACTGTTGTTATAGAGTGATCTTTACCACTAGAGACATTTTCTTTCTGTGCACAAGATCACCTTACAAACATTTGACTTGTGTGTTTGCCCTGCTTTGGGAGTTCAAGCGGTGCATCTTTACAGCTTTAATTGTGTTGACAGTTGAATTGAACCCCTGGCTGCACCGAGAACTCACAGTACCTTCACTGTCGATCTGTAATATCTCCAGCAGATGATAGCGGGCATGCGGGATTACACACAATAAAGTCAAATGCAACTTGAGTCAATAGCTGTAGGCTACAGTATGAGCTTCTGAGCCGCGGTGCAATAATTCAGATTTCTCCACTTGCCTGTAAACCTACTGATTGCGGTTTAGTGTTTTCTCCATAATATTCAGTCAACAGAAATGGATTCAGTACATTATGTTAATTTGGGATGTTTTGTTCCATACTGACCAGATATCTGGCAGAAATAAGAAGTATGTACATTAACAAGTAACAAAAGCATGCGTGAACTCTAAATGTTTTTTTATGGCATTCTCAGTTAATAATTTACGATTAATTTCTATAAAGTTTCTTGTTCACTTTCAGCTCTTTTCATTTCTGCTGTGTTACTACAAGTGCTACAAACAAATGGCTCCGCTTTGGATTAATAGTTGTTTGCGTTGTATTGCATTGTGTATAAATCCAAAGTGACATCTAATTACTGAGAAAATTCCGTGCATGCCCTTTTGTGGTGTAGCCATGCTTCACGGTCTGTGAATTAGCACATTCACAAATGAGAGCTTCGCAAAGCAGCCACTGTCTTAGGGTGCCCCTCCACAGCTGAAGGAACGTTTTTTCTTTAGACTCAGAATACTTCAACTCAGTTCCAGTTCCACCTTTTCGCCCTTCTTTTGCACGTTTACAAGAAACAAAGTGAGTCCCAATACTCATCAAGGGGAAGGGGTAGGGCTGTACATCTGTCCAAATTAATAATTTAAGGGACCACACTTGAAACAAAGGGGTAAGATAAATTCCCATAATGCAGTGCGTTCACCGGGCTTGGCGGCTGCGAGAGAGGGGCAGAATGTAACTAATGTGGGCGAGGGGTAGGGCCAAGAGTAATGGGTAAGTTAGAGAGTTGGAACAGGGCCTTAGTCTCTTAACACAGGAGTGGTGTCACACTCAATTGATTAAAAGGTCAAACTAGTCAATTATACAAACACCAAGTTAGATATACTTGATACAGTATGGGGAAAATTTGTATTGACTATTTTTTATTAATCCACAAATTTATTTGTAATCACTTTATCCGTTGAAAAAAATGTTGGGTGCCTTGTTGATTAACGTAGAGCACTTATAAATATAGAGGCCAGAATGTATTTGGAAAAACCCTAGTCCAATTCTGAATTTGAGACCATTTATTACAAAAAATAATTTCACAATAAATTGTTGGTAGGCCTATTAAAGCCCTAAAAAAATCCCCAAAAATGAAGATGTGTTTTTTTGAAGGGTGTTCCAGAAAGGAAGTTAATGTTGTTGATATCAATGGACGCTGAATTTTTTAAAATAATTTCCTATATACCAAAGAGCTAAACTAAAAATGGTATAGCTTTACATTTTTATGTATATACACCCTGCCTGTATATAGACAAATTCAGCCAGAGTCCAGGCCCAGTTTTTGGCGCCAGTTTCGCTGCCCCGTCTTTGTGTTTGTCTGTGGCCTGTTACCTCCCATTCCCTTCTCTCTTAAGTGTCTTGAGGGGGCAAGAGGCAATGGCAGGGATCATTACATCACCAAACACCCGGCGGCCATTGTCCTGAGCAACTGCCATCCAGCATTAGCACAGCAACGTCTACAACCGAGACGACAGGTTCTGTGTGCCCGGGCCCCGACTCACAAGAACAGAGAGATGAAGTGGTGACGGAGGTTGGCAGGAAGTCAGTACAAATTCAAGAAGGACAGCGTGAAGAAGTGACAGACAAGGTAAAGGACATGAAAAAATAACAATGTCAGTATAAGTCTAGTGTTAAACAAAACCAGGGTCGTGTTCACCTAAACTATTTCTTGATTTATGTCATGTCAGTGTGGATGATGCCATCTCCACCAAATACCACAATACAGTTTAGTTAAGTAAAGGCACATCAGGGCTCTCGGCTGACGTTTTGCACTGGTTGTTCTGGTGTTCTTTTTCTTTGGTGCACCAGCACAAAGGTTAGGTGGACCCAGATTTTCGACCGCATTTCAATTAACACCCACGCTGGCTGTGACAAATGAATAAGTGAAAGGATGATGGTAGTGAGGGAGCGTTTGTCCTCAGGGGTCTGAATCATCTGGAAAGACTCAATATTTGTTTTTCTGTGACCCAGATAATGTTTGCTCGAACGCAGGAGGTTTGGATAAAGTCAAAGGTCACAGAGCTGTGTTGATGTCAGACTAGTCATCGCCACCTCCAAGCTTTCTCTTATTACTACTGAGGCTTGGCCTTTTGATACTCAAGAAACCCAGAAGGATTTCTTTTTTTTCCATTGTTCTTAATATACTCTGGAACTTTGTAGCTCGGAGTTGCATGTGGCATTCCGACTTTGAAACCAAGTCAGTATTTTTCCTTGTATATACCTTGAGAGGAACGTTACAACAAAAAAGTAGCCTGCCCAGTTATTCAGATTCTTTCTCTGTTAAACACATAGAATTATTTTGGTCTCCGTGGATTCCAGATGGATTTCCAGGGGGTAGGACCAAAAGATGCAGAATAAGATAACTCCCGAATAAATTGCATAAATCCCTCACCTTTTCAAAAAGTGAAAGTGGCTCTGTAAGGATTCAAGACCTACAGTATTTCATAGGACGTGAGTGAGTAGGCTAAAAAAATAACAGGTCACTGAATGTGCATAAATTGATTTAGAAGAACTACTCAAAACATTGGGGTACCTGATGGTTTAAGTGACCTCTGCCAATCCACTGGTGTCTTCACAGCAGCACAACGGAAAAAACTAAACATGTACAGGATGTAGCAGTTATAGTTGGCTATGAAATTATTATAAACTCAATAGAGACATTTTAGTAATACAAGGATAGTATTCCAAGTAGGATCTTAATGTAGGGAAGTTTGGGTTCGCATTTTCATCCTAATTACAACAGGTTCTCTCCAGGCAATTGACGAGTGATGGTCTTTAGATGGTCAAAATAGACCATAATGCTTTGCGAGCGAGTTGCAGCGGCGAATATTGTTAGACACACAAGTCTTTTCACAGGTAAGATATTATTGAGGTTCTAATTATATTTTGGTAAGCTAGAAAATAATTGTTAGGTTGTTATTATTATTTTTAATCAGTGTCAAACAAATTGTTGTTAAAAAAAATTGAAACACAAATGACGATGAAATTGCTGTGACAATATTCAGTAAGGCAAGCCATGAGACTCCAATATCAACAAAAAAAAAATATCCATAATAAAACAGAAGTGATACCTAAGTTAGCTCAGGTAAAACTGTAAAACTTTGTTTTGTCTAGACAGATTGACTTATGTTTTGTTGTTGTTATTTGGAGTGTAATATGCGTATTGTTCCATGCAATATTTCCCTGTTACCCCCAGGTGATCACATTTGGGACCTCCTGATTGGCTGTCTGATTTAGTTTTTGAAAGAGCAGTGGCCCAACCTCTTCCTCGCTAACAGCAAACAGCACAAGGCAAATACCGCTCTCAGTAAACATTAAACCAAAAACAAAGGCGCATAGAGCGTTGAACAAACCAGGTATGACAACAAACAAGTTGGCTCAATAATGTCGAATAGGCCCCACAACACATAAAGGGCAGCAAATAAAACTGGATGACCCGGACCAGCCTCAAAATTGAGTTGCATTTTCTTTCTTTGCAGCCCCATAATGCAAATAATGTGTTTCATACAAAAGCTAGACACATATGAAACAGAAAATAGATGAAATAAATGAAATGGGAAAATAAATTGAGAGTGGTGCACAGCGGACTAACACTTCAAATGGAACGAGAACTGGGGAAAATCGCAGCCAAATATCTGCTGTCAGGGCGGATTAGTGTAAACAAGCTCCTTTTCCCAAGAATACCTAATCACATCATTGTGTCCTGTCACCGCAATGATGCTTTTGTTTCCTTGTGCACGAAGAATGAAAAGATAAGGATATTTTTCAAGTCTCTGCACAAATAATGGGCAATAATATTTCCTGATATGTGCAAAGCAGAAAAAAGCACTTCACATTGGCCTACTGCAGTTCTAAATATTGGCTGGAATGCAAATAGTAACTAATCTTTAGAGCTGGTAATTAATATGCAATTTCCCCACTGTGGGACTAATAAAGGTTTTTCTTATCTTAATGAGCAAAACAGAAGTGAAGAATATTAATTAAAAGATGTTTTGCTGGTCCACACACAACATATTCTAAAATATATTTAAAAAAAAGCTGTATTAAATACTATTTCATGGTACCACAAGAATGTACAGGGTTCAAAGGGACTAAAAACAGAATTTGGACTTTTATGTTGCAGGTCATCAATGTTGTTGAACTTTGCATTACAGTTTGTGTACCCAAATGGGACTAACTACAATATCTCTCATGGTTCTCTAAGCTCTTTTTACAACTGAAATGGAAATGACTCAATTTCAACCAGATTGGTTTAAACAAATTAATCTCATAATCCCAGATCGTCTACCAAAATTACAAATTATTCAAGTGATCGTACAATTATCTCAATTTGCAAACAATGTATGTAGTGAACCATAGAATTATCTAGGAAAGTAAAAGAGATTTTAATAATTTATTGATTATTTTAAATAATAATGTGTGCATTTTATGTCATCATGTCATCACTGTGTGCCGATGCCTTCAAAAGTAATTAAATCATTTATCTTACATATTAAACTGCTAATGTTGAATTTACCACATTACTTAAAGCTATACATCATATGATTCAGCTGCAGACAGTAAATAGCACCACTCTTATTACTATTGCTACTTTGGGAATGTGATAGTGCTGACTCGTGGAAGGACCCAATGCATGTTTGTGTTTTTTTTTTTTTTGTTATTTTTATTACGTTTATTTCAAACATTTAAAACAATAAAAATAAACATATGAAATAATATAAATAATAATGTCCGTCTCGGGTTACTTGACTGTAACCCTGTTCCCTTAAAATGCGGGAACGAGATGCTGCATAACATTACACTATGGGGAACATTCTTTGTGTGACCGGTTGTGAAGCACGTGTGTCAAACACACCAAGAATTGTTTTATATAACCTCTGTTGGTGACGCAGCTAATCAACGGCAGCTGTCTGACTGCGCGCATCTGATTGTGAGGTACAGAGGGTATAAGTAATAGGTCAACTTTTTCTGAAGAGTGACCGGGCACGCCCAGTGCGACATTGCAGCGCAGCATCTCAGTACTGATTTTTAAGGGAACAGGGTTCGAGTCAAGTATCCCGAGACGTCCGCTACCAAAAGCTACACTTGATGCTGCGTAGCATTACGCTAGGAGGAACAAGAATGCCAATGCTTCCACACTGTAAGTGTCTGGGCCCCCGGCTTGTGAAGTGTGCACAAACACAAAAGGGGTCTCAAACACAATTTTGGGATGATGACTCAAGGACATGCGAGCCCGGAGTAGAATGAACATCCAAACTATAGAATCTAATGAATGTGTGCAGGGAGGACCAGCCTGCCGCATCACAAACTTGCTGCAGAGGGGCACCTTTTGTTTGAGCTGTTCGAAGCTCAAAAGGAATGAGCCCTTAAACGTATGGGCAAAGAGCCCTTAAACGTATGGGCAAAGTTTGACTGTGTGCCTCACAGGCCAGGGCAATGGCATCCCTCACCCAACGTGATATAGTGTGTCTGGTGGCTGCAACCCCCAGCTTGCAGCCCCCGTAGCATAAAAACAGCTGTTCGGACTTACGACACTGGCTAGTGCGGTGGACATAAGTCTGGAGGGCACATACTGGACACAGTAAGTGAAGTCTCTCCTGCTCCGGGGTTGTAATTGGCGGAGGACAGAAGGCTTCAAGAATGACCGGATTTAGGGTCAAGAATGGAACTTTTGGAAGATAATTAGGGTGAGGATGCAAAATAGCTTTGACCAGCCCAGGGGCAAAGTCTAGGCAGGAGGGTGAAACTGACAGAGCCTGCAAATCTCCAACCCTCTTCAGAGTGGTAATGATTGCCAGACAAAACATCTTCAGAGTCAGAAGTCTGACAGACGCTGACTCTAGTGGTTCAAAAGGAGTGCTTACTAAGCCCTCCAGCACTATAGCTAGGTCCCAGAGAGGAACTGTAGCTCTAGTGGGCGGCCTCAACTAGAGGGTGTCTCCCAATCGAGACCCCACCAATCAGGGCAAGCCAAAATGGCGGCCACAAAGACCCTGAGTGTGCTAGGATTAGTGCCCGAGGACAGTTTGTCCTGCAGAAACTATAACACTGAAACAATGTGGCAGTGGACTGGGTCTGTATGGTGTGTAGCACACCAGGCTTCAAAGACACGCCATTTGCAGGCATAGGCTCTCCTAGTAGAGGGAGACCTAGCACTCACATAGTCTCTACAATAGGGTCTTGGTCCGCCATTAGCGGCCAGATGTGGCGGTTCCAGAGCTCAAGCCGGGAATGTAACACTGTCTCCCATGCCTGAGAAAGGACATCCCTCCTGGTCGGAATTGCCCATGGCGAGCCGTCAAAGAGAGATATTAGGTCTGAGAACCATACTCTGGTCGGCCAAAAGGGTGCTACTATTAAGAGGGGCGACCCGCGTTGACTGACTCCCGGGAGCAGAGCCACCGGAGGAAATGCATAAAGGCGCAGTCTGGGCCACACATGGGCCATTGCGTCCAGACCCAGGGGAGCTGGAGGAGTCAGAGAGAAGTAGAGGGGACATTGTGCTATCTGCTGTGAAGCAAAGAGGTCCACCTCTGCTTAGTAAAATCTATCCCAGATTTGGCTCACTACCTCGGGTTGGAGTTTCCACTCCCCACTTCCACTCCAGTCTGTCTGGACAATAAATCTGCTCCCACATTCATGCGCCTGGGGATATAAATCGCCCTGAGGGACAGGAACTTGCCCTGATCCCAAAGCAGAACCTGCTGCACTGGCTTGTTCAAGCGACAACAACGCAGTCCACCCTGACGATTTCTGTAAGAGACCACAGCTCTGCTGTCTACTTGTAGTACATGGTAGCCCCATTGATGCTGGAGGAAGTATTTCAGGGCCAGAAATACAGCCTTCATCCTAAGGGAATTGATGTCCCATTCGAGAAGATGGCCTTTCCATATCCCTTGGGCTGGATGAGCATCTAAGACCGCGCCCCAGCCCGTGAGGGATGCATCTGTTGTTAGCATCATGCAACGACAACATGGATCTAGGGTGGGACCCAAAGTGAGAAACTCAGGTCTGAACCACATAGATAGGGTACGAAGCCCTCGTTGCGTAACCCTTATTTGCTTCAGGGAGTTGACCCTTAGATGAAACCCCCTGGCTCTGAGCCACAGCTGAAACGGTCTCATGTGCAGAAGGCCCAAAGATATCACTGTGGATGCAGATGCCATGAGACCCAATAATTAATGTTTATATTTTTACAAGCTTTTTTTTTTTTTTTTTTTTTTTTTTCCTTTGGTCATCCATGGTTAATCTAGCTTTTTTTCTATTTTTTTTTTTTCCAGTTTTTTTTTTTCATACAGTTTTATCACCTTTAGCATGAAGGAGTAATATGCTATATCTTCAACATAAACTGCATTCCACTGAGAGAGACAAAAACTTTTCATGGAATTGCCAAAATTCTTTGCTACATGACTACCCATAATCCAAATTAATGTTAAAATCCACATATAATCTCCATCTTATTTTTAATTATATCAAATAGTGCTGTTATTTTTTCAGTAAATGTTAAACACAAGAGCCTGATGCTCTGTAAAAACAACTGAAAAGATGTTCTTTGTTGTTTCAGAAATGATTTCCACTGCCACCGTCTCAATCACTTTATTCTCTATTATGGTAATTTCCTTTACTTTCTTACTTTTTAAATTTAAATTTATGTATAAAGCAACGCCTCCACCTCTGATGTTTGCTCTATTTACAGAATAAAGCTCATATCCATCCTTTTGAACTTGACATCCATGATGTCATCCCTAAACCATGTCTCTGTGACTGCTATTATACAAAATTTCTTCTTAAACTATTAAGTAGTTTACTACTAAGTAGTCTTTTGTATGTTCATTATGTTCCACATCACAAATATTTGCACAAGCATGTATTTAAACCTGTATGTACTGAGTTAATAAGTCCAGTATTGAAACAAATACAATTTTCATTTTATTCCCAGTGAGCTTAGTAAAGTAATTTTAACTAAGGTATTTGAACAATGTCACATAGGGGGGTAGAATGACCTCATAATAGTTCTAGTGTTTAACTCTGTTCTATTCAAATCTGTGTCAGTATAGCAGCAAGGTGGCTCCTAGTTTAAACAATAGTGTCTAAAACTCTAGGCTGGCAGTTACAAGAGAAACAGAACCTGAGTACAAACTTGACATTTGGCTGTGCGTGTACGTCCAGAGCATTTTGAGATTTATAGCCTCATTCCAGCAAGGCTCACGGTGCTGTACATCAGTGAAACATGAGGCATCTGTTGCGTAAGTCTGAGCACCACCCACCTGAAGGCTGCATCAAAGTCAAACATGCCCTGAAAACTCTACAACATACAGTGAGCACCTATACAACACCTACCTGTTTCTGGCTGCAGCCGTTAGCACCACTTTATACAAGGCCAGCACTGCACTGATATAGTTCACCCATAGACTGTGCATTATTGATACACATCAAGTCAGGTTTGGAATATGATGTATTTTTGTTTTGACCGCTTTCAGCTTCATGGCTGAGGTACTAGTCAAAAAGGCCCGACTGCTATACTTTATGAATTTATCTTAAATTAAAAGGAAATACGTAAAATGCCATAATTGGTGAGTCCAAAAAAAAAAAAAACACTGCTGCCAAGTCAAACGTGATTGTTGTGACTGTTATAGGAGCATCCTCTGCTAATTCGGGTAAGTGCACCCTTGCCATGTTTGAATTGGACAAGAAATGGTCTCACTTTGCTTCCAACAGAACTTTAGTGTGATTCTGTTAAAATGTGAACCCCAAGTGGACCATGAACAATAAGAGCGCGACATGAGACAACACAATGTCTGTTGGAATGAAACACAACAAGGAGGGGGCTATTCTAACGGTTTAATGTCAAGGAGCCATCATCCATCCAAATGATTTTGTGGATACATTTTTTAAAAATTTCCAGGGTTAAATAGTGTTAATTACTTTCTGCAGTTCGGAAGGTGATGAAAATTACGATTGCATGAACCAAGTCTATAATATTTGTTTCATGGCCTTAATAAGTTGATACCATTGATACATTATTGGCCACTCATGTGAAAAAAATAAATAAAGGAAGAGAGAACGAGAGACTTCTGGCATAAAAAAAAAAAATATGGAAACTGGCAATAATTGATATATAATCTGACCATATTGGACATGGATCATTTTTATAATTACAATCTAACGGAAAAAAAATCTTTCTGGGATTATTTTCTCTTGTTCTCATAATTATCTATGTATCACATTCTGTAGATTTTAAGCGTATGCCAAATAGCTGCTTCTCATTCACTTTCAATGGCATCTATAACAATGTTTTATAATAAATCCATGATGATTTCACAGCCGGGAAATTGTTGTCCTGGAATACTTTGTCAATAATAATATAGTTTTACCACTAGCAGTGCACTGTCAGTGTTTAGATCTATGCTGGTTGTCCTACTTGACTTTGTCTAATATGATATTCAATCATCATCTTTCCACAAAATACTAACATATTTGGATTTTATTGGAACACCATATAGACACTACCATTTTCCTCTTTCCAGTAATTGTCGAAACAAGATCCTGCCTTGTATTCATAGAAAAAGTATAAAGAAAATCAATGTGGCAAATAGAGCCATCTATTCCATTTATAAGCTCCCTGTGTAGTCACAATTTGTCCCTGCCACCTTGTATTGCAAATGCCTCCGTAGGGCTATAAATAAACCATCCGTTGTCACATCGAGCTCCGCGTTATTAATGCCCATCTTCGGTGTAATCTCTCAAAGACATCATTGACGGGGGTCCCTCTATATTTCTTAACGGCATGGCCTTTGGGATACACGCTACGAGAGAAAGTCTCCCCACCTCGCTCTAAATCTCTTTCTTGTAGCAGAGATAAGAGCAAAATAGAGCTATTGAGCGGACGGTTTAAGATATAAGCGGTTAGCAAAGGGCGCTCTGAAGAGTCACAGTATCAAGAAAATGAATTATTTTTTCTTACAAGAGGCGCCATCACATCATGATTGTTTATCTATATAGAGGCCATAAAAAGCCATGCTCTTTACTGTTTTAAATCTTCCAGTACTATAATGCAGAGGTCCATAAAAAGAATTGTCTGGAGGAATTACATTCAGAATGACCTTAATCAAAATTCCAAACACTGCCGGAATATTTGGTGGAAAGCCAATTAGCGGCTCGTCAGGCACTGAAGGAGAGCTAGGTACCTGCGGCTGTGTTATGTGCCTACAGTCTATAGTTGGCACCAGGCAAAGACCCAGCGAGGACAACAGCCTCCAACATTTGTCATCACATGTTGAGCCAATTCCTTAGTAATGCTGTTCCTCAACCTGTTCTGCACAATCAAATGCATTTAGCAGGATTCCCATACAACCTTGTGTATAATCACATCAAAATAAAACTCTTTGCATTTGCACAATAAACATTTAAAGCTCAATAGAACCCAGTGGAAGAGCCATTCCTTTCTCTTCCTCCCTAAAAGCACAGGGAAAATTTACATAGCACCATATTGCATTTGTGGATTGGCTGAGGTTAGGAAAAGATAGCAAAGATTCATTAGTAAATCAGCAAACCAAAATATAAGGGTGACCACTGTCCCTATTCAATTGTAAATGTCCCGTATTCACGACCTTTCACATGTACCAACAAATATCTATAAAAATATTAATATGCCTCCCTTTTGAATAGACCATGTCCCCATTTTAATGCAATCACTGCAGTCATTGCCATGCCTTGACTTTTTACCCATAAACTAGGGTAACCATAAGCCCCGGATTAGCCAGGACAGTACTGTTTTTAAGCCCCCTGTCCCATGTCCCGGGGGATGTCTTCAAAAACACTAAAATGTTTCAGTTTTTTCTCTTCCTGCCCCGATTGTCACATTTTTTTTTGTTTTTTTCAAACCACCAATACCAGTCATAAAGCTAAAGCAGTGTACTTTGCTTGGAACTTATTTGTCAGTAGACTGTGTGGGTCAATCACAGAGTTGCCATGGTTACGGCAATATTAACCAATTGGAAAAGACAGTGTTCCACATTTCTGTAACTCAATACTGCTTGTGAGGCTAATGCTAAGCGTCTCTTCTCCAGCTTTCAACGTTTCAGTCTGTCAGGCCAAAAAAAAAGTTTTGAGGTTTGAAAATCTGGTCACCCAACCATACACGGCAGTTGCATTCAACCCAGGAGCTGAACCTTTTTAATGTAATAATGTACTTACAATTAAGCCTAAATGTTTTTTTAGTTCTTCTAGAGATATTTGTTTACTAAGGGGGCTTTCTCACCTGCACAGTTTGGCCTAGACTTTCAAACTTTCCCAATTAGTTTGAATCAAATCTGGTATAAAACCGTGGTTCGGACCAAACAGCTGCTCTTTGGTCCAACAAAAAGAGATGGTCTCAGTCCGGACCAAACTGAACGCCCTCTGTTGTCCTGATGACCATAATTACAGCATCAGGTATAGTTTTTTTGAAAACTGTAGTGTGTAACAAAGTTACAGAACATAAGAAATATGTTGTAATAATTTGTGATCTCTTAGTGCAAACTCAAATTTTGAAACACAATTTTTTCACCCTAAAAAAAATTCTGAAACTTTCACTTTAATTTTCACACTTTTACCACATACATTAAAACATAGATAAAATGTTATTATTGTAGATACTATACGTTACTAAGGTGTTTTTATTTTATTCTAACAAAAAGTAATTTCATGTTGTTGAGCTCCCGCAGTCTCATCAGTAGTCTATGTAACAAACATACTGTGATTGCCTTGTCAGTGCATCTCCATCCAGTGTGTCAGTATGAATAATCTTTCTCTGTTCATGCTTTGTCGGCACTGTTTTCTCATTTAACATGACCAACAATCCATGACAGCACTGTATATTAAACCAATAAGGAAAAATATGACACTCCTAACATTTTCCATTATAGTATATTATGAGTCTTGGCAGGTTTAAATAATTTTAATTTGAATGCATATCCATCTCAACACGTTACCATGACGGGCACATTAAACTAAAACATGGGAGAAACAAGCTTATGAGAAGTAATTTCTCTCTTCTGGTGCAGGAACAATGAGGAATTTTTGGGCTTATTTTACCAACAAAGGTACAGTCAAAATGACACTTCACTGTCAATGCAGCAAAAGAAGGTCAGATTTTAATATTCCAAAAGCAGCATCTGAAAAGTGACTCACAATATACTGCGTAGCGTTGGCATTAGAGCAGCAAAAGCACTTCACAAGGCAGGGTTAACTGCATCTAACATTTACCGATCGAACCAACAATGGCGTCAAACAGCAAATGCAAAAAAAATAAAAAAAGTGTACGTGAATCACATTTTATCCTCAAACAGTCCCAGCAGGTTTGAGTGAGAGAGAGAGAGAGCTGTGTGCAGAGTGCAGTCGGCGAGAACACGGGGGGTAATGCTGCCTCTGGTGCAGGAGGTAAGCCTTGAAGTGCTCCCAGTCGAAGCCACTGTATAAAGCATCTATAAACTATTCTACCTGCACAGCAAGCGTCGCTCAATGCTACAGAAGATAGTAAATCAATCAATCAGATTCTAGTTGAAATCAAAAGACATTTGTCAATGGTTTCAGCTTATAATATAAACAGCCAAGCTTATTTAACTATCAACCAGTACAACTAGTGCAACTAGGCTATGATTCAACTTTACTTGTCAACAATAGGCATGTGGTGAAAAAATATTTTTTTCTTGGCAAAAAACACTAACCACCATGACTAACACTGAATATAGGCCATATAAAATAATATATAGTGTAAAATCAGTTAAGTGTAATACCTTATTGTGATTTTTTGTCTTAAAAAACGTGATATTAAGTTATTGAGGCATTTTATGGTTATAGTGTATTAATGACATGAATCTGTGCAATATAAATATAGGTAGATCATTTTGACTTAGTTATTCCAAAATAGTGTGGGCACCCCTGCCTAATGTGGACAATAGTATCCAATAAGCTGCACATGCAAGAACTCACTCAAACATGGAATGAAACAAAGATTGTGTAGTAACTGTGGGTTTAAAACTTCACCCTGATTAGGAACCACAAAGTTTCTTCCACTCCATATTTTTGCCGGTGTCTCTGCAGGTCTCATTGGCCTTTTCACCGGAGCTCTCCACACATTTCTTGTCGTCCTACACTGTGGAAGTGACAGCTAACACCAGTCAGAGAGCTCCGGAGGACATGTTTAATAGGCTATATTTTGCAGTCTCTCTCCTGTCACTGGAAATGTAGTGAAAATGCCACGGCTGTAATGCAGTTTTGCCTTTTAACAGCAGTTTTTTCTAAGAGTCTATAAAAATCTGCGAAAATAGTATTTTTCATGTGTACAGAAATTCTTGTGCTCATGTAAACGCCACGTCCATAAGAATTTTTTATATTGTGTCACATTAACAAAGAATACTGTCACTTTTTAATTCTTTAAAAGCCATAGACCTGCTAGCCAAACTAATTAATACAAAGGCAATACAAATAGATTCACCATAAAAGAACATATTACAAATCAAGAACCTTGTAATGACAATGCAGCAGAATGTATGCCATGTCTCTCTACAATAAATTAATGTTCGGCCTGAAAATTGCAATACCCAAAACTTTCATCAGATGGCACAATCTTTAAACACCTTTATTCACATTTAATATATATATAATATTTTATAGGTCAATTGTGGAAAAAAAAGCTTTTTATATCTTTTCATTACAATAACAGCTAATCACATCCCTTTGCGTTCCCCAGATTGACTGGAACTGATTTGCTGCTACACTAAGAAATACAATTGTCATTTTAAATCTCTCTCTTTTTATCATAATGGTGTAATAATCACATTTGCTAGTCATTATGAACCCCAGTGCTTTGTTTTTGTCATAAAAAGGAAACGTCATTGCTCTGAGATAAACAAGCAGATCATTAAGACAGGATCTAATGGCCAACACAAAAAAAAATTACTCAGAGTGAAGTATTTTGTAATATTTAAGAGCAAAAGAAAAGAACCACTGCTGTGCAAATAGAAAAGTGGTATTTCCCTGTTGTATTTTTTTTTGTGTGTGTTTAGAGATGTGTATAGCATCCTTGTTGAACTTTTGTCCTCAAGCCCCCTGCTGTGAAAATGTTCATGTAAGGCAAGAAATCCCCATTACCTTTCAAACCGCATGCAGTGTGACTCGGTGAATCCACGGCAGGTTGTGGCTGCGCCGAAAAGGATTATTGTGTTCAAGTGCAAACACGGGAGCAGGGAAACATGCACAGGTTGTGAGTAAGTGAAAAATAAAAATGTAATTTGGTCGGGGCTTACACTGGAAATCCTGTTAATAGAGTGACAGCAATAAGACATTTAACATGAAATTAAAAGGTGTAGCATGAAGCAGTGAATAATAACCGCAATACAGGGCTCACACGGCACATTTATAATGCTGCACAAAACTAGGTCTCACCAAGCTTGTTAGCTTCTCTTTCAACTCCATGAATGCACCAATCAAGACGCACGTCACACGAACAACCCAAAATCTGCTGCTGCACAAAGTCCTATTCAAGACCAGTAAAGAGAGTCCTGAAGGATTTCTGAAACTTTGTATTAATGTTATTTCTGACTGATAGACGGAAAGCATCTGTCTTGCTAATTATTCTAGATTAAAACAGTGATATATGTCGCTGCTTTATGATAAAAATAAGTAACGGTTTATCAGAAAATACACAGCCTTATCAAATAGTAGCCTTAATGTTGTTTTGATGGTTGTCTCAAAGAAGAACAACCCATCTGCCATACAGGTGACTATTCCATAATGGAATGTTGACAGGGCACATTACCATAGTCAGAAATAAAGCTCAGCAGTTTTACACATGTCATATTGCTAACATACATATTGAGTCATCACAATCTTATGAGTTTGAAACAGTGGATTTGTATTTTTGCGCTTAATAACAGTATTAAGAAATCCCCATGAGAATCCCAACCTTATTTAACAGTATGCCATAATGACACTGTTGTTTAAACATTGCATGGTCAAAGTTGAAAACATTACTTGAAGATTGACAAGAAAAACTACAATCAGCTAAAGTGGACTCATAATAGTACGCACTAGGTAAAGCTGCTCAATATGGCACAGTCTTTAAATTACAGTAGTCTATTAGTAACCTGGCCAACCACACCTATTCACCTCAAAACCTTCTTTTTTGTGTTCCTTACACAACTTTCCACTTGATTGAAAGGGTGACACCCACAAAAAACAACCAAACATACAAAGTGGAACAACTTAGTTTTTTTTAAAAAAGGATTGAGACATTGTATCTACCCAATTAAGTACAATGTAACAGACAGTGTAACAAACAGTAATAACATGTAACTACATTGTACATACATACCATAACCCTACCCTACCTACAATATGTAAGTACGCATTATTCTATTTTGTATGTACTATGTAGTTACATGTCATTACAGTTTGTTAAACCAGGAGGTGTAAAATAAAGTGTCACTGAAATTTGTTACTTTAAAGTAAAATATTCCTACATAGATGTGGTATCATGAGCAGCTCTGTTTGTTCAAATATGGTAGGGTAATATTGGACACAATCAAGCACCAAATAAGAGTTGAGTTACCTTGGTAACCTGGTCCAACTGAGACGCCATGAGTTGATGCCTGGTAAACCGTTTAAGCACTGGGGTATCTGGCTGACCCAAGCATCCCCAACTATAAACCAGCATCACATTACTTGGATTTTGGCTCCATCTGTGCAGAATTTGGTCAAATTCCTCCCATTAACCATTTGTGGTCCTCACAATAGGCCGAGCTGAGCTGGCCTCACCATCTCTGCAGCATTAGTCATTAGATAACGCAGTCAGCCATCAGCCTGTTGCTGCTATTATTTGTCTGCCACATCCCACTCTAAACCAGTCAAACTGTGTTCTGACAGCATTGTGTGCACAAGGCTTTGCTTTATCCCACAATCCCCATTTGATTACAATTGATGCTACCATGTGCTCCGTTTTTTTCTTTTCTTTGTAAATGTCAACATTGCACTGCTGATATTGCCTGCTTTTATTACTCTTACAGCGTGCAAAAGAAGAGTAAAGTAAAATACAGTCTAAAATATTCTTAAATTGTTCCCAATTTACAGTAGATAACTGCGTCTGGCTGTAATTAAAACATTTCTTGAGCAGTGTAGTGTTGCTAATTCCCATGGTCACACTAATATACTGTACAAAGCAGGGGAAATCAGCTCACAGAGTACTGCACGGATGCAGAAGGATGGGGTCTGCAGCACATGGCAAACCAAAAACATTATGTAGCTATGTTACATTTCAAGAAAGTTAAACATAAATGTTTTAGCAAGGAGTAGCATATTTACATTATAAATATGTTAATTTAATTCAGTCACTCACTTGTAAGAAACAAAGTTATACTACCCAATATAATAACGGGACAACACAGTTTAATATCTTTAACATCATTTTTTAAGTGCTTTCTTTTATATTATGATTAGAAATTTCTAAAATAGTAAACAAAAACCCTTTTCTCTCTCGCTACTACTACAGACAATACATAAAACAATTTAAACCTAAATTGATAAAACAAACAAATGGTTTTAATGATTTCAATGTGGAAATAGTGGCATATATTATGTGTTTAATCAAATACCTTTCTTTTTTTTCCTCTCCGCAGAAATGCACAAACACTACCAAAGTTTGGGGACTGGGTAGATACGTTTTAAACGTCTTTTGAGGAAAATATATGCTTTTGATGAAAGTGAGCTGATATTGTGCACTGCTCACATTTTCTGTGTAAATGTGCTGCTGCTTCCTTTTACCACAATCTGAAATGCTAAGGTTACTAAAGTCTGACTGAAATGCAAATTTTGAGTAGCCATCCCCTGCCTAAAACAACTGTACATTCTCTTAATCAAGAAAAACTAAAATAGAGGTATAACAAGGAAACATAGCAAGATAGTATTCTTGCATTAATACCATGCTTATTAAGCTTACTTGGGGAAGGAAAAAAACAGTGTAGGCGACTCCATATTTAGCTGAGCAGCCTAAGACATAGCATACTTTAAAAAAGGTGATTTTCAGCATGTGGCATTGTGGAGGTGGAGTGTCTTCTTTACAATTGCTCTATGATTGTTTATTGAGCAGCAGTGACCAATTTGCAACCTTGAATTTTCTGTGCATTGCAACAGGTTTCTTATCCAATGAAAACCTAAGCTCTTCACTCAAAATTTACTGTTTATAATGCAATTGAGAGTAAAGAACCAATAGGAATAGGGAATACATTTCAATTTGAAAGAGAATGGTCTAGTAGACACTGTGAAATCAACAACAATCCACAAAGCATCTCTTTTCCAAGCAATTGAACGCCAATGAAGTTGAAGTTGTCCCAGACTTAAATCTTCTCTAATCGCACAGTCTGACATGCCTCAGACTGTGGGTTATAGTTATGCTGTGGGTCAAATAAAATAAATGAATGAATAAATAAATAAAAATCACACAATGTGTAAAGGATCACAATTTTTTAAGCTGTGCTGAATGCGATACTTCTATATAATTATATTATGTTGTAGATTATATATATATATATATATATATATATATAAATATTTTACATTAGTGCAATTTAAACAAACAATTTGTTCCCTTATAATGTTGCATTCATTATGTGCTTTGGGTTAATACTGTAAATGTCAAATAGTAACAGAAATTCTGAAAGACTAATATGTAAACCCTTTCCATCTTTGTAAGTCTTTGTAGATTTGTGTACCACTGCCAAGTCCTCGTACTGTATACAACTGGTAATCAGTAGAGCTGTGTTTATGCTCATTAGGCTTTACTTTGATGTGCATTCAACAACATACACAATTAAATTGACTGGTATTAGTCTAATAATCCCAGCCCCCCAAACCATACAGCACCAACTGGCTAGGGAACAACCACATAATATGGAGTGTTTACTTTCATCATTCATATATGTAGTCAGCCTCAGTTAGGCTGGCGTCCAATATGTGTCAAATTAAAGGGAGACTCACCAAGTGCTATTTGCAATGCAGTGTTTATGCCAACAGCAGAATGTAAAATAGAAAATCTCATGAGGTATTTAGTGTGGATAAAATAGATTCAAAACCATTGGTAATAAGCTGTGAAGTCCAGGGTTTTGGCATTTGTTATGCAACACATTTTATTGCAAAATTTAACAATCAACCAAATTTGCCAAATTAATTGCATATATAATGTTAATGGATACTGTAATGAAAATGGATACTGGGAGAATTAATGATATATTTTAGTGGAAATAAACTGGAGCTAATAGTAATAGGAAACTAGGAACTGGCAAAGTGGAGAATATGGTTGCATAAAATGTCTTTAACCCTGTACTGCACATATTTTATTAATATATTCAAAGAAAATATAATAAAAAATCATTTTTAAGTATTTTTATTTTATTTTGTTGTGTACAAATACACTCAACAATAAACCCCTAAATGCTAAACAGTTTCCCCAATCCACTCCTTTTAACTTTCACTTCCTTTTATAATTCAATTTCCCTCAAATGGTCCTGCTCCTGCTTTCCACAGAACATTTCAAAGTCATTTTCTCTGTTAAAAATATGTTTAGATAAAATTTATTAATAAAAATGATATACTAAATTTAGAACTTGCATTGTGCACAGATACATGTAATATGTGATGACAAAGCTCTTCTTTAAAAAGGCAAGACAAAAAGAAAATATAAATTCCTTTACATCAAAAATAAAACGGTATTAATTAAATGGTATTAATTAAACAGATTATTTTCTACACCTTTATGCATGCACACATACACTTAATTTACAGTTTCTGTTATTGTAAAATAAATTACTAAAGCAGATACTATTGCCCTCCACTCCAACGTGTGCTCCCATGACCCTGTGGCAGAAAAGGGTGATAGTGACACATTTTTTTCTGTTCAGTCAGAGTTTTTGACAATTCTGATTGGTTGCAATATTTTAAATGAGCACACACAGGATATGTTGCCCCCAGAAGGTTTATGTTGCCTTAAGTCGACACACGACAGTAGAGGGTTAAATAAATATAACGTAAATAGGTGGTATTGATTATTTTTTATTATTTTTCTGCTCCAGTAAATCTCCAAAACTATCTGGATGAATAAAACGAAGAAAACCGAGAATGCAGAAGTCAATATAATTGGGCACCTAACAACAACAGGCTAACAAAACAAGCTCTCGGCATAGGTTACAAATCTACTGTTTTCTAATGTCTCTACCGTCTAATGTTTCTCTAAACGCAGACACTGAACCTTTTCTTCAAGATGACCTGGATGACTGAGAACCTCTACAGACTCTATATGGAGATTAAGTCTCACTACTTCCATGAGACACCATGAATTCACAAGTTTAAAAAAAGAATGAAATAAATGGAGTGACTCAGGTGGCTCAGGAGGTAAAGTGGGTGGTGGTTCAAATTGCCCTTCTCCCATTCACATAGACACTGAACCCCAACTTGTCTGTGATAGTGGTGAGTGACTGGTTAAATGGATGCTTGATGTAAAGCTCTTTGAGCGCCAGTGAGAAAAGTGCCATATAAATGCAGCCATTTATTTCCCATTCCCCGTGAGTCATTTTCACCAGACCAGAAAGCCACAGTATAACAAAAATCTTTGAAGACTGTAGATTTATTTAATTTTTTTAAGTAATGGACTACATAATTCCCAATTCACTATTACAATTACAACAATAATCTGCAGACTTTCATAAAAATAAAAAGAGAGCTCACATGGCAGACAGCTCTCTAATTCAAGACTAATGGCGCTTTCATTAACATGGTGTGACTGTATTTTCACAACCTTAGACCACTATCTACATTGATTCCATTTTGATATGATTGCTAGTTGCTAGTTAGCATAAGCATGATTCTTGTCCAAAAGAAAGAAAGTACAGTGAGTGCTAAAAACAAATAGAATTATGACTTTACATTTGCAAGCGCTATGTCGATAGCACTGGGTACGCTGTTGTCTGCTGTTCTTTAACTTAACTGTCTGTGTCCTTCTTCAGAGACAAACTCCAGTGTAAACACTAGTAAGCGTATGTACGTGGCAATCAAATAATTATTTTCCGAGTAAAAGAGTTACACACAATTATTAAATTAGCCTTATTTTATGCTTTTTCTGTCACTGGTATGGACAAGTGGGGTTGGTCGGTGACATAGCCTACATTGTACAAAAAGCACTGTAGTAATATAAAAAGGCTTTTATGGATTTATTTTTCAGATATGATGAATTGCAAATTAGATTAAATATAATTTTGTGCTGCTGACCACACACATCACAGTTTAATGCTGGAGTTATCAGTGTCATTTCTGGGCTGCGATTTCTTGGCTGTGTCACCATGGCAGGCATGTCGTTACTGTTTGCCCCAGTGATAAGAGCAATAGCCTTATGGTAATCATTTTCTACTGGCCTGGCATAATTAAAATGTCACATCAACTGTAGCAATGTGCAGCAGAGTCCCCCCACAAATTAAAATGGAATTATGCTGGCAGATGTGGCCCTTAATGACTTAATCATGCCTTTCACGTTTGTTCCACTGAAGTGTGCCGCAGAGGAATATTTTGTTGGAGCACAGATATTCATAGCTAAAAACAATTTTTGAATTTTGAGACAGCCTCTGTGGGCATGTTGAAACCAGACCATATTGGTAAGTGTCATTTTTGCACATACAGCTACATAACATAACCATTTAATGTCATCTCCTGTGGTATCATCCTCTTCACGTCAGTGCTCTTAACTATGGCTCAGTGGGAGGAACGCTCAGGACCAAAAAACAAGAAAAACTGGCACATATAACATGCAGAAAACATCGGCATGCACACCAAGCAATTGTCTAGAACAGTGTTTTTTAACCAGTTTGCCGTGAGAGATCGTCAGGTGTGCCATGGAAAACTATCCAATTTTACTTAACTGGTCACGAATTGATTACGTATTACTAGAAATGATTTTGCGCAGTCCTCTACAAGCAATGTTGTGATTGACTGGCCGAGTATTGGAAATACCACCTACTCCATGTCAATAGGTGGCAGTAGGCACCCCAATAAATGATCCTGTTAATCAATGTAAATAGAGTTAATGAAGCATGCTCCAGGTAGTGAGAACAATGGATACATTTTTGAAAAGACTCCAGACTGGGTTTTGAACAAAATTCTGACCCAGATGAAGGTTCTAGTACATTCCATTTAGGTCAAGGCAATACGGTGAATCATATACTGTGTTAAGTTAATTTTGTAACATTTTTGGTAAAAAAGGTTGAAAAACACTGGTCTAGGCAGATGCGCTGAGAGAGGACCCCCCAAATTCCTTACAATGTGTATTTTTAAAATATTTGAATTCAATTTGTGGCAACAGATATATTTACATTTAGATAATGTCTGTGGAGGTTCTCAGACATCAAACTTATGTCCAGATGCCTTTGTTAAAACCTTTTCTAAACGCTTTCAGAAAAGGCATCTGGACGTAGGTTTGAAGGTGAAGACATTTGGCCCCGTTACGCAAGGGACTTCATCAGTTTAAGATGTAAGAGAGCTGAGTTCTATATCCCTCAGAGGGAAGGGTTTATTATCTTCTGTGATTGAACAAGGCTGTTCTGGTTTCACTGTCGTTAGGAGTTGAATGGGCAGCATGAGTGATGGTTTAGGAGTCGTTATGCTCCTGTGGACCATTAGCATAATTACTCCCGTAATTTATGACTGTCCTTCTAGGGAGAAACTATTTTGATTATAAGATAAGATAATAACTTACTGTTGAAATTAAAGCAAGACGCAAACAAAAGGCTTGTGCTAGCTCTGACTTAGCACCAGCAACCACTTGTTGGTTCTGCTGGTTCCATTCTGCATGAGCAGAAAACAGGAGAACAAAGTTGTGTGTAGTTTTTGGTGGTACATAGAGCTTTTTTCCCACAATGCTCCTCCTTTCTACAGCCTATGTATACAATACAGTGGGTACTAAAGAGGGCTCCCTCATAACAGCATGTCTTTGCAGGGCTGCAGTAGATGTTCATATGCTTAGAGTTGTTAATCTAAACATTGCACCTTTAAAACGTTGTTCTTAAAGATGTTTTTAGAAAGCCTAAATTAATATGTTCCCTGCACCAAAAACTGCATGGGTGTTGTTTTCCCATTGCAGGAAATAACCAGTCTAATCAAGTTTCACACAACACTAAACAAAGTGACTACAAAATGAGAACGAATCATAACATCTTGGTAATGGTTAGGCACTTACCTGTCATCAACAGCTTCTACTTCTATTTCCCCAACATTTCTGAAAACTAATCTTTGGAGCTATTTGAAAATACCAGCTACAAAATTTATCCCAGAATACTCAGTTTTTATTCCTCCAGTCAGCATGTAATTTCCATGTCCTGTTCTCAATATTTTCCACCTGGAGTATGTTTATCTTGCCTTTCCCTTTTCAGCCACAGCATTTTCCCTTTTAAAAGTGTAAGCCTAAGAATGAATGTGGAGAGAGACTAAATTAAGGGAGCCAATTTGAAGCGGCGCCACTTCACTGATAAGCTGCAGCAGTGATCTGTGAGAGCACTCAGGGTCCGCCACATTATGACAATACAGAGGAATAAAGCAGATGAAAGAGTATAGCCTGGCTCGAGCAGGAATCAGATGGACTAAAAAAAAAAAACACAATCTAAAGTCTAATTGTGTTATGCCTGACGGCGACGCGGGAGACATATTCTCTTTCCACACGCAGTCCGTCTCTGATGTGATCACATTCATTTCCAGGCAGCCCACGCAACACGTCTTCCTAAGGTGCTTTTGTGTAAAAAAAAAAAGAATAAATAAAAAAAGGGGGGAACATGAAAATGGTGTGGAAAATGTAAACGGAACCTTTAGGTTGGAACAAGGAGTGTTGGCATTTAGCGCTGGGCATTTATGCAGACACCTGGTCACTCACTCTGTGTCAGCCCTGGCCTTTGGGAAGAAAATGTCACTTTGATGCCTCCAAGCGTGTGGGATGGACGACAATGGTGATTCACAAAACTTTTTTCTACAATTTTACCTTGATGTGAGGTTAGTTTGCTTATAAACACACTATAGTGCATCTGTTGCTTTCCAAAGGATGCTGAATATATAAAGTCGTTGAGTACAGATGAATGACCAATTCCTCCTTTAAAGATAATGCCTGACTTGTATTGACATAGCATGCTGCAGTTGCCAGATTAGGTAGTTGTTTTACAGATGCTGTTGTGCAGGTTATAGATAAGATGCCCTTTTTTACCCTGGAGGGGGTTCACTTGTCACAGCCCAAGAGCCTTGTATGGGTTTAAAAGCTTTGCATTTGCCTCGGGTAATCACACAGTGAGTAATTGGGATGGTCGAGGATAGAACTGATTTAGTCCACCATCCTCTTCCTTACCACAGCCTCTACACTGTCCTGTTCCAGTCCAACTACACATCATCATTTTGAGTCTGCATTACAAACCTTGATGCCACCTCTATAGCACAAAAAACTCTTATCGAAGACTGCTATCATTTGTTCCTTTTAATAAACTATGCTATAAACCTGGAACACAATGCTCTGTATATATGAGGAGTTAATTTGCACAAATAGACATTTTGAAAATCAGTTAACTGAGGCATGTAATTTATTCTTTTTATAGCGCAGTTTTCAAAACCCAAATCTATTTTAGTGTTCCTAATACGACAAATCCACTCAGGTTTGGTTTGACTAATATGACCTTTGGTAAATAATAGAAAAAAATTTTTTTAAAACTTGTTATCTGGTTTAGCAAATGAACTCTTCAATTTGTAGATACATTTTAGACACGGCTTGCAAGTCAAGATTTAATGTTACCTGTCATTTTAATCAAAGGGGAATGATAACAAATGTAGCTTTGGCTGATGTAGCTGACCGTTTGAGAGATAAGTGCTGTACTAATGGTAATCAGTAGCTTTTCTTACTAGTCCAGATTACACAAAATAATTAAACAATTATTATGCTCCATGTTGGTGATGTTAGGTTGCAAAAACTTTTTCTTTAACAAGCGTCCATGTGTAAAAAAAATTCCAACTTCTTAAGGACTATATTGCTTATTGCCTTCAAATATCAGATTTACATTTTCAAGTTTCTCGGCTTATTGTATAGTTTTTATCCAATTAAAATAAATCTCTAATAAGACTCTAATATTAATACATTGTGTCAAAGCTTAATGCATTGGATCAAACCCCAATTTACATTATGACAAGAAGGTGTTGGATGGGTCACAAAAGGCAACTTCAAACAAAGAACACATGAGACTAAAGTGGTTAAAATAGCATTGCCTTGGTTTCTATTAGAACACAACTATTCTTATAACACAGAAATACATTGTTAACTATAGATACTTCTGGTGTAACTCCATGTTGGCTGAAAAATGGACTCATATCTGCACTCATCCTATCTTTGACTACAAAGTCAGTACTACATTTACATTTTAAATTTAGCTGACACTTTTATCCAAAGCAACTTACATTGTTCTACAGTAATTACCAGTGTTACAGCCACTGGAGGCAAGGTGGGTTAAGTGTCTTGCCCAAGGACACAACGACAGTATGAACTGTGGGGAGAGTGGGAATCAAACCAACTACCTTCGGGTTGAAAGACGACTTTTCAACCCACTGAGCTACTGCCTTCATTTACCAACCTTTATGGTAATATATGAAATGGGAACTATTACCTTTAAAACTGGTCATGGTTTTAATGTGACTATGTGTGGTTTTTATTTATCCCTCGCGAGTATTGAGCGGATTATTACTGACGTTTTGTCAGTTTTCATAAAATTGGATAATAAATAGGAAAGGAAACAAGTCTGACCTTTTTGGCCTTTATTTGACAGGATTGTAGACAGGGTGAGAGAAGAGGAATGACACTGGGCAAATTACCCGGGAACAAACCCGGGTCTCTAAAGAATATGGCATGTGCTCTACCAGGTGAATCCACTGAGGCGGCCCAAGCCCACACTTTTTAAATGACTGTATTGATTCAGTAAGTCAAGCAATGTTTGCTTCTCTGGGTGCTTAAGCTCACACACTGATTAATCAGCATCTCATTATATATCATAAATCCTTACCCTGAGCATCAAAGACATATTACATACACATCTGGTCTAGATTGTCTTTTGAGACACAATATAAGTAATTGTTTGTAAAGTAATTGTAAATAAATAAAACTTTATTTCTCTTTGTCCTTACTCAGATACAGTTAATTTAATTTGAATTAAATTAATAAAATTAATTAATTAAATTCAATGCAAATTAAATTTATAAAATGTATCTAATTTTAATAATACAGTGCTTAGAGATTGATGGCATTGATCTTTTGTCAGTCCCTAAAAACATCTTATTACTCCACTTAGACATGTACACGTATATGTCACGACATCAGCACAGATCCTGGGGGTTACTTTCTTGTTTGACATGTCTATTCAACCTTGAAGTAGAAAAGACTAAGGCAGCGGCATGCACAGCCAAATATAATACAAATCAATGTGGACATACCTGCCGGGCGTCCAAAGTCAGATGTCCACAGACTTGTAGAGACTGAAGAAAGTCCTTTAGAAATCTCCGGAGTAAGTCTGTTTACAGGTCACTTACTCCAGGGTCTGAAAAGAAAATACAAGAAATACAAATCAGCCAAGCTCAGACGGCGGACTTTTAGTCACTGCACCACATCGCCAATGCCCAGCGATCCACAATAAACATCCTCCAAGAAAATGTCAGTCCACGGAAGAACATTAAGCACGGCACAAAATGGCAGTTGACTAGAAGAGGCCACTCTGACATATGCAGTGTCTGTCTGTGCCTGCTCGACCTGATCATTTTTCTGCCTAAACAGCTGCCAGAGAATGGCTCATTACACCGTCATATCACAAGCACAAGACAAGTGAGCAGCACTCGGTGGGAGCCTGCCATTCCGCTTCTCGGAGCAGCCTCAGATGGAGACTGTCCATCAGCCGCTAACTGACTGACAGCAGCTCTTATTCACATCCGCAAGTCAACTATGGATATACATTTACCATCCTGAACAGAGATACACTTTTGGAGGACAGTCATATATTTTTCCAAAACACTTTCTGATCCCTTAAAACTGAATAAGCAACCTACTCGTTTCATTTTTGCTTTTATTTTTTTCTTCTGGAAAAGCATGCTAAAAAGGAAAGGAACATGTGTGTGCTCTTTTGTCTCATATGTACTTTGAGGCCTCATAGTGTATCACTATTTGAGATTGCCTTTGCTTTTATGATCCTGTTTTAACATGGATTTTAAATTAACATCGGTCGAGGTCAAGATCAGACTACATTATTGTTATGATTGGATGGCAAACCACTTTAAATACAACTGATAGCGAGCTTGTGAAGATCAGCACTCCAAAAGATAAATCCTAAAACAATCTGGATAATGTGCATTCAGATATTTGTTTTAACATATTTATATACAGTAAAAAGTAAAAAAAAAAATCAATAATGATAAACCTTAATTAGCTCATGATTATTGTTCATTATGTGCCTCAAGTTCTGGACCCCAGGCACTTCCAGATTCCTAACAGTCTTTAGTGTCTTAAAAGAGTCACAGAAACTTTCCCTGTAGAATATCAAAGTTGAGCCCATGTTAAAACTTTCTATATACTATTTGTTTCTATACAAAATGGCCTTGTGATTGCACTGCTTGTTTTTTCATCCCAATGCTTCAGTGGTTTGTTATGAAAGGTTGCCAGGGGAAGCATCTTTTGTCTAAAAAAAAAGACCAGACCTACGGAACAGTGGAACAGACGAGAGTTTGACCAAAACAGCTTTTCACAGAAACATACCCAAGGAAATTGCAATATGATACTTACCTTGATAAGTTGTAGTTTGATACAATATGATTATATGATATGGTATATAATGCACTATATTGCAATGCTCGCCATCACTTGCTCTAAAATAAGCAGCGTTGACAGTACATATTTAATTTACTTGAGATTCAGAGCATACTTCTGATATTAAGATGAAAACGAGTGCAGGTGTTATTCAAATTCACTTCAACAGCCTCAGCTCATGCACAGCCCTTTACAGTCATTTGTGTTTAAGTCTTTTGTTACTGACCTAAAAAGAACAGAAAACAACAAAAAAGATCGGGTATCTATGAGTGTACTCACTGGTCAAAGACTCACACCAGAACCAAAAAATCTGCTCCGAGTTTAACAATACATTTAGTATTCATATTCATAATTTATTGTTGGTGGATCTCCAAATATACTATAAGAGTAGTCCGGGGACCACCACCTTCCTTGTTCCATCCCTGCAAGGCACTCATGTTGAGAAATAACAGCATCTTTCAGACATCTCTGCTCAAGAGTCAATAAAGCTTCGAGGCAAATATCTTCTTTGTTAACTTTTATCTGCAAACTATTTTCTACACGCACCTGTCCGTTGCTGGACACAGTGTGGAGTGAGTTTGTACTGATTCTAGGTAAGTGTTCGCACTTCAGATTTGTGCATAACAGAGCGGGCTGTGGTATTGTGAGAGACGGAAAGGAAAGCATGACATGTACAGTTTTTATTACTTGCCCAATCAGAAATGCCCTGGTGGATCATTGACTTTTACCAAACTAGTTCAGAAGACAGCCAAACTTCACTTTGGAAAACAATTAATGTCTCTTTCTCGCTCTAACCCTCATCAATGTGACTGGCCCATTTCTTTTCTTTTGTATTTCTTTTTAAAGACTGTCATTTCGTTCACATTGCTTTCCATCTGAAAACAAAAGACAAGCTGTACAAGAAGAACGCCTCCCAGATCAGAAATTTCCCAGCACAGAAATGAACAAAAACTACCAGTGTCGAGAGGTTGGAGACCTTTTGTGTTAATTATTGCTTTTGTCAAGATGAAGCTCAGACTTGGAACCGACATGACAAGCTTGGTCCAAATTAAGTTAGCTAAGACAATAATTCAAAGCATGTAATCTTTTACACTTTTCTACTCACTGGGTTGTGCAAGACAATCCTTGACACAACAGAACATAGTGTTCCATGAAGTTGGCAGCCTATCACTGATCACTCACACCATGAGGGCAGTCTTAAAATGATGAATACTTCCATTACAAATCACCAGTCACACTCATATAGACTTATATCCGACTCAGATGTTCCAAAGCTCCGCCGGATGAAAGAAATTTAGCTGCCTGCAGGATTTGACTCCTAATAATAAAGCCACTGATTGCACTGCAGTAGCTTATCCAAATAACGTCACATTAGCTGAAAATGTAGTGTAATTTCCTATTTTATACGTGTTTTCTTGGTAGACGAATGCCACTTGATGTGACACTTCTGCCTTTCTTGCTAAATCACCTACAAAAAAATGAAAATCAACTCTTCAGCTAAGAACTCTATTTCCATCCCACCCACTGATGGATCTAATCCACTGTTGGAGGATTTGCGAGCCGTGCCACGGAGCAATTGTGCAGCGGTGAAAATGAGCGAGGCTTAATTGGAGCAAAGACTTAATGAGGACCCCTTGAGGATTATCATGTGTGGCTTAGAAATGGCCCAGGTAAAAGGAAGACGCGGTCAAAGGGATCAGTGCGCAGCTTTGGAAATCAGAGTGACAGGGTTGAGCTGAGATGGTGGAAGGAGTGGGGAAATTTTGGGGCGGATTTTGTTTGCTTTCAGAGGAAGGGTCCTTGGAGAGATGTAAACTGGAAAGAAAATCCCCGTGAAAAAATATGCAGGCATGGTTTGGCTGTGGCTCAGGGGAGACAGAAGAAAATCCATTCATTCAACCTTTATTAACAATAATTCTTCATTATACCTCAAAAAACTGCTGACACAAGTATTTTAATGACATTTAAATGTTTGTTGAATTTACCGAGTTGAGTGTTGAATAAATTACCCATACACACATACAAACATACATCTAAAGACATGGATATAGCAATACAATGTGGATTTTTATATCTCTTTAAAATATATTGTCAATGCAAGTTATATTAACGCTATGGGTGACAATTAATTTAACTTATGATGATAAATGTAACACTTTACAGTGTCAATTGATGTTTGTTTGTGTTTTGTTCCCAGCCCTATTACACAGGGAAACAGTGTCAAACACAAAATTGCACTTCTTATAGAACAATGTCTGTGCTTCAATGCACTATTGTTTAGCTGCACTAAAGGCACAATGCTTAATTTGTGGTGAACACAAGGGAATATATTCCCCCACCCACCTAATCAGGACAGAGTTGTATTTGACTGGACCTGGCCCCTCTATGTCTTTTGTTTCTTAAAGTAAAAGTGAATGAAGTCTTTATAACACTTTATAACTCAGCCTGTATAAGCTGTCCCCTAAATATTCTATCTGTGTTCTCCCACCTCATGCTTTACAAATTAAGCACTGTAAAGGCACACGAACACATGACTTCAACATCTTTTGAACTCCTTCCTCTTTAATTTAAATGTCTAAGATAAACAGCACAAGAGTAAATTTTAAACAACAATCTCATCACAAAAATGATTAGCTTATTATCAGTACTATTGTCAAGATTCTACTTAGAGTAATTTTAACTACCTATCATCAATACAATGTGTTTCATTACTACTCCTAACCTGAACCAATTTCTACGTAACCATTGTCCCTCATACAGATTTTTCCTAAAAGCTTATTGCCATCGGTCAATCAGAACTTCTTGACAGAGGCCATGTAATAGTTCTTATCTATAATTTTTTTGAGCTAATATATTGTGCTTGTATGCTCTAGCAAGCATACCCCACACACACACACACACACACACACACACACACACACACGGCTTTTTTGCTGGGTTACACAAAGGTCAGGATTCCAAAGTAAGTCGCCTACATTCTTATAGTGCAGTACTCTTCCCCTTAGCTACACATGCCACTTTCAGACAGGCCTCAGTGCCAGGTCTGATGCTAGGTGTGAACGCACCTGACCCCTACAGGAACATTAATTAACACTTACCCCAATCTCAACCTGACCAAAATCCGGACAATTCTGCAGGTCACAAAATTGCACTTGATGTGATATTTCTTTTAGAACAACTTGTTGCTTTGACTGACTTTTTTCCCCCAAACCCAAGTACCAATCATTACATCTACGCTCCCCACTACAGCACAATTGGAACTCTGCATGGCTTTCTGTAAGGAAAGGAAAGTGGGGCCTTTATGAGCAGTCTGTATCTCAAAGGAGCCTGTCTGTTGTTGACAGCCACATTGGAGATATGACTGACCAAGATAAATGGTTAAGCTCCAAAGTCAGACCATTTCAATCTCGCAACTGTCCTTGGTGGGAACAAAAGGCCACACTGTCAACAAGCCTCAACTCACTTATAGCCGCTGCCTTTTTGTCCTTGTTACATGAAAAACAGGAAACAGAATTCAGAGCTGAGGTAATCCATTTCCTACATACACTGGCCAGAATCAGACTTTGTGCTTTGAATTTGATTAATGGCCCCCAAACATACCAAATGAGGCTTTTAGGCCCAGCTGCAGAGATACAAGGCTCAATTGAATTACACGCATAATGAGAAGCATTAACGTCACTTTTCTGGACTGCTTTTTAGGTGCACATTTGCACCACATATACGTGCACACACTGGTAAATCATTTTTTTTTTTATCCCAGTAATTACTCTGTAGTGGAAATACCTTTGGAACACATCTCATGTTTCATAATGTTCCAAATTCAGAGCATAATAGGAACTGTATGTTTGCTTTTCATTGGCTGGTCTTCAAAGGAAAGACAAGATTAAAGTGTAATTAATGCATCTTTGTCGGATTCACTATTTATACAGTATGGAGTGAAAAACAACTCGGAGGAGCAGTTCAGGAGGTTGTCCAAGGGTCAGCAGCAAATCAAAGGAAGTTGAGAGAGAACGCTAATGCATGCTGCTCTGGTTGTACAGTTTGGATGTAAACAACAGGAAAAACTAAGGACTGATACTATTAACAGTTAATATAGGAAATATGTATGATGGTAAAAAATGTATACAGTGTACAACCTGCTAAATACAAAGTAATGCATGTTAAATGCATGAGAAATGGTTGATATAATGCTGTATGGAAGTTTTTAATTTCAGAATAATAGTTTAGTTTAAGTTGAATGTACTTTTTTAATTAGTAACTAAATATACCCAGTGTCTTACCCAGAATCACACATTTTGAATAGACATCATAAATTGGTTCAAAATGAGCCATTGCTATGTTTAATTAAAAGATATTGAGTCCAAGAAGAGAATGAGAACTGTCAGTATGTTCCTTGTATTTCATTTTCTTATACCCCTATGTGTCACAGGGCTGCCTATCCTGCCAGCTTTGGGTGTGAGGCAGAATGGATTGAAAAAAAAAAAAAGTGTCACAGTACAGTGCAAGTCAAATAAGTACAGCACAGTATGGGAGTAACCCATGACGGCTTGACTAGAGCACAGCGAGAGCCTAAAGGCATAGCCTTCGTGCTACTGTTGCAATCATTAGACTGTTACCCGTTCTTTCCCACCTTACCAAATATTAAATTCATGTAGCTGCACCAATTTCTTTTTTTAGGGCCACACACTTTTAATGTCAGAAATTTACCCTTTCTTTAGTGCAACATAGAAAATTCCAACAGCACCGACCAAGGGCCGGATTTACTATGAGGAGAAATACCACAGAATTAAACATTGAGTCTTTCAGAGATGGGCGTGTTGCATGTGATCTACTAAGAGAAACAGCGGCACTAAAGAGAGGAGCAGGCAGTTGGAGGCAGGCTTTTTAAATGCGCTTTTTGCGGAAGATGAGAGAGCAAACGCTTGCCTCAGGTTTGTATCTTTAGTCACAGTCGGAGTGCACAGTTGCCATCTTCCCCGAAATTTTTGGATGACCTTTTGTGTTAAATGTATACGCAAGTTTTGTTGGTGATATAATTTTTGCAGATTTGCAAATTCTCAGCCAAGTATTTTGCACATTGTCGCAAACACACCCGCATCTCCATATTTATTAGATAAAAGGTGCAAGCCGAAGAAGGCTCAATTTTTTGCGTGTCTTAAATGAATTAAGCACATGTGCAAACCTTTGATAAGTCAGGCCCTATAATGCAGGAAACAGTTTTGGATAATAAATGCTAACTTTGCTCTCAATGATCATATCAACAGTGTTTAGCTCCATATTTTTCAAAAGCGGACCACTATGTTGGAACTAAAGGCCAAAGCATTCCCAAAGTAGTAGCGTATGGTATGCTTTTGGAGGATGCTTTTGGCAGTGAAAACTGAATTGTACTGTAACTTCAGAAACAAGACTATTGAGACAGACGCTGGTTGACAACCCTTCACTCTCACATTCATTCACTTTCGGGCCATTTACCTACTTATAAATCTGGAAATGTCCCATTAGTTGCAGAAGGCTGACAAAAAGCTCTATTATAAGGAAGTGATTCTAATATTGAACTGTATAACAGTCTAACTGTGTCTAAGATGTGGCATCTGGTGCTCTATATGTAAGGTGAATGAACAGACTAAAATATGTGTGTGTCTTTGGCCTCTCGCTTTGGTCTCAGTGTCCACCAAAGAACAAAGCTAAATTGCTTCATTGCCTTAAATCATACACTCAAAAAAAATGACCTTCAGTTTTACGTAAAAAATGTATGTTAAGTGGTTCCACATACGTGCTTTAAGTAATTGCTCACCTACTTGATTTTTTATATGGACTTGATGAAGTTGATTCAGCATAAAATACCTAAATTTATTTTGTCATTTTTATTAACTCAAGCTGTGTTTTATGAATCAGAAACTAGCCTTAAACAAAGACAAGTGAGTAATAATATCTGAAACCATGAGTGACCAGACAGAGATACAGTATACGTTATATTTCAGTAACTTTTACTTAAGATTCAGACAGAGTCTACGCTACAGACACTGTCATGACCTGTAAAAGTTTTACAGCTCAGTCTGAGTCTTTGTGGATGTTGTCAGAGAAAAACTAATGTGCATGTGTTTAAAGTAAATATCTATGACTAGAAATTAATCCACTTACATTTGTAGCTTCAAAAGATTATATGACATTAAACATACTCTACTCATAATAAATCATCATCTGACCATGACTCAGAGGAACAGCCGCAAGCATCATGTTTACTCAGTTTTGGTAAAAAAAAAAGTTAATATATTTTTTTTAATTAATCCGGGTAATGGGAGGAACTAAATAATTAAACGCAACAACAAGAAAATAATCCTTTGTCATCACAGACTTTAACTCCCAACACATTCTCATTAGTATCTCGCTGATAACATCCACAGAGACACAGACTAGGCTATAAAACTCCTACAGGTCATGACAGTGTCTCAAGAGTAGACTTTGTGTGAGTCTCCAGTAAAATGGACTCATATACAGAGTACATCTTTGTCTGGTCTCTGTCACTCTGACTGTCACTCATGGTCTCACACCCACTCACTCACCAGCTTTGTTCAAGGCTGGTTTCTAACACTTAAATCAAGTAGCTCAGCAATTACTTAAAGCAGTTGAGTGGAACCACTTGACATAACATTTTTAAGTAAAACTGAAGGTTCATTTTTTTTGGGAGTGTAGAGTGCCTGAGTCACAATCCTGCAGTGTCTAAACCTTGGGACCCTGTTCCATGAGACCAGTCTGAGACAATTTGTTGAGATAAGACCAGAAAAAGTAAGCGCGTGCTCCCACACTTTCTTGCCTACCACAAGTTATGACATGCCTTGTCAAAGCAGGAGTGGAGTAGATTTTTTCAAGGGAACAACTCCTTTCGAGACATCAAGTATGATAACATAAATGTAAGGTTAACATACAGTATATCTAATTTGGAAGTTTTTGTCACAGCTACAGGGGATAATACACTGCCCGTAGTGTGGCTGACTAATGCAAAGTTATAATACTTTTCTGTATATGCCATCTCCAAATTTAGGCCAAAGGCAAGAAGACACAAGATCCAGCTCTGCACCACTTATGGGTACAGTTACAGTAGTTTACAATCACCTCCATCGTCTTACTGTAAAACATGAGGGTATTTTAAAAACTCAATGACCTCATCCTTGTTGGACAAATAGACAAGAGTCCAAAATAGACAAGTGAAAATAGTAGAAAATGCTCACAATTACCAGATCAAATGCAATGTGTATTGCATTTATGTTATATTGCTAGCAACTCCGATAAAAGCAGGAAATAAGATTTTCAGGCTCTTTTATTATCCTGTAGTACTTAATGTACCTAATATGTGACCTCTTGACCTGTTCATGTTATATGTGAGTGGTTAAAAACTTGTACTGTAAAGCTTCATATATTGATTGTTTTAGTTCACGACTGTACAGTTTGTAACTGTACTTTAAAATTAAATGGATTCATGAATTACTTTAAATGTTTGCTTCACCAGCAATTCTTAAATACTGCAGAAAATGTTCTCAAAAGCTATAATGGGCAACTCAGGACTCAAGAATCAGAACTATTTTAAATTGATCTATGTTTTACTCTGCCAAAGGGAACATTGAAATATGAAACTATTCATCACATTTTTTACATATTACATGTTTTACCGCCATCGTTCCAGTGTCATTTCCATGTTTTAGACATGACTAGAAAACAGATGCCCCTGCCCAATCTGGCCCAGGGGCACCTTCCATGATAAAGCATATTGTTTGTGTTAGCAAAGTTAGTAGACTTTATATTATTAACCACCACCCACTGGCCAGCCCCCTGTAAAGTTGCTCCCCGTTTGATGCTTTATAGCAACACACTTAAAATACCCTTTGTTAAACACAATATTGAACATATTATAGTTTGACCTGTAGTATTTTTTGACATTTAATGTGAGGACAGAAAATTTAACTTGTATAAAACTATATGCAGTGCACTAAACCAAAGGCTGGGTTAAAGCTGTTAGCGTTAAGCCCTCACAGTCCTCTGCACACACCAGCGACAGGACACTGTGGGAACTGTAGCGTGATCGCACCTCAGCAAATCCACAGTTAATTGGACACTTCCAATACAACAAGCATTGGGGAAAACAGCAGCGGGCAAATAACAAGACTAAGTCCTGCTTTTCCCCGACTCAGATAACAAAAGCTCTGCAGATGTGTTTCCCAGCACAGTATATTGTGTTCCTGACAACAACTCTTCTTTGACTGCAAAATCCTCGGCATTCTGCTAAACTGATTAGCCTCCCCTCGCGTAACAGCTGTTATCTTAGCCCAATTTGTCCGGCTTGGAAATGTTAAGCAGAATCATGCAGCTGCAATTCTTCTTGCCAAACGGCCATTTATGTAGAAAATGGTCAGCAGCCAGGTACTGAGGAGGGATTGCACATGATCAGAAAGGATTTTAAGGAAACAAATTGAGGCAAAGAGGACGCTTATAGAAATATAGTGCTGCATTGTGCTGTTCAGCTTCGGTTTAATGAGGCAGGCTGCATGAGCTGGTTTAACTCCCGAATGATGTGAGAATTGAGGGAGCTGTCCATCTTTTGCTTGAGCAGCTCATTTTTAGTAAGGCAGACAATATTAAAAGCCTGACTGACAAACTCTTAAAGAAAAACTTTTTCAGGAAATGTTCATATATTTTTTTATTTTTTTTATTTCAGCAACTCTGACAGCATTTTCTCCTTAATAGTGACATGGTTTTAACTGATCCGGTGTTTTTGCTTTCAATAAAAAAATATTTAAAATAATAGAAAATTTTAAAGCAAAAAAGGGGAATTAATCAATTCTGAGATCAACTGGTAAGAGAGCTGAGCTTATATCTCTAGATGGAGGAGTTTGTCCTGAAACTAAACCTGATAGGACCTGGCTGACCTGGTCTCATAGTCATTAGCTATGAAAGGACAGAGTGACTCCTGATATGAGAGTTGTTAAAGTTTCAGAAGAGTTCTTAGTGTCACTGTTCCATTCAGGTTTTGTTCTTCTTGAGTGAAACTGTTTCGATTTATGTTTTAAAACACTGCTGTAAATACTAGGCAGCGTGAATCTGAGGCCACCTCCTCTGTTCAGAGAAGGCTTTTCCATTTTAACAAAAATGGCTTCCTTCCCGTCTCTCTCAAACCATCTGGCCTCTTTTTCTAAAGAGAATGCCCTTTAGAAAAAACGTTCCTTTGAGGACAGCAATGTCCACATTTTGGCCAGAGAGGCCAGATGGTAAGATGGTTACATAGAAGATGTTTTTTTTTTCTTAATTGTGAGGGCCTGTGTAAACTGAATCAACCGGTGGTGGGCACAGTAAGAAGATGACCTAATGAGTTAAGAATTTCAGGGTTCCTCCATTATAGTGAGGCCCAGGTCCTTCTTCCAGCATTCTGACTCTAAAACACGTCGCATGATGGCTAGTTTTATTTTACCATCTCATTAAGCATTACAGTATATTTAGTGTCTTTGAATGCTTCTGTACATAAATAGAAAAGATTTCTGCTTTTGTTGGTGCAGCCTCTCTAATACTAGTCATATTAGTCAATGAAATGAAATCTCTAAAACTTAAAGTTGATAAACCCAGCTCTTAAAAGCACATTCATAATTTCCTAAAGCTTTATGAGTGACCACAGTGAAGCAAAGTTCCCTCCACCTGCAGTGCTCTGTATCAACGCAGAGCTCCTCTTGCAAAAATCTAATTTCATGGCTGACAATGATGCTGATGTGATACTGGTTTCCAAACAATTAGAAAGTTATTCTTCAAATGAGTCTCAATATGACATCAGGTCTATAACAGTATGTATTATAGTGTTTTATATGGAGCACTTGTTCACATAGTGTTTCTACGTTCCTGACTTATGTACTTATGTATAAAATATGTAAACGCTATTTATCCAAATACTCATTTAATCAAACCAAATAGAATACTTGATAACTAAAATTATCAATAGCTGTCAGAAAAACTATCTTAAGAGTCAGAAACTGAAAAGGCCTAACTTTAGTGGTTCAAAAGGGGTGTTAACCAACACTTCAAGCACAATAAAGGGACTGTCACTCTAGTGGGAGTCCTCCAAAACACTTGGCTCCTTGAATGAATATAGGAAGCTAGGGGGTGTTTCCCCACTGAGACACGTCAATCAGAGCCTGGCAAGCCAAAATAGCAGTCACAATGTCTCTGAGGATATTAGGGTGTAAGCCCGAGTATAGTTTACTTTGCAGAAACTCCAACACTGAAACAATTTGGCTGGGTCTGCATGGTGTGTCATACACCAAGCCTACACAAGCCATCTGAGGCATCAGTATACCAGTTGATGAGCCATCAAGGTGAGATATTAGATCTGAGAACCATACTCTGGTCAGCCAACGGGGCGCCACGAGTAAGAGGCGAGACCGCTGTTGATGGACCCTAGCCAGGACTACCAGGAACAGGGCAATCTGGGACAAAGCATAGAGACGCAGTCTGGACCACACATGGGCCATCGTGTCCAGACCCGTGGGCTGGGGGACTCAGAAAAAATTAGAGGGGACATTGTGCTGTCTCTTGTGAAGCAAAGAGGTCCACCTCTGCTTTTTAGAATCTTTCCGAGATTTTACTAATTGCAGCAGAGTTTCCATTCCTTGTGCGTCACATCCTGTCATGACAATAAGTCTGCTCCCATATTTATGTGCCCGGGAATGTAAATTGCCATAAGGGACAAGAACTTATCCTGAGCCCAAAGCAGAAGCTGCCCCGCTAGCTTGTCCAAGTGGTGCAAATGCAGTCCACCCTGACTACCGCTGGGCTGTCCACCTGCACTAGAACATGATATGCCCGTTCTGCTGGAGTAAGTATTTTAAGGCCAGAAATACAGCCATCATTTTGGGGGAATTGATGTGCCATGCAAGAAAATGGCAACTCCATGTCTCCTGGGCAGAACAGCCATTCAAGATCACGCCCCCAGCCCACATTGGATGTGTTTGTTGTTGTTAGCATCCTGCTAACGCCAGTCAGGGTACGAGGCCCTCGGCACATAGTCCTTATTTGCTTTTGGGGATTGGCTCTGAGCCACAGCTGAAACTGTTTCATATGCAAGAGGTCCAAAAGTGCCACTGTGGACACAGCTGCCATGAGACCCAGTGTTACATGCACGGGGGATTTGTCGGAATTGTTATGTCCTCAATTAATGAAGACAAATTTAGTAAAAGACAATCAGAGTCAGGGTCATAGGCTTTAATGTTTGGCTTTTATTGGTGTACAAACCCATACAAAAATAAAACACCCAAACAGAGTGGAGGGAGGAAGGCTGAACAGTTGGGCCAAATCAAAGAACCAAATAAAACACAACAGAGCCTAAACTGAAACAACAAGAAACAAAACGGCCTGCTCTAACTGAACTAAAGAAGGTCTTTAAACAAAACATACAAGGGCGGCACCAACCAATAAACCTAGTGGGACTATTACAGTCTACACTGATCACAATCCTCTAGTCTTCCTCTCCAGGATGTATAATCACAACCAGCGGCTTATGCGTTGGTCCCTAATTCTACAAAACTATAACTTCCTAATCAGACACAAAAAAGTCTTCACAACCGGCCACTTAAAGAGTGCTCGCCACAGCGTACTTCAGTGCAGCATCAAGTGTAGCTTTTGAAATGGAAGAGACATTTGGTTCCTCTGCCTTTTGAAATAACAAAAAATGTATATACATTTTCTAAAACTCAATGTTACTCTTTAGATATCTATTTTAACATTTTGGACAAACGAATATATGCAGAGTGAGACAGTTTGCAATAGTTACATTACACACAGTTGTCATTACACTTAATCAAAATTGCACCATGAGAAAAGTTCCACCTTTTCCAGAAGCATTCATAACCCCAGGCCTCACCAACAGTTGTATATACATATTTCTCCAATGTTGCAAAACAAGTCCTTATCTTATCTCGTGTTATCTTATCTTATCTCTTGTTCTGATATTCGATTTGATCTTTGATTATTAACAGTCATAGAACAAATGCACTACGTTTAGAGACTGATCTTATCTACCGAGAGACAAAAGAAGTAAAAATAGCCCAGTAAGCCCAATAAGGCAGACACTGCATAATCCTCCTGCCGTGTGTAGTCGCAGCTGTTCAAGAGGACAGCCCAATCAAACCAAAGCATTCATCTCAAAGATAGCATCGCTTTGCTGTTACCGCAAATGTCAAGTCTTATCTGCATTCTTTTTAATTGATTTCTTGGCATCTTCTATCTCGACAGGTATTTCTGGGCTTTCCACTCCCAGTGCGGTCCGTCTTGTCACAACTCAAAGTGGTGCATGTAGGACAAAATTAGCTTAAGTCTGGGAACTGGATGAGATGTCACCGGCTCTTGCTTTATCAACACTTCACAGATGGGCCATGGCTTTTTTTTATTTCATTTTATTTTTTTTATTTCCTTCCAGTCTGGTCAAAAAATCAATGGCCCTATCTCCACAAGGAACATGTTTGCTTTGGGCTCATACACTTCATTCTGAGTCATGGGTTTTCATTTTAGTTTTATGCATTTGTTCAGTACAACTATAACAGTTTCTGTCTCACAAAGTTATACAAAGTGGAACTCTACAAAAGACTGTAATAAAAAGCATGACCCTAACCAGGACCACAATATGTATTGCTTAATGTTTGTGTGTTCGTGTGTGTCTGCTGTGTTCTCTCTCTTTTTTTTTCTTAATTAAAATGTTAATTAAAAAAAAGTGTTTATTTCTCAAATGTTGCCATGGATACACTTTGCTCAATCCAGCTATCCATCATATTAAAGGTGACTAGTCAGAATAATGTCTGCTATATATCTTGAAAATGTTATGTAGCTACATTGCTACATAAATGTACTAATCTGAAATAATATTCAAAAAGAAGAGGAGTGACGCAAACGGACTTTAGCTTCAGTTACCAGGTCATCGGTTACTTTTGAAAAATCAATTGAAAGCTTTTCATGCTGCCAGGTCACATGTCGCATTGGGAATTTACTGGCACCAGAGAGCCAACACTGACCTTCAGAGGCTCCATTTATTATGTGACACAAAGTAGCACTGGCACCAACTGCTGTCCTGTGAGTCGCCCTTCACACAAACCCCAATCTCATCTACCAATCAACCAGTCCACTATATGTTCTTAATAGAAGAAAAAGACTTTATACAGCACACTTTGTACCAAAGTAACTCAATGTGCTTAACAGAAATGGCACAGAAGTTGTAGCAATGAAAAAACATTTAAGAAAGAGAAAAAAAAAATGGTTGCAATACGCATAAAACTGAACAAGCAGACTCGAATGTATATTTTAATGGACAGAAGCACAAAAAACATAAACTCTACCCAAACAAGATGGTTCTGGCAAATGACAAATAAGTGGATACATGTGTCCCATCGATAAGTGCTTTATATTCAGCTGCTCTGTTTATAGATGCATTTAGGCATCACCAGCTACAAGCTACATTACAGTGACCATGTTTTAAATTTTCCAATGCAGGCTCACGTGGTAAAGTGCATGCAACATAAATCAGAGTGCCCCGGCATGTGTTTGCTCCATGTTTTGCCCACTCCTTCTGCCCGTGTCTACAAAATAACGTATTATTAAAAAGGCAAGAAATTACTTTTTTTCAATTAAACATTGATTAGAGCAAAGTGTTTGATTCAACCTCACTCTCCATCTAGTGAAAATACATCTCCTCAGTACATGACAACTTTTTCCATTGTGTACAACTGAGAATACTACAGATAATGAAATATGCAGCATAATCATTAGCTGGTTGTTGCTAGACCTCTTTAGAATATGATAGCTTTATCCTTCAGGGCTGGTTAACATTGCAGCAGCCATGACAACTGCGTAATTCCCATGTACTGACAATTAACTGCTTTAGTAATGCTTGCTACCCACAAGACGTTCGGGACAGGGGTGATTGAAAATTGCAAAAATCTGTCTTTTTTAGATAAGCTACAAGTCACTGGAATCTTTGGACTAACTTAAAGTGTAATTGTACAGAACCTCAAATAAACACCACGTGGAGGCACTAGAGTTATAAATGAAAGGACCTGTGCTTCCTCATCAAACATTGATATTGATACATCTGATGAGATTGGCATACATTTACCAAAATCTTCAAACCTTACATTAAAGTAGCACTGCATAACTTTAACGTATTTTCTCAAACTCATTGTGATGGTTCTTATACATGAGCTCTGTAGAATGATAACATAGTTTCCCTTAGCTAGAAAAAAAAACTCCAATATTAGTTTCCTGCTGTCTTGCATATTGCAAGACATTACTCTACCACACAATGGTCATTTGAACAGTGTCATTCCTCTCACCTTGTTTCCTGTCTAGCTACCTTTCTATCCAATAAAGGCAAAAAGGCAAAATAGGAAAAATGGTTATGCAGCTTGCTTTAAAATTAAATGCATGTCAAAATTACAGGCATAACCTTTACAGAAAATGCACATACCGCTTTCTGGCTTACCATTTTCACTTTATCTGTTTAGGGTAAACAACACACCAGCCAACGTACTTGGGTAAAGCTGCCCAACAGATTGTTCACTGCCTGCAAAGTGTCTAATTTAGTGGCTTACATGGTGAACAGCACTGCTTTAGCATGTATCTTTTTGATGACATTTCTTGTGTGAAAATGAAAGTAGCCTAAATCGAAGCACCACTATAGCATGAAATGCCCCATTGGCTAAACACAGTCCCTGTCTTGTGAATACACTAGCTTTCTCTTAGGAAGACAATTCCAATCTCTGGCCAGTTTCTTGATTTTACATATCCACCATCTAACAATAACATCTGATGAAACATTTTGCATTTGTTTCAATCCGTTCACTTCACATCCATCATGTGCTGAAATTTACAATGGGGGGAGATTTTCTTAAGCTTTTCAATGGAAGCAGCATCCATGTGCATAATTCAATCCAAGCTTTGCACTTGGATTGAATTATGCACATGGATAGTTGCAGCTACAAAGAGCAGTGTTGTATAAAGTGCTTTCTACCTACAATAGAACTTTCCATGTTGTTTTTTAAAGAAACATGGCCAAGGGGAAGTGTTGCCATCACACAGCCATCAGTAGATGTGGCATGATTCTCCACAGTGTGAGAGAGGTGGATAAAAGTGAACTAATGTTCTTGCTGTGGTAAGACACAGCGACCTAGCAAGTATCGTGAACTCGAGGCCATTGATTGTATTATAAAAAGCAAAGAGATGTTCAAACACGCGCCTCGCCGTGTCAGAAAATTGGGTTATGTTTCTGGTGCCTTCCACCCACACACACCCAGAGCAGCTTCAATGCACCGTCTCTCTGTCTCCCGTCTCTGTTCGGCTCAGACTTCCAAAGCGTTGCATCAGGAAGCAGTCTTGGCCTCCTTGACAAGAACCTGACACTCCGGCGATCAATAGTGGATTGGATCTTCACTGCACCAAAAGTCGGGTAAAATCAATGACTGGCATCTGCGAACCGGAGACATTGTTTTTACGCCCTTTAATTTGTGTGTCTCTAAAGTTTCTTTCAGGTAAGAATACATTAACAGCTCCCCTGGTAATGTCTTGTTTCATGTGCAATTGCTCTTCTTGTTTTCTTTTGTTTGTTTGTTAAATTGGAATATTTTCCTTTTATCTTGAAACAGCAAAACAGGACAATTTAGCCTTAAGATCTCTAGCTTTAATTTTGGTGCAAAGTGTTATTAGGGGAGTCTCATTAATGTAAACTCATTGTCATGCACGAGCAGCAAAAAGCAAACAAATAACTAAACCCTGTAGTGGTGCAATGTACATTTTAAGTGCAAGCAGCAAAAGATTTGTTTTATGGATGCATGTTGGTCATCAAAGCCTAGTGGGATTAAATGATTTCACAGGTTGTATCAAAGTCTCAGGGAAGAAAATTAGCAAAAATAAGGAAAGTAGGAAATTGTCATATTTGAAATACAGTTATATAAAGTGATTTTCCGATTTACTAGAAAACAGATTTCTCTGGGTGAACCTAAAAGCCATGTTTTGAATTGCATTGTTTTCTTCTTCATTTTGCTATTAGGGTTAAAAATGTGTCCATTTAAAAAAAACAATAGAAACACACTTTTAAAACAATACTGCCTCTTTCATTTATGCTACTTGGAGGGTGTTCAAACTTTCCCCAGACAAGCACATTTAATTTTATTTTTTTATTTGATTGGGACAGAGCACATTGATGAACATAAGACACAGCCACATAAATGTAAACATGCCAGATTGAGGTCTTAAGCTAATTTCCATCCATTGTCCCAGATTCTCACACATTCATGCACCAGTGCTGTTTCACTTTAAGCAGGTGGGTTAACTTTACATTCCTATGTCCCTCTAGAGCAGAGGTGCTCTATATGTTGATCACAATCGACCAGTCAATCGCAAAGGTAGTATTGGTAGATCGCAGGTTGCGTAGGTCACTGCGCATGTGCAAACAACAACGCTAAGTGCAGCAAAACTAAAAAGCTTCAGCGAGTTACCTCCAATTTTTAGACCTCGTTTTTTTTACTTAAACTTAAGAAAGGGTTGGGGAGCTGGACAAGTAAGAAGACAAAAATGTATCGCTTTTATACAGAATGGGAGGAGAACTTTTTTTTTCACATTGACGTTTTCGAAGTGCGTTCGCTTCATCTGTCTGCAGCTACTGTCCGGACTATGCATCCCTGGCTGATTCAATTCAGTGCAAGTCATCAGAGTAAACTCAGGTATTGACAAAAAATGTGCATAGTTAATTATGTTGTGTTGTGCAGTATTGGCTCACAGGATTATCAAGGTACATTAACGTACATTGTACATTCAAAGAATCCTCAATATATTTATAAATAAATATATGTTTTGCATTTTTGTAGTTCGTAGATCATTTTGACTTGGTCATTTTATAAGTAGCTTGTATGCTGAAAAAGTGTGAGCACCCCTGCCGTAGAGGGACATTTGTGACTTTTGTTACTGCCTGGTATAAAAATGTGCACATGGAGCATATCATTCAAAAGCTTAGTTATCGGTCTTTAAAATGGTAACTTTTGCAGAAATTGTTTTCAAATTTGAAACGGAAATGGTCAAGACTTTATTTCTGTAAGCCTTTTGTATGTTTCAATCCATATTTCTCAAATGAAGATCTGTGCAGCCTTCTTTTTAGTTATACAAATCCAGACAAGGAAAAAAAAACTAAAATTTTTGTCTGTTCCAAAGTGTATAACTATTACACCTGAAATATATTTGACTGCATGAGTAAAAAAATAATAACAGAATGTTACCTTTAACCAGAGCTTGTATTTGTACTTCAAGGGTTTGTACTTCAGGTTGGGTTCAAACTTTAATTTGGGTACGCTTTTTTTTTTTTTTTTTTGCTTTTTTAGGCAAATTTACCAGGAATGATAAGTGGCTACATGTCTTGCCCAAGGACACAACGCCAGTATGAACTGGGGAGAGCGGTAATCGAACCTCCATCCTACCAGTGACAGGACAATTGTTCTACGACCTGAGGCACTGCACCCCCACTGACGGATTTGCATTCGTACATAAGGAGACATGTCTTAGGGCTTCTTGACTCTGGCCAATATTCTTACAACACCAGTCACACAATATGAACATCAACATGCTAAAATGTTGGCCTCATTCATGAATGTTTTTGTACAAAGCTTCTTAAATGTTCTTCCTGGGAGACTCTCTAATAAGGGTCTACGTGGGATTTATGAAGCGTTCTCAAAGAGCGTGATTTGTCTTCGCCGCGTGCGTAACTTCATGCATAACTCTCCCCTCGTTAGCATAGCTTGAGTAAACATGACATTAACATAAGAAACGCCATAAGGACAGAAGACCAGAGCTTATTGATGCAGTGAAGCCAGTGCACAGCTGCAAACTAGAAAATGAGCAGGAGTCAGACCACTGCTCACTGCGCTCTTTTCATGCTCTTTAAGTCCTTTTTTAGAGCTCTTTTAGCAACTTTAGTGGTTAAATAAAACACTTAAATACACTAAAATACAACACAGTGAAAGCCTAAATTATAAATTTGCAAGATCCGGTGAATCTCCACATTATTGCCATACAATGTATGTTCAACTGTTGTTAGTACAACCCAGTGACTGCTTTATAATGAAATTAAATAGAAAAAAATCCCGATGCTGAAATTGTAACCAATCCGACAGCTTCCAGGTGGGAATCACATAACATTTTTATTAATCATTTTTTGGCTTTGAACAATATCACATCCATAACATGGTGGTAGGAAAATTGCTTAATGTATTTTTTTTCTTTATAGCTCCAAATTGTTGGTGATCAGGGGGAGGAGTGACCATAGTTATAGACGTCCAAACAGGGCGCTTATATTTTTATTCTTACAAGCACAATAATTATCAAATCAAAAAATGTTTTTTTTTTTTAAAAAAACAAAAGTCATTCTATGGTCTCATCATTAGTACATGCAAAACAAGAATTGCATTGTTGATTTTCACTTACTAAGCAACTATAAAAGCTCAAAAAAACCACCACCTTTTCAGAGAATCCATTCTCTGTAAACACACGTTACCAATGGAGCTACACCCTTGGATGAATGTAATTGCAGATTATGAAAACCATTGTACAATAAATGATAAATGTATGTATGCAAACAGTAAAGTGTATTTCATGTTTAGCCTGGCTGGGAATATATGCTGACATTACTACACAAACACATTGACATTACTGTTGTTTAGCAAAACACATTTGTTTTCTTAAACTCTTCCTATATCGGTCCTTTTGTGTTCCCTCTCGTTGTGAACTGACAAGAGGATGCACTTATCTAAAACGGGATTTGGCTGTGAGCAATGGTAATCTCTAAGGCTTGACCTTTTTCTCCCAGATTGTCTCTGGGCCCGTCCGGTGTTATCCCACTGCTGAATGATACATGGACTCTATCTGAATGATCATGACCCTAATTTATTACCCAGCTGTCTATGATTTGCAAGCTATCGGCTGACATTATAGCACAAGTGCTTTCAAGACAGGGATGTATTGACTCAGAGCACAGACAGTTGTGAGGCCTGACTATAATTTGCAAATGTGCCAAGGAAAGGTTTCTATAGCCCTAGTCGCACAAGATTGTTATTACCCCTGCACCTCTGTGATTCAGAAATTACCGCACTTGCAAAGGATCAGCTATGTCTGTGATTTACTCAGTTTTACTGACTTTATCTCTGGATATGACATCACAGTCACAACCTAGCATACAGGTATATATCTGATACACTGGTGGCTGAGAAGAAAGATATGCACACCTGAAAACAAAAAGCGGCCTTCAGAGACAGGTGTAACTACTAATAACAGAAAGAGAAACTTCAAAGGCACTAACAAAACATGTTTTAAATTGCTGTAATATTTATTAGGAGGTGGTCAGCTGCACAGGAATTATCTGTCGTAGCGTATATAGCCTAGCTAAATGGCTACAGCGATAAAATCTTCTTTGTCCTGCATTTTGTCCAAAAATCCACGCAATCACCACGAAATACGCTTGGGAATTTTCACTTTACAAATTAAAGACATGGCACATTCGCACAGATTGTCTTAAAATCAAGACAAGCTCTGCAATTATTACAAATTACTAGAAGTCCCCAGGTAATACTAATCCCATGCAAATAGGGCATATAATATACTTTTAATAATGTCTTTTTTTATTTTATCATTGCCACAACTGAGAATCTCTTGTGCATACACTGAGAGGCTACAAAGAATGAGAAAGGATTATCTAAAGGTAATAAGGACGAAACAGTTCTGATGACAGACAGGTGACACTGGCTGAAAACACTTCTATATTCTATGAATATGGTTCCAGATGCATATCATGCTATTTCAGTTTATTAACGTTGGAAGGATTTAGCTCCTGACTCTCATTAAAGAGGAAGAGAGTGATGCCACAAAGCCATTATGCACATATTTGTAAAAGTTATGATTCAGATTAAAGTTTTCCTCCTGGGAAACAAATATCAGATGAGCGTTCATGTGAAATGATGACATTATAACATGCCATTGTTATGATAACATTTTATTGAGCGTAGGTTACATTAAGGCCCTAGCACATTTCTCCAGTTTACCCCTTCTCCTTCTCCTTCTCCCTAGGTCCTACAAAGGAAGGGGTATGTATATGCATATGATTATACACCTAAGAAACGAGACACCTGCGCACCTGTAGACACATGGATGTATAATGAAATACTAATATAGGGTCTATAAAATAAATAATTTAACATGTAGGATATGACATAACATTTATCAGTCTTATATAATCCCATATAGTTTATAAAATATTATAATATGTAGTATGGGGTGCTTGGTGGCAGAGTGGTTCTATTCACTTACAGTACAGACATATAATTACTGGTTTATTAAAGTTACAGTTATTCATAACAGGGATCACTAACCAGAGATAGATTAAAGACTGTCTGGACCATCTAAGAGGTTTTCCACAAAACATGCATAAATACTTGGATTCATTCAAAGTATGAGTACATCAGTTTTAAAGTGTCAAATCTGGATTATGCTTCTAGTAAGTGATAAACCAAATTAACAGGCCCAGGATCTAAAATAAAAGCCCATTTTAAGCTTTACTGCATTCAACAATATTTTTTAAAGTGTAATTTCCCACCTGCAAATTAGATAAGACAACATTTATTATTTCTGCAGGAAAAGTTGTAAAAGCAAAATATTGTAATTCTGGAAAGTTTAAAACAACATTTTGATTAATTGAAAAGTTGAGCTGTATATTATTTTCAAACTCAAACCATATAAATTCAGATTTATGAAGAGAAATCAGAATGAATTGTTAGAACAAAGCCAAAAGCAACAAAAAGATATGTGACCTTGGTGAGAGTACATCAAATTGTTTTATGAATTATGTTACTTGAATGTTTTTTATTAATATGCATATATTTGTCTCCATTTTTAAAGTCTTCACAAGTGGTTTTAAATAGTGCTCTACCTACCAGCAGCCAGCGTATCTTCTGTGTCTCCACTGTACTCTTTTTTAGAAATGTAATTGACAGATGCTGTATGTCTTTTATTTTGAAGAATATTGACAGTGCGAGGCTCTCTGGTGGATTCTTCAGACATACAACTCTGTGTAGTCTCTTCTTGTCCATCAATCTCTGCCTCGCTGTCAATCCACATGACGCACACATATTGTAAAGTTCAAGACAAATTTATGGTGTAAGAAAAACTACATCTTATTGTCAGTGCACTTTAAACACAGTCCTAGCCTGCATGCATATACTGTACAGCTTTTTTTAAAGGACTTAAAGTGCTTTACAGAGTCCATTATTCATTCACTCTAAAGTCACACACTGAAGGTGGAGATGTTGCAATATGTCTTTATTAGAAAAAAATACCAACATTAATACATGTAGACAGTGTTATTTTAGTGTTATACACTGAAATTTGGATGTACTGACATATTTTAATGGTAGACTACAACATTTTACACAATGCACCTTTCAAGCCAGAGCTATAACTGTCCCATACAATAAGAATCAAAATTCAAGTCTTTTATTGTTTTGTAATTGTAATTTTATAGAGACTATTATGAGAACATAAAAAGGCACCTATGTTGCAATATTCTTGATGTAACACAAAAAAATTAAAGAGAACCACTATGGGAGGCAAACACATGAATATTTAATCATAAGAATCTTTAAAACACAATTTATTTCCACCTGTTAGCTGCTTTAATTTTGTCTGCTCTTCTAACCAGGGATAAAATCCTTTGTAGTCACATAAAAACAAACAAATTCAAAAGTTTTCTCATTAAAAATTCTACTCCTAGACTAGAAACACAGGCGCTGACAAACTCTCCAAAAACTACAAAAGGCATGTTTTTTTTTTTGTTTTGTTATTTTCTGACATATGTGAAAGTTTCAGAGGAAAACAAAAAAAGAAATAATTTGTTTCTGAGGACACTGTCACCAAACCAGGCCCCCATTGTAATTAACCGCTGTCCGAGTGACGCGCTCATTAATGCCCACATTTCAACGCCTCGCTCCACCTCTAATAGTTTTACAGAAGGCAAACATCAACAAACTCTCAAGGTGTCTGGAGCTAAGCTCATTAGCGTCGCTGCTAAGTGACAGTGTGCACAAATCAAAGGATCTGACGGCACGTTTTGGGGACATTTTGTGAAGCGGTGAATGTAATTAATGACAACTGCATCTGCACAAGATTAAAGTGAAATTAAAGAAGACAAATGTTTATGATAAACTAAGACGTAAAGAGCTCTACTTTCCAACATATAGAGCATGGAGTCAGTAACACAGCTGTCCAAGGCCGAAAACGTTGCAACATTTTATTGTATTCCAACTTTTGTCCAATCAGAAGCAAGAGCTCAGCAAATTGTATAATATAGTGTTTTATGTGGTTTTAATGTGGTTTTAGTTAGCCAAAATAACTTAACTTTATGCATATACTGTAAATTCAAATCCAAAATAAGTATTACTTTTGCTGGTGGTTGGTTTATGTTACAACATTTCTGTCCTTGTCTAAAATTGCCTCCATTATATAATGAGTCTTGGACAATTGGCATGATGGGTAATACATTTATTTGTGAGTGGATGCTGTTTTTAGAATATAGAAGTGCAGATTTGGACGAGTTTGTGCAAATATACATTTTAACAACATGAACATTAATGCCAGCCACAGTGCCAGGTGTTCTAACTATGAGTGAGACAGAAAACAACTAGCTGTAAACATAACTGTTGGTATCATCATTTTTCAAACTTCTGGTTCTCCACCTTAAGTGTGTCAGCAGTGTTGCTAAGAGTCTTCAGTTTCCTGATCCTAAAAGGCTGTGCCATGTACTGTGGATGTTATGCACAAACACATCCAAAGTTCAAGGACTTAAAAATGTATTCATTTGGTCATAACCTCAAAGAATCATGTCAGTCATGTCAAGGAAAACTCTTGCTTACTCTAGTGGAGAATCATGTTATTGGCAAAGAGGACTACAACCCTCTAAGTGACACTGAGCAAGTCTTAACTGTGAGAGACCAATTTAAAATGTTTTGGTCTTTAATGTGTATGTAACTGTGGTTCAGCTGCAAATAACAAAAAGGTTTTTTCTCATTAGTTATCAGAGGAAATGACTATAATAACCTAAACAATTGGTTCATTCACAATGATACAGCATGACATTCAGACCTATTAGAAGAAACTCTGTTATGGTTTGCAATTTTGCAAAACTTGATTTAATATTGCTTTTGTTCTACAAACTAAAACACAGTAGTCGGGACACAGAAGTGAGAAATTATTGCAGCTATAATGTTTCAATAACAAGACTTAACTTCTGCTAAAATCATGTAATGGTCTTACTGAAGTTGTTAGGCAACTTTCTGGCCCAAGGAAAAGTGTAGTGTGATTGTGTATTTCCACTTTGAATGCTCTGAAACAGTGAGGCTATTGATTCAGCATTGAATACTCATTACCTTCACAGTATGGACTCATACACATTGACCTTTGTAAAGTCCAGAATTGAAAAGTGCATTGCAGTTAAGGCAGCCACAGGCTGTTCATATCTCTTTGTCTCAGAGAAGAAAGAGGCTGCTATTTCTGCAGGTAATTGCTGATGTTAATCACAGTCATATTCGAGAGCAGGAATAACCTCTGCCATTCTTCAGAGTAAGAGAGGCCAGTGGTCAGACGGCCCTTTAACCACGAGAAACTCCACTGACTAATTACTGCAGTGGGCAGTGTGCCTACGCTGTGCCCAACACCCCAGTGTCCGGTCAGCTCTGTAATCAGTCCTCATCGCAGCGAGATCCCAATGAAACTCGCACCGACCGCGCTGAAATGACTGACTGGGCACGGTTATTAATATAATAATAGAGCCATGTGATATGAAAAGGATATGGATGTCATCAAATATGTCAGGATATCCAAGTGCAGACAAATGCCAATATAAGCTGCATTACCTCATTCTATTCTGGGGCTTAGCTATTGTGTGAACTCAATTTTAAGACCAATTTGAAAAGTCACGGTGCCATTATAGGGCTGCACAGATTTATGACAGAGATGAGATGCTCCTTAAAATAGAAAGCTTGGCTGACATTTTTATTTAGTATTTAACAGTTCATGACAGTGTGTATTTAATACAGTAGGTTTATTTATTATGCTTTTTTTTTGTTTGTTTCAGAGCTTGTGTGGTGTCTTGACACGTTAGACACGATTCTGTTTTTTTTACATAAGGCCAGGATGCACAATAAATTAGCACCCACCTAAAAGCTCCAGACCAGCCAACTGCCCAAACATGTCCATCTGTGAAGGGCTGGACACACTGAAGATCAATTAATGATTAGCTGCACATGGCAGAAATGTATGCCTGGTAGTTACACACTCTGGGGACACTCACCTTTTAAAAAAAAAAAAATCAGTTAAATTTACTTTATACAGTGAAATACATTTTATGTTGTGGTTCATCTGAAATACATTACAAGAAAACAGTGTGTCTGAAGACGCTAAAGACGACTAATAATAAACAGAGAAAGATTAGTCTCTTGTTTTGTCTTGAATGTCTTTTGTTTTGCAAAGTGGAACAAAATCAATAGAAATGAGAACAGTAAAGGTTTGCTAGCCAGTGTACTTTTGTTAATTTATGCACATTAGCCATGTGCTTTCATTTCATATCTTTGTATTATGAGGGTAAAACACTCTGCTGCTTTGTTAAAGTTGTTTTGTGTTACCAGTGAAAAGATCAGAAAAAAGAAAAGAGACAAAAGTGAATTGCTCTAGTTTTATGTGATTTAGTGCAATTTCACCATTAGTTGTGTTGCTTATGTTTATTACAGTAATGTTATTATGAAACAATGATTCTGCTCTATGCCCATAGAAAAACTGACTATTTGCAGTAACTCATAACAACAATATTATTTTTCTACTCCTGTCTAGAGTCCAGTTTTTGCTCAGAATTTGTCTGGAGACTTAACATGTTTTTATCCAATGCCCTGTCAGGATATCATATATTTAGATGATGCATATGGAAGAAAGATCAATAATGTTAACATACAATGACTGGATGGTGAGTCATTACCGTGACTCTTTATGAACTGGAATGCACTGACTGAACACATCATTGAATTTCTTCACTTAACAGATCTAAAATGCTACACTGCAAAAAAGATTTGTATTGATTGTGGTTTTGTTTCCATTTTTGCATCTACTTTAAAAGAACCCATTACTGACTGGTGCTCCACATTCCATTTACCTCTTAACAAATCAGAGATATTGTACTTTTAGTAATGGCAATTGTATTCTTGATGAATTGAATGGTGACTAACAACCCAAACTCTCAACTGGCATTTTCATCCAGAGGATCAGTCCATCGACTATAAACACTGGCTTTCATCTGATGCATTTTACTTGTTTTTGCGATTGAAAATAGAATTAACTAAGCACTGGTCAACTAAGTCAATAATATGCCTGTGTACATATGTGTGTTGTACTTGGATACAATCATCCCATGCACTGGCCCACTTCAATCAAGCATGTCAAACACCAAAAGGGGGATGAAATTCACAAGTTGTTTTACATTTAAAGGGATAGTCTGCATCATTTTAAGAAGGGTTGTGTGTTTGGATACAACAACACAGGTTACACATACCTTTCACTTCATATGGAAACTGTCCAGCCAGAACTCCATGGGATCATTGTTTAGACCAGCTGCTTTGGTGAAACCAAAAGAGCTGCAAACTGAACCAATGGTAAATGGACTTAATTGGACCAAATGTAGGAAGTTACAACCAATTAAACACAAGAAGAGCAAACATCATGTCTGATACTGAACCCTCAGCCATCAGCAGATCATAAGCAAGAAACTCAAGAGCAAACAACGAGTTCAGTGCCATAGAATCCATAATGTAACGATAAACTATACAAGTAGACTATCCTTAGCTCTTCTGAAGGTCTGCCACCCAAACTTGGGTTTTTATACATTTTTATTTTGTAGATTATTCCTAAAAGGGAGGAAAGACCACCTCCTTCTAGTGGATACTTGACTATCCTTCTAACCATTGTTAGAAGCTCTTCCCTGTGTGTGTGTGTGTGTGTGTGTGTGTGTGTGTGTGTGTGTTTGTGTGTGTGTGTGTTTTAATCATGTAATCATGTTTTAAACCATACACTCTGACATTATGTTTTTTTTTTTTTCTAAATGTATTAATATAGCATCCTATACTTCATTATAAACCCTACAAAAGTATAAACCATAAAGCACATAAAATATAAACGCATGCATAATGAATAGCTAAATAAGTACACAGAAATAAAACACATAACATCCAAAATATTACACCACAGGAAACAGACAAAACCGATATGGGTCAGGTTTAAAAACACATAAAGCGCTTGCATTGTTTTATGTTGTGTATGACTATTTTTCTTGGTACGCTACGACAGATGCCTCCTAATTAGTCTTATAGTGATTCAAACTCAAAAGTTCAAAAGTCTTAAACAGTGCATTTGAAGTTTCAGCTGTTTAATTTTATTCTATATTAATAATAACATTTCTGCATAGGCCCTACTTCAGTCTGAATATTGTATTTATCCAGTTCAACTGTAAAATGAGCCTCTGAAAAGTCAACATATTTACCTCAGTAAAAGCTGTGTATCAGAGCTACACCACCAGTAGTCACAAGGACGTGTTGGAAAGTCAAATAGTCTGCTTTTGTGTGAAGATAAAAGTTAGAGCCAAACGTATACTGTTTGAGTTCATAGTGTGGACCTTGGTCTGGACTTTCAGGTGTAAAAAAACCCAAGTTTTCATATTATATAAATATATAATTGAACCAAACCAAATTTTTTATGTTAACAGAAAATGTTTGCTGTTTTGATGTACAGTGAAACAACTCTACGCCTCCTGTCTTCCACTTCAGATCTGAAAAGTCCAAGGTGTTTACATTTGGTTCAGAGACACTCAAAAAAGAACATATCTTTGTGGCGCATTGTTTATTTTGAAAAGTGTTTGGAAAGTGAACCACAAAACAAAACTAAATGTATAGATCCATGAGTTTAGACTTGTCAGTGTAGACGTGTCATGGAACTGCAACAATAAAAGCATTTAAAATATTAGTATTAATGAAAAGTAGGAAACAGTTTAGTTGTTAAGAAAAGCAACCTACCTGAACTTGTGTAGTCATTTAGAGGTATATTTAAAATAACGCTAGCTCTGATGTGACTGTCTGGCAGTGAAGTGATAATGCTAGACCTTGCAGGTTTTCTCACTGTAGTGGCAATTCAACAAAATCAAACTAAATCAAACATGCATAAGACTTAGCATTTACAAAGGCAATGTATGCATTTTGAGAAGTACATTTCCATTAGTTGCAGCCATTATAACCAGATGCCCGTAGCTTTATCTAACCCATTATGCTTATACTTTAACCCGACCACTTAAGATTACACAAATTACTATGAAAACAAACATAAGTGCAGATTGAATATAATAGATATATACTCTCTACAAAACTCACTGCTGTGAGTGAATATTGAACTGTGTTCTCAAAAATCCTTGACATCAGTTTCACACAAGCAGTATTTGAAAGAGCGACCGCGAGCACACACACTCGACTGTGTCCCAACGCCCTGAAAGCAATCTATACAACATCCACTCCCTCCAGGCACTAGGGACGCTCACTTAAAGACATCAATACCCAGGGAAATGAGACACAGAGCGATGTCTTCACAGGCTCCGGAGTTAGAGACTGACAGCCGACTCAAACGCCCTTACATCTTATTTAAGGTGCTCGGCTGGAGTCTGTCGAACGAGACGCTCCTCTCTCCAGTTAAAACATCAACCCGTATGGAACGTCTGTCTGGAATGAAGCGATGGGGCGCAACAGCCAAAGTGCTGTTACCAAATGAGAGAATGTGTTGCTTTCACTTGCAATCAATGTTGAAACAAGGGACGGCACTTGTAAATGTCCACATTTAGGAGACGACCATTTTACTTACTGGTTTTCTGTGACAGTGTGCACATTTTGTCAGCCCTGTCTACCAAATATGATGCATATGTTTCTGAATACCACAGAAAATGAGGAAGGCAATGTTTTGGAGCACCTTGGTATTTCATTTATTATTTACTGCATTCAGCAGACATAAGGCAGGCCAGGTATGAGTCCGAGATAATACAGCAACACATTTGCAATGTTACATCATGCATTGATATCTCGTCTATCATCGGGATTTTTTCATTATTGACGACGTTCAAAAAAGCACACATTACGTACACAAAGTTAGACAGTAATTGGTGTAATCTTAGTGTAGCAACTTTTTTACAACATGGCATTGCTCTGAGGGCTGTTCCATTAAACTTGTTCAGAAAAGCATGGCTTACAGCCTGAATTCTAGCTTGCATTAGTGTAAACATTGGAGTCGAGGCTTTGCTTGTTTCATAAAGACTACACTGTGCTCATATGGCCAGGCTAACTCCAGCCTCACTTGATCAGAGACAAATACACCGTGCGTCGGCAGAACATTGAAGTCAAGCGTTGATTCAATCGAGCCTCAATGAAAAACTATGGAGAGGAAACTGCCAGCTCCTGAACATTGTTTTAACAAACGGAGTAAACGAAGACAAGCGAGGAGCGACTAATGCAGAAATACACTGCATTTCACTTCAGAGACGGAGCATTAGACGAGTCAGTGAGAGAATTGAGACAATTATCTTTCTGAATTAAACGCCTTTTACCAGAGTCAGAAAGATCTATGAGCCGCACAACAATAACACAACTCAGACATTATTTAATCTGTTAATGACTTTGGTTAAATAAAGAAACACTCGACCAAAAGTGACTTTCAATTAACACACCTCCCGAAACATTACTGTGGGAAAAATAACCTGTGATCCACAAACCTGTAAAATATTATATTTAGAATTATTTTATAATTTGAATGAAATATCAAAAGAAACGGTTAGTGTTTGTAGATAATAAGCAATCTCATAATGTTTAATTTGGTTAAATATTTATTTGATAGTAAAGTTATTTAATAAGATTAAACATTAGAGAAGCAGATGTAAAATAACTGCTTTTACACTTACGTAATAAAAGCGCTCTAATTTTCCAAATGTTTGGGTTAAGCCTGAGTTTAAATCGGCTCCGGACCAGACCCAACCGCTTGCATAAGTTTCCTGTTTTATGAAACTGAGCAGACTTATCCAAATAAGCCTAGTATATTGGGTTAGCTAGTTTTATAGAACAGCCCTATGGTTGGTTATAATAATTATTATTATTAGTTATTCAATTTCAGGAGCTGCCCTTGGCAAACACAGATGGTTCTGTGTCACACACAAAGACTATATTGCGTGTGAGGTTGGTAATGCATCCAAACTCTTAAAAGTTGGTAACAATGATAAATAAACAGTTGTATATTTACTGTGAAAGAAAAATGAGAAGGCAATAAACTAGACTGTCAAATTCAAAAAGAAAGAATGTTACATGTTTTATTTATTTTTATAAAAGCATATGTTTTGGTATGTGGCTTTCTTCTAGTGCTGTTGCTCCTCTGTTCTACTGTTGCAGAAGCATATACAGTATATTCCCATAGATACTCCCAGCTGTATTAATGGAAGGACATGGAAAGACGGATTAGCCCCATGTTGAATATTCACATTATTCCTGCTGCCTCTCTCCAGGAACATTCTGCTGTCAGTCAAACAGCACACATCCAGGCTATAGCTGTCACCGCCGCTCCCTGTGTCGCTCTTTATTGCCTCGGAAACCTAAAATGACAGTCGAAGGGGGAATACACATCAGCTGGCATTAGAAAGACAGAGCGAGGACTAGTAGATCGCTGCACAAGTCAGTCACAGATGACTCACAGCACACGCCCCTAACCATCAATCCATATTTTACAAAAGAAAATGTATAAATAGCCACAAAGGTTAAACTAGTTTGCGTCAACGTGATGGATGACGATAAAGGTGTGGGTGAAGGCAAAAAATTGCATCGATCTCAAAAGTGAAGTGTGACAGTGGGCAATTTTAAAAGTTTGAAGGAAGATTTTTTTGTCAGACAACTTCAGTGCAGTGATGAATACAGTATGTGGTCACAACGCTGTCAGGGTTTTGGTTTCCCACAGCAGCTGTATCTGATGCATCACTGCAATATTTTTACACAAAAGGACTCGGACTGCGCTCACTGACATATCACGCAGCACCAAGTTACATCCAGAGCAGCAAACAGTAGGTTTTAATAGATTGTATTTAGGTCACCTAAAAATTTCAAATGCCTTAGTAATTTCTGAGATTTCAATAGTACTTAAATGTACAGCATAAAACAGTCAACGACACACTCTTGCTCTTTAGGGCATGTGGCCCCAAAATCTAAAAATAAAGATGCGTATTATGAGACGTTCCTAAAAATTCCTGGGTGTTGATGGACCTCAGTATATCTAAAATACTTTATGTGTTGATGACCATACACTTAATTAAATGAATGTTACACAGAACTACCCGACTTGGTAGGACTGTGAACATTTCTAACAAACCATTGATTTGGTCTGGGAAGAAAAGGACATGAACACACCCAACAAATGATTTGGAAAGTCCACATCCAATGACATGCAGCTGAAGATCAATTGTGATTTATTAGAAAAAATACCTTAGCTTTAGGCCCTGGCTCCACATACATGGGTACTTTTTAGTTTTAAGTAAATGCCTTCTAAAGTAAAGATTTTTTAAAACAGCACACACAGCAGATGTGTGTAGATCAGTGGACCTCAACCTAATATGTGCCACAGACAGGTTCAATGTCAGACAATATTTTCACGGACCGGCTTTTAAGGTGTGGCGGATAAATACACAAAAAATTGAATTAATACAAGCAGCATAAAACTGTGATATTTTCTAAATATATTAATAAATGTGAATAAACATGTCTTAAATGCAGTGGCGAAGCAGTTTTGAAGGCTTCATTAAAGAGCCGGCCGCTGCATATTCTGCAGAGCGGGCTTGGTGCGCGGGTATCACCTGTCACTATAAATACATATTTTAAGTAGGACTCTTGGTATTGTTTGTTAAATGCAGCTTACTCTGTCTTGGAAGTCGTATGCTCTTCTTTTGTCTCCTCACTGGGTCTTTTCCCCTTTGCGAAGAAACTTTCCAAAGACGTTTGTTTTTTACTCATTTTGCTAGCTTGGGGGTTTAATTTTAGCAGCAACGTATTACGTGACTGGGACAAGTGAAAAGGGAACAAGATGGATTCCACTTGGGGTTAATGTGCCGGAAAGAGAGAGAAAACATGAAGTGCACATGCATACTGTAAATTGGCTAATTACTCACCGTCTCAACCCAAAGTTGTGCGTTATGTCATCTTTGTTGTCAAAGATTATTAAACTTACCCACTTTGACAATTAACCTTTTGTTGTCTATTATCAAACATTCACCAAAGTTTTTGTCACCCGAGTATGCTGCAGTCATGCGTTGCAGTTTCTTTGGTGTAAATTGGAGGTGACTTGGCATCGCTAAAGACTTTTAGGCTTCCGAAGCAAAACAGACTTAATGTGCTGGCTTCAAATATGTCATGAAAAAGTCCCTAATATATAGAAACTTGTAGAAAAAATGCACTTCACTTGATTTCACATGATAGTTAATAGGAGATTAAAAAGCTGAGATACAATCTAAAAAAAAAGGTTTTTATTTCTGTTTGCAACAGTTGAAGCTGACATTAAAGAGTGTGTTGTTGTGTGCTGTTTTTCTCTCTTTGGAGTTTAGAAAGCTGAAAAATAACCATAAACATTGCTTTTATTCTGTTTCAAAGGACAAATATATAGCTCCAGACTTTGATTTCAATGCAGTTTATAAACTCCTCTGCAGTTCACTGACACACACCTAACTGGCATTTCTTTCTTTTCAGCATCATTTTCATATGGAAATATAACTTCTGATTTGAAAACTATGTGACCTGTTTATGTACATTTTGTTTTTCATATCTACCAGCATCAGCTGCTGTCTCCTGCTGTGCGCCCATAAACAGATTGACATCTTTCATGGTGCATCTGCATTTTGCCACGTCTTACATCTTCGCAGCGCTGTAAAGCCCTAACCCGGAGCATGCTGCTGGCTCCAGTTAATCTATATGCATCCTTTCATGCCGTGCCTCCACCTCTGCCTTCTGACTGCCAGTTCTCCAAAGCGTCTCTGATGTCGCAACTGCTACTTCTGGGCTCCTGGTATGGCTGTTTGAAAAGGTGGTGTTCAAAGAGGTTTTTGCAAGACATAAGAGCGAAATGCTCCGGGTGCAGATAGATTCCATATCAGTAAAGTAAAGCAGACTCTAAGGTAATGGATTGAAATGTATATTTATTGGATCAAATCAGCACATTTATTAGCATATGCAGATATTACAAACATTGCAGATAACATTTTGGTCTGATTCAAGTCAAATGGCACCACATTTCTTTGTTTAATAAAATACCATGTCCACACTGCAACACCACAAATGTTTATGATGAGTTCACCAAACCACAAGATGGCAGTAAATGCCAGAAACTTCAGAGGATTCAATGAAGCTGGCACATTTAGTTCATCTTTGAGTGATAATAATAGCAAATTAGAATTCATATGAACAAATACTGAGAACATCAAGTTCACTTGTGAACATGTCATTAGTCCTATAGTCAGAGTACATACTGAACCTGGTTCAGAGTTGCCATGGTGTTGCTCTACAGTTGTGATCTCACCGCAAATGTATTTTATTTATCTTTTTCAAAAATTGTACAAACTTTAAGCAGTTTATGTAAGGGTTGAGAAATCCAAACACGCAGTATTTGTATGTTTATAACAAACACTCCCTTAAGACTTTAACAAAGTAACTTTAACAAACCTTTACTTTCAACAATTGTAAGTAGACTTTGAAAAGCTGTTAATAAAGACTTAAGGACTATAATGGAGAAGAGACAAACAATAACAAAGTTTCATCGCTATCATAAAATGTTAATTTATCTTTTGAAAATTTTGAAAAAGACTGTTGACTATGAAACATTGATTCCATTTATGTTTAAAATGCACCGTGTTTAGTATATGCAGATATGATGTGTTGTATAGGAAAATGTTTATTATGTCTCTGTGTTTATTAAGTGTCTGAAGGTGGGCTAGATTGCTGCTCCCCCTCCTTGTAAGACAAAGAACATTTCTCTTCAATACCTAAAGACACGCCTCTGTAACTCATTCATTCATTCCTTCATCTTCCACCGCTTAGTCCCGCTAGGGGTTGCGGGTTCTGTAACTATTTTATTAAATATATAAGAGTTCTCTTCCCAGTTCTTCCTCAGTCTTCATCTTCTCTAGGTCCCGTCAGTTGTCTCATCGTCTCTTTGTTTTGAAGTTTTCCCGGGCAACACCCGTGTTTTGATGTGTTATTTTTATTAGTGAAATTCTTTTTCTTCATTTCAGAACTAAGCCTTAACCTTCAAAATATGTGCTTTGAATCTGAAACTGTTTTCTTCAAAAGCCTACAAGGAACTGAATATTTTTCCAATTGGCATTTTTACTCTAAGAACTCTCCATATGTGAATTAATATAATTATATTAATTTACGTTTTTTTGTATGTTTTTATATGCTAACTGTAAACTATATTTTTACTATGCAGTAAAAGCCGAAAAGCCTGGATGTAACCGACACTTTCTTGCCTTCTGGTAAGAACAATATTGGTGAATAAGGGAGCAATGGACAATCTATATTTTTACAGTCATTGGTTTAAACTGACCCAGCCTAGCCTTCCTCACAGACTAGGATGTTCTGACCTCTGACCCGCAGCTCATTTTTAGGCAGAGATATCCAGAGCAAATTCTCCAAATGCTGTCCAAGGCCACACAGGACCAACTTCCCCGACAAAGGGGAAACAACACTTCCAAGGTCCGTCATCAGCAAAACCAATGACTTGCTCCTGTCGCCAATAATTTGATACCATGCCAGTCTACGAGCTAAACCCAGATTCAAACTTATATGAGGCTTCTTTATTTGATTATTCTTTTGTCTTTTGACTGGTGCTCCATAACTTTACCTTTAGCCTAATCCTGATAAGAATCTACTCCACCCTACACCTACAATGTGAAACTAGGGCTTGAATGTGCACATGTATGTAAACATTGTCACTTGGTCATTGGTGAAACAAATCCATATCTAATCTTTTTTTTTTTTTTTTCAAAAAATGTGTCTTTAGTAGTTTGATGCCTAACATAATGACTTACATGACATCTTATCTATTCTATTATTCCCTGCTCATGTTCATTCAGAACTGAATGCCTACGCCTCTTTAGATCCTTGGGATTTTAGGTTTCTTGCTGAGCAGGTTTGTTGCCTGGATAGCTAGCAGTTTTTTCTGTGATAAACTATACCCTAACCATATTGACACATTTTCCTGATTCATTTTATTTTCTATATATTATTTATTTCATGCTAACTAAACATGAAGTATATGTTGTATTGGGTTTGTCATAATTGTGCTATAAATACTTTGACTTGCCTGTTTCTAAGGACAATCTGCATATTATGGCAAGAGACTGTTTTAATGATTACTGCCATGAACAATAACAGACAAGAAAGAAGTAACAACGCAGGTCTCCATACTCCAATTACCAGCTCTACTGCAAATCCTTTATATAATCTTTAGCCAAATCCTCACCGGCAGAAGTTTGTCTCATTTTGTGTTTTACTCACTGCAGTCAAGACACTTTAAATCCATTTTGATTAAAAAAACGTGTTTCCCGTTGCTGGATTACAACACCAGACAGGTTTGTCTACATTACTGCTGCCTTTTGTGTTTGTTCATCTTTTAAACTATTTTGCTTCTTCTATGTTGCACTGTTACCACCATCAATCCAAACCATAAAAATTAATAAATGATCAAACATCAACATGCAATGTAGAAAATTAACAATTATTAGGATAAGAAACAGTTGGATGGATTCTATTGTCTTACATATTAACACAACAGGTGGTTTCATAGCTTGGTAAACTAGACTTCTCGCTATATCAGTCTGGAAAAGCTCAATGCCAGCTCGTTTTTCTCAAGATGGGGCAAAGCAACTTGGGATCGCAATGGACCTGATGTTAGCTAGGCAAAAAACATCTTCGTCTGCTGTTGAGGTTTAAAACATGTAATGTTGTCTTGATTATTTAAAACTGACTGGAGAGCAGAGGCTCTCGATCTCTCGACAGTCCTGTGCTCCATCTTGACTGTTTTGTATAAGGGACTTAAACCCAAGGCAACACCAGTGGCATTTGAATGTGATTGGACGGTATGGAACATTTCTGAGGAACTGACTGGCTTACGGAGCTTTGCCAGACTGAGTTCCTGTAAATAGGACCTTTCTGTGGATCTCTCAGGTTTTTCTGTTATTGATGATATTGATAACCATAGACATACTTCCCCCTAACAAGGCCTCTATAAAAAAAGTAACTTATAGGTTGTTTTCTGAGTGGGGTAAAAACGACCTTCTATAATTTTCAGATTCTTTATTCCAGGAATTTTAGAATTTATTGGATATTATCAATAAAAGCATCAAGTGTTAGATGTTGGGGTCTTAATGTCAGAAAAAAATAATTCAGAAAATCTAAAGGAGGTAAATAAAAATGGCCGTTTCATGTTTTGATGTGGTGCATTACTCAGTTTTACAGCCATGTCAGAACCAGCTCTGATTCTTAAGTTATGTAATGTTTCTTACCTTGGATTTACTGTTTAATTATATATTATTTTTCAAACTAACCTCTCCTCTTGTTTCAGATTGCCTTCTTGCCCTTCTGTGTTTTCCCTACATTATACTCCACTCCCATTTTCTGGATTAAATACTATGGCTACTTCTCAGTGCAATTTCCTGTGCTTTTGGATCCTTACTTCACAAGCCATCTTTGTACATAGCATGTTTTGGGCTTTCGTTCGGATTTCAGGAATAGGTCTTGGTCATTACAAACCTAACCAGGGCTGTATTGTTCATTTGCAACTTGGAAAAAAATGACTGTCATGTCCTGCAATAGACAAACTGTAACTGTTGGAAAAAAGGCTCCACAGGTATTGATGTTCTTTAGCCATAAAATACAATGCCCTATTATACAATCTTTCTATTTATGTCTCTTCTGGATTAGATACGTTTTTACTTTCCAACTTAATCGTAAAAAACATACCAATTTCGGGTAAAGGCGACAAGACCTAGAGAGGGTGAGACCAAGTGGAGACCAAAGAGAGATACTATAATAATAGAAACTAAAAAGTCCAGGTCCAGTTTCCAACCAAGTCCAATTGCATTAAAGTTAGTGTTTTTAATTGAATATAAAATGATAGAGGTTTTACTTCGCCCATAAATAGACTATTACACAATGGTGATCTTGGTTGGTCTTGTTGGTCTTGATGTCCAAGACTGAGTAATAGATAATCTCTTTCTGCCTCACATTGCCAGAACAATTTTCTTTCTACAAGCTGATCAAGTGATTGCTAAGGATTGTGAGCTGCTGCATTAGGTGGGAAATTAACAAAAAACAAATCATCATCATCCACATCCATTCATTTTCTCACTTCTAACATAGAAACATGTTTTAAAACCCATTTTCCAGACAATTGTTTGTGACAAACCTATGACACGGTAGACACTATTCACATTATTGATGAAAGTGGGTTGTAGAGAAAAGAGGAAAAGTCTTGTGCTGTTGAAAATCTGCTGTGTCAAACCCAAAAATGAACTGCACACTACACACCTCTGTGAACTTACAAAATACACAAACCATCATTCTGAATTTAAGGTGTGAAAAAATACCCTGAGACTGTAGCATTAAGAAAACTTCAAATTAGATTTACTTTTAAAGTTGGGGGCTAAATTGTACTTTACACTTCCATTTGCTGTTCCGAACTCAGCATCTGATATGTCTGTGAAGGCTTACAAGCTGTGTAGAAAGCTAAAGTGGACATAGATCATTTTTACTGCCATCAGAATAGCATTAACGGCAGCCCTATAGCACCAACGTCTGCTTCCATTTTGTCACTTTTCCCAGAGCTATCAACTATTTTTTTTTTTACTGTGTCCCCATAAGCACTTCCATTCTGCCTTTGATTACTGGTAGTAGGAATTAGAGAAACATACTGTTGGTGTCATCAGTAAAATTATATCACTGCAGATAATTAACAAGAGATTTCTTTAATAATTGGCTGCTTCATGCTTCAGTGTGTTCTGTGACCTTGCCTCGAACCGCACCAGTACAGTGTGCTGCAGCAACCTGGCGCTGTGCTTATCGTGTTAAAGCACAATGGCCGCACTGTTAAAACAGGCTTACTCAGACTGGATTTGTGCTCTTGGGCAGAAACCACTGGAACCAGCTCATCCAGGGCAGCATGACTTGGGACATCCATTTTGTGAGTACTAGAAATACAAGAAAGGTCAAAGACGTAGTTATACTAGGCAGTGTTGTAGAACTAAGTACTTCTGCAGTGTTTCCCAGTGACTTACAGTAGGTTTATGGCATAGGACAAATGTAATTCATATCCGAGGTAATTACACAAAAAGATGTAGCCTCACTGATTAAAACAAGTAATGTCAAGGCTTGCATTCACAGTTCTTTTCTTTACATGTGAAAACCCAAGCTCTGCTGGGTAAACACAAAGTGGACTTTGAAGAGAAAACAACTCTTTTTTAAGTGGCAGAACACCTGGCACATGCAGAGCTTACTCGGATGTTGCTCATAGTTTGTTTAACCCTCTTAGCAAGATTTCTGACTTTGTCTGAGTTTACGACCTGTCAGAGAGTCGGACTTATGTGCTTCTAGCCTCCGCTCAGACTAATGCTTCATCCATGTGGTCTGGAGCTATAATAAAGATTTCAAAAGAAGTGATTTGAATTGCTCTACTTGCATAAAAATGTCCTGAGTGTTCACATGCTTTAAATGGAGGAGGGCTGCAGTCTGCACTTTCACTAAGACTATCTTTACACCTTTACATCCAAGAGAAGACTAAGTAAAGATAAAACCAATAATGATTTCTATGATTGTTGCACTGAAACAAAAATGAATGGGACAGACTGCTTTCAGTATAATCGTAACAAGACAAAAATACAGTTACTCTGCAGAATTCTCCTCCTAACACACCGATAGCGAACCCTGATTTTGTAAACTCGCATTGAGGGCTCTCGGCATCAGTTCAACCATCGTGACTCAGTCTCAATCTAGATTAATACATTAGACCTTGAATTTGAATCTCTTGCATTTACACCTGGGGTTTGATTCACCACTCTGCGTAAGTGCATGTTTCTTACCCCTCATTAACATATCATTAACACCAATTTAGCACATCATTAACAAAAGAAACACCCTGCCAATGCCCTTATATGGACAAAAGACCAGAGCTTACTGAGGAGCTCCACTGAGACAGAGGCTGAGGCAATAAATCTGTCTGCTGCTTAAATCTTTTAAAGTGTGAAGTGTGTTTTGGGCTTATGCAGTCCATTCTATCATTTACTATTGTTTTGTGCTATTATAATAAAAAAAAAAAAAGGTTAAATGTTATCGTCTAAAATCATGGTTTATTTTTAATATTTTGTTAATGTAAGTCTCATAATATTAGAAAACAGATTTATTGTCAGGGCTGAGGCAGTTACAAATTTTAACTGCCATTTGGCATTTGTAACTTTTATCAGTTACAAATGCCAAAAATTGCTCTAAGAAGTTCAAATCTTTGTGTAAGAAGGCTTCATGCATGAGGCCCATTATTTACTTCCTAGTCTTCTCAGATCTGATCTCATGGAACACCTTAAGAACACATTCATATCTTTCATTAAGACTGCTCGCATTGAATCTGCTCACTGGATTCTAACACCAGGTCTGAAGGGGTAATTAGTCTCACCAGTAGCAGGTGTAAATACATGCAGCGGAGCCTTAAACCCTCATTAGTTCATCTTCTCATCCTTTATAATGACTCAGTAATGTCAAAGGTAGTGTTATTTCTGAATACTCTCTGATGAGTCCGAAAGCTGCACATGCAAATAACACTGTGTTGTGCCTGGCCTATTTTAGAAGCCACCCACAGATTCTCCCGCTCTCAGTACACCTGCGGGTGCGTTTCGATTTAACTGCCATCATACAGACCCAACCTACGCTGGCAGGATCTTTTTTTCAATCAGTTCCAATAGTGTCCCAATCACCTCTTTTTACCTTCAAAAAGATCACCAGAAATGGAAGGTTTTTCTCCCTGATTTATGCAAGAAGGCTCTTTCTGGCACCACTTGACCGCTGTCTATTTATAGCGCTGTTCCAATCCAACCACACAAGCACCAAAATCGAGTACAAGTCACGCATGAAGACCTGCTGCCGTGCCCCATGGAAACGTTTATTCATGCAAATAGACGCACGAGAGATTAACTCACCATTCGGGAACAGCTGCGAGGAGCATGTCTGTTCGGTGCCAGGAGAGAGGATAGGTGCCCACACTGATGTAGTCTGAAACACAAACAGAGAAGAAGTCTCTAGTGAGTGCAGCGTGGTGAATAGAGATATTTGGGTTGTCAAAGAAGCTCCTATCATTCGGTGTTCCATGTCACATTGGGTAAGAACATCATCCGAATGCCTAAAATATACTTAAAAATGGTTATGTTATAGTATTTCACAAAAGCAATATAAGCAGAGTTCAGTAAGACATTCATTTAATGTCGATAGCACATCAGAGTAGAAAGCATGTCTCAAAGGAAGGCATTACATGGATGCAAGAATACAGGTCAAAAGGTGGCTTAATTGAATAAAAGTATTTTTTTCAGAAGAATTCTCCAACATGTATCTGCACAAAATCTCTTTTATGACCTTGACAGACACAAGAGTCTATTAGGTTTCAACAGTGACCAAGCAGAATACCAAACACTCAAAGACACAGGGCAACATGGGGTTCTTGTCAAAAGCTTTTGAAAAACCACACTCCTTTTAGATTTAATAGTGAACAGAAGGTGCAGAAGGTATGTATAATATAGTAAAGTCCTAACTGCACATATGCATATAAAGGGGTCATATGAGTCACTATTTTACCTATATGCATTCATTTATCTTTTTCCACTAAATTCCGTTAGTCTATTCAGTCTATCCCAGCAGCTTGGGCCTGAGGCAGTACTAAACTAGGACTAAGGGTTAGTCATCCAGAACTAACTTTTAACTTTATATGCTTAAGATAACTGTCAGAACACATAAGACAATATTTGTACAAATGTTACAGCACTACAGGATGGTTCCAAATGCAGCAAAAATGAAGCTTGGAAAAAACTATGTACAAAGTATAACCAACTTTTGTTTGGAGCAGACAACTTTTTCAGGCACCAAGGTTATTTTTGGTGTGAACATATGAACAAACACGGTCAGTTTGAAATCGGATTTGGAATCCTGGCCACTGTGATAAGAGTTCTTAAGAAGCCCAGTGTCCAGGAATCATTCCTAAATGTTTTTTTTATTTGGTGGTCAGAATATTATGGCTGGTTGCTGCATCAATATACTTCAATGACTGCTTCTCATAGACTATACAAAGAACCTCATAGTAAACAACACAAAAACACTGCTAAGATTAATAGAGACTGAAGGTAGACGAACAGCAGCATTGGGTATCTTCTCCTGCTGCCAACTCTAGATTTATGCACCTGGCACATACAGTAAGCAGCTGCAGGATATTCTCTTTTAAAAAAGGTATATGTTCAGAATGTGTTATAACACAATCTAAACATTATACCTTTTTTTCAAGTATCAAACCTTGATGGGTGTTTGGTTTCATTTCACTTTGTGTTTCACTGCTTCCCTTTGCTTTATGAAATGTCTTATCTGGTCATTGAGGCACAGTTTGAAGAGAAGAGAAATCTACACAGAGTAGGGAAAAGAAGAAAAAAAAACTCATTCTGCCATTCAGTGCATCTTCAGCATTTCTGACAGCAGTGTTTTTGAAATAATGAGATCTCTGGCATGGTTTAGCCCAGAAGGCATGAGCCAGCAGAAATGATAGTGAAAGTCAAACAGCCAGGAGAGTTTTTATACACACAAGTCGTCTTAATGACTGCGTACAGACTAGTACCTCTCCCACTCCCAAAGTCTGAGCGGGTCCCCTCTTGGTTTTTAATCACAGGGCTGGAGTCAATTATGCAGGTGCACCAGAGTGGGTCAGACTTTTTTATTTTGGAAGCTGCTTCTCTGCCTATTTTCATACAGACTTTTATTACAGAATATTTTCTTATTATTACATTTACTTTTCTGTGTAAAACTTTCTGGAAATAGGGAGGTTGATTTTGTTCCATCATGAGAAACAGCAATGTAATTCCTACCCAATGCAGCAAAGTTAATAATTATAGAGATCAAAGAAAAAAAGGGATCTTTGTCTGTTATTTATTTTAAGCAAAGTAGCCACATGCCGCCAAGATTTCTACAGCGTGGTATGGTACAGACACACAAACACTGAACACTACACCCTTACTCACATATGGAAATATTTTTATTTTATATTTAAAATTGCACAAACCATTTATTTTACTTAATGCCTTTAATAGTGGTTTTGTTATTGTATATTGTATTTTTTATATGTGTTACATTTTTTATAGAAAAGATTAAAAGCATCTGGACTAAGTTTTCAACGTTTCGTCTCTAATTCCAAGAGACTTTATCAATTCTGAGTTCAACTGGTAAGAGAGCTGAGCTTATATCTATAAAGGCAAGGCAAGGCAATTTTATTTATATAGCACAATTCATACACTGGGTAACTCAAAGTGCTTTACAGAAATAAAAGACAAATTACAAGATTTAAGGCCTGTTCACACCGGGACGAATTTCGCCGACGAATTTCGCCGACGTTTAACGCCTCGCAACTAAACAATGGGCGCCGATGTGAGTGTTCACACCGAAGCGAAAAACGCCACGCGTAAAAGCGTCAGTTTTTTAAGAACGTCGCGGGTTCGTTTTTTTGGTTTGATGCGCGGCGTCAAAAACTATACGACCAATGAGATTGCCACTTTTGCTCACGTGTCTGGAGCTTCTGAAGTTACAGTAAAACACAACTTGGGGGCGCTCAAACACAAAATTGTCTTGCCGAGTGCACATACGCAACGGCGAAGAAGATACACACCAAGTAGCGTCTACACTTCCGGGAAGAAATAAGACGCCGAAAGACCTCTAACGTATAGTCTTCGGTGAAATTAAAAATTCATCAACTGTTGCATGATGCTGAGTTTGGCCAGGCCTCTTTTTTTCCACAGCTGTACCATCAGGTCACACCGCAGACCCCAACAAACTATGGACAATCTCCAACTCCTTGGCAACCCTTATAGATGTTTGATTTATACATTTTATTTCTGTTTTTAGTCTGTGTTTTTTTTTTACATTTATGCACTAATTTGCACTATTGTATACTTGCACTACAGTCGTGACTTAATAACACTGCCTTTTGTGACTCCCTTTTTTACTTTGATTGTTTTAGCAAGTTGTATACTATTTAAAGTTAAATTTCTCCCAAAAAAAAATTGTGCATAAATGATTTTAAAGTAATGTAACATATTTTGGTATTTTGCATACATTTGCACTTAAGTATTCTTGAAATAGCTATGTGCCTAATTATGGAGTCATCACATTTATAGGCAACAGTTATAGGAACATATATACACATATAGTTACAGGAACATGACCATTTTGCGCACAGCATTGTGCAGGGAATTACATTTAAAGAAAATGCTAGCAAATATGTTTATTAAAAATACACATTTACCCAAATACAACGTAAACTTCACTGTTTGGGACAAACCAAATACTTTACATTTTGCAAAAAAGCTAGGCTTTAGCATAGAACATGTTATATCATATATGAAATTTGATGTGGTGAGTGCTGACATATTGAAACAATCAGATGCAATAGATCGGATAGTGTAATCAAGTTCACAGATATATATATATATATATATATATATATATATATATATATATATATATACACATATAGTAAATTTTCGAACTCACTGACGGACATTCTAAAATACCACCGAAAACGCTCATGATACATTTTCAGCTCTTGCACCAGTCGATAAAACTCCCCATGTTTTTTTTGTTTGTTCTTCTCGTAACTGCGGGATGTATCCAATATCGGCGTCTTTTACGACGTCTTTCTTCATTCAACAGAACAATAATTTCTTCATCGCTGGAACTGGAGCTGGAGCTACTGGTGCTTGAAATATTCATGTTTTGTTTGTATGATTTTTAGACAAGCAAATACTTCCTCTCTTCTTCGGAGTGAAAAGCGAGGGTCAGAAGTGTAAAGTTGCGCAGCGCCACCTTGTGTACCGGGATATTTCTGCTTTACATTAAGCGCCCCCTAATGTCAGGCAATGAAGTTGCATGTTTACTCGGCTCATCGTCAGCGCAAATCGCTTGGGTGTGAACACAGAAAACGTGTTGAAAAACGCTGACGAATTAACGCTGGCAAATATTCGTCCCGGTGTGTACGGGCCTTTAGATTTAGAAACATAAGAAAAATTAAAAGCATTATAAAAGAAGAAGAATAAAGGGAGGAGTTTCCCCTGAAACCAAACCTGATGGACGAGGTTGTTCTGTTCTCCCCGTCGTTAGTCATGAAAGGGAGGTGTGACTCCAAATGTGAGAGTCGTTAAGGCTCAGGAGAGTCGTTGGTGACACTGCTCCATTCAGGTGTAGGGTCGTTAGTGTCATAGATCTAATCAGGTGTTATGTTTGTTGTTCTAAGGTGAGGCTCTTTAGTTTTAGGTTTGAGAACACTGTTGTAAATACTGGGCAACATGAATCTGAGGCCACCTCCTCTGTTCAACGAAGGCTTTTACATTTTCACAAAAATGGCTTCCTTCACCCCTCTCTCAAAACATCTGGCCTCTCTGGCCAAAATCCGGACATTACTGTCCTCAAAGAAATGTCCTTTCTCTGTGAGGTGGAGGTGAACTGTAGACTCAGGTCCAGGATTGGCTCTTCTGTGCTGATACATCCTCTTGTGAAGCTGTTGTTTAGTTTCACCGACATAACTGTCACTGCACTCTTCACTGAACTGCATAAAATCCTTTTTAGGTTTTTCAGATAAACCAGACACATAAGGGATAACCACACCCTTCCCTTTTATCCCTGGTTCCTGTCTGTTTGGTGTCTGTGTCCTCTTGGTTTTGCTGAAAGTCCTTTTGTGGTATTCACAGTCTCTCCGGGCTTTATGAATGTGTTGTTCTTCTTTTTGTTTACCTTCTGAGGTTACCTTCTGAGCACAAGACCTCTTGTGCTCTGTGCTGAAGAGTCCTGATGACTCCCAGCAGAACAGCCTTGTCCATTAGGTTTGGTTTCAGGGGAAACTCCTCCCTTTAGAGATATAAGCTCAGCTCTCTTAACAGTTGAACTCATAATTGATAAAATCTTTTGGAATTAGAGACAAAATGTCTTCACCTTGAAAACTGAGTCCATATGCTGTTACTCAAACCTTTTTTTAAAGATGTCCTGGATGACTGACATCCTTCACAGACATACTACATTTTTTGTAATGTTTCTATCTTTCACCTTTGGTGAATACAGAATACAGTACATGTTTGTAACAAAAACAATTTCCCCTCGGAATTAATGAAGGAATTCTGATTCTGATTGGGATGTTAATTCACCTAAAGAGGAAAACGCTTGTACTTATATATATGAGATATACAGTGTTTGTAAACAAACTTAAAATAAAAAAGCGTTGTCAGTAGAGGGCCACACAGATGAGGGTTAAAGAGGCTGGAAGTATGTTGATAAAAAATAAACAAAAAACTGAACTTTTAATTCAAAAAGCTGCAAATGTTTTCTCCATATACTGATGATCTCTCTTTCTGGTCACAAATTATGTTATTTTTTTTTGTCATGTCAAAATTTTTATAATTCACAAACCAAGATGCGCCTTAAACCATAAACAGCTGTAAAATACCTGGGTGCCAGACTACCTTGCGCTGCTTCAGTGTAAATGTCTTTTAAGAGTGTTACATGCTTTTTTGAGTTTGGACTAATTATTAAAGTAGCCCTGCGTAACTTTTAGCTAGTAGCCCCGCTTAACTTTGAAGCCCAAAAATATATATTCTCGTAATCATTCAATGGTTCTTAGACATGAGATTGGTAGTATTGTCCCTATTTCACTGACACAGTAACCTCCAATATGAATGAAATCCTGACATTACGGATTGCTTTACAGCAATCCAGTTGAGGGAGCAGAAATAGACAATAGCCCAGTTGTATTTGTTCAAAATACACTAAAATTACCCTATCGTTTCTGAAGACATGTTATTTCTTCCAAACTTGTTAGTTTCTTCTCATCAACAAAAAACATTGTAATGTCAGAGTCTTAAGAGGGATCTGCGCCCTCTACTGGCTAAAAGTTACAAAGTAAGTATTTATAGTGACACATTTCACTGTTACTACATTAATCTGTTCTCCTTAATCCAGAATTTACGCGTCACTTTATCTCCATAAAGCACTTTAAGTGTCTAATTTTGAAAAGTTTTTTATGTTTTAATACAATACTTAAATGTAGCTTTATATTTAGGTTTGAAGAGTGATCCCCAAACACTAAAGAATATTGTGACTGTGTTTGCATTGTTTGTTACAACAATTGGATGGGTCTGAAATATAGTTGTGCATACATTTACACACTTTATACTCAATTACAATTGAATACAATTGCGAAATGCGATTGGCAGGCCTACTAGGTCACACGTCACAGCCCTCCAGAAATAGTGCTATAATCCCAGGTGAGAAATTGGAGCATCTGAAAAAGTAAGCAAGAAAGTGCACATATGAATAGGGATTTTTTGACATCAACAAGTCTAGGACAACCAATACTTCAGTACTGCTCTCTAAGAAAGCCATGGGTCCACTCTTATGTTGTGTCATTGTAAAAAATTTATTGTTGATTGATTTTTCTTAGACTGAAGTAAAAGATGCGGCCACATACAGGTAGCTTTATAAACGGCTTAAGATGGATGACCTTTTAAATTCAGTGGAAATTGGACACAGTGAAGTGTCTGACTTATTGGTGGTCCAATTGACAGGAAAATAAGGCGGTATTTCTGTGTACTGTGTCTAATGAGAAGAAAGGCAACATCCCGGAAAAGGATTTGGGAGACGGATAGAGAAGAGAAAAGCAGAGGAGAGGGATGAGACAGCGGTGCGATGAAATCCTGAGTCTGCTGAGGTCAGCACAACTCTCACTGTGAAATGAAACTCTGCCGAAGGTGCACTCACAAACACACACACACACCGGAGACCGTATTAGCTGCTCCCTGAAGACGGCCTGCTGAGAAGAGCTAAATGACCACTGCGCTCTCACTGGCTGGAACTATATCCATTGTGCAGTCCATTACTCTTCATGGTATTGCTTTGGTGTCATTTTGCAGACATTCACCTTTGGCCCTTGCATTGAGAGACGAGAGTGAACACCCGTTTATTTTGTTCCCAGTGACAAGCTAGTTATATGATCACTCATGTCTGTCTGCTGCTCTGTCTATTGCACCAGATTTCATCAAACAGTGGGTATGGGCCAAGGCTATATTTCCGCCAAAGCCTTAAATATAGTTGGTTCACTTCAGACATTGTGTTTCCATCGGTCTTCTTTCGGCACACGAGAACAACTTGCTTAGTATTCATGCCTGGATTTGCATGTTTTTTGAGTCTGTATTAGATTTTCCACCTCAAATGCAAAACTATTTCATTGTTTACTTTACCTTCACTTAAGTGAGTTAATTTTGCTGGGTTTTAAGGGACCTACAGCAGTACATTTAAACCTTATTGTTTTCACTGATCATGCAGTATGGTATTTAAGGTTGGGTCATTGGATGGTACATAGATCTCAGACATGACACCAAAACATAGTTTATATTTTGCTTAATTGTAAAATGTTAGACATGCTTCAAAAACACCAAAAGCACATTACAACTGTCATCAATCTTAGAGTTAACAAAGAGGAATAATGGGAGAATGTTAATTACAGAACAACACTTTGAACAAAGGCTTGATTAAACTTTATCTACATGTCCTTTTATGTCAAACAAAGGCTCGCTAATTTGAACAAAGCAGTTCCATTTGTTCTACCCAATGCCACACTGCAATATTTTACATCCTTCTGGCACTAAATATTGCTATGTGTCACGTCAAACAGCATTACCTTCAATGCCTTCAATCTGAATTATTTCTGTTTGTGCATAATGTTTCATATATATACAGTAAACAGTATTGCTTCAAATTTGGTCTGTAAAGTAGTTGGGACTGCTGGATGGATGCAGTAGCAGTAAAACAATATGCCAGTTATTTGCACAGATTAGTCACACTACACTTTAAGCTCAGTTAGGACGTCTAACTGGACAGTTGTGTTTGTTAAGGTTTTCATGCAAGGATGGAATAATTGAGTATGTTGTTAGCAGTGACATCCAGGTTATATGATCACTCACATCTGTCTGGTTCTCTCTCTCTCTCTACAGGTCTACTGCACCAGCTGTCATGACATCCATGCACCATCAACATCTCTACAGAAGAGGGGGTAGCAAATGTAGCAAAAAGAAAACCCACCCCTTACTGGTCTGGCATATGTACTACATAATTTGGGGAGTTTTTAGTGGTACTTTGTGAATGTGTTGCAAAGTTGTCAGGAATTGTCAATGGTATGACTGTATTGCACAGTGGTGGGACATGCTGGGGACAGGTAGTCGCCCACATCTCTCGATGTGGAGGAGCAGCAACTCTACTCTGAGCTCCTCCCAGTTGACCGAGTTCCTCAACCTATCTCTGAGGGAGCGCCAGCTTCTCTATGGAAAAAGTTCATTACAGCCACTTGTTTCAAGGATTTTGTTTTTTTCTGTCCTGACTCACTGCCTATGCAGACAGACTACATCGAGAGCTTTGCCTTGCAGCTTAGTTGTTTTTTTTTACCACAGCAGAACCATTCAGCAACATCCTGTAATTACCAGACATGTTATAGCTATTTTAGTGTATTCTAGCCTAAACGTATGATTTTTTTTACATTTATTTAAAATACCAGTGTTGAGCTCACATTGCCTCCTCATTGGTTCCATGAGACATGCCCTCTGCTGTGCTGAAATAGGTTATTTAGTTTTTCAATATATAATCCATATATTCCATTAAAGGCTCATCTTTTAGTCGTCTTATAAAATTTCAATGAGAGACAAAAATAATGTTCTTGTTTGGCCGCATGTTGGACTAGTTATCAGTCTTAAAACATTCATGCTTATTCATAATAAAGGAGTTGGGGCAGACGGGGAGAACAGACGAGACGTTCAGATGGGTATTTAACCACCGTAAACAAAGTGGCTTTTGTAATCCTTTTAAAGGCCGTGGCTAACGACCAAAGTGCTTTCTGTGATTGTGGTGTGTGCACGATGACATGGATAGGGATTTGAATATGCCGTTGCGTTCACCAGCCTCCAACCCCACAATGGCAGAAACATACATATATTCATAGAAATCAATGCTATCTCACGAAACACAAGTATGTAACAAAAGCAGAAACATTCATAATGTAAATATTACGTTCTCAGCATTACTAAAGCTTGTCAAAAGACCCAGCAATGTAAAATAATAAAGAATAAATATGGGAGAAACTTCAAAAAGAGTAAAATGAGGGATTCTGTTGAAACCAAATCAAGGTCAAGAAGAACAACAACAGTTTCAGCCACAACCAGGACAAATGTTTGGGATGCAAAAAATCAAACAAATAACTTTACAAATACAGGAATATCTGAAATAATATTGTGCATTGTGGCTATTTCACAAAGCACAATAAGGAGGAACTTGAAGAAAAATGGGCTGCATGGTGAAGTAAGCTATTACTACGCAAATGCCACAAAGCATCCCGCTTACAACATACCAAACAGCTCAGAGACAAGCTTCAAATTGAACACAATAGAACAGTCACTTGGAGTGATGAGACCGAAACTGAACTTTTTGGCCACAACCATAAACGTTACATTTATAGAGGAGTCAACAAGGCCTATAATGAAAGATACATCATTCCTCCTGTGAAACATGGAGGTGGATCACTGAAGATTTGGGGATACAAAGGCACAGGAAACTTGATCAAAATTGATGGCAATATTGTTGAGCCACTCTGGGGAGATCTCAAATGTGCAGTTTATGCAAGACAGCCCAAGAATTTACAGGAACTGGAGGCTTTTTGCCAAGAAGAATGCAATACACAGTTTTAAGAACTTTTGATCAGGGTCATTTGGGTAGTTTCTGTTGTCATTATGAATAGAAAGTAGGGGTGTGATGATAACCGCATCACCGCAATACCGCAATAATGAGATGCCTCCTGTTCAAGGGCTTCTGGGGGAAAAGCCCGCATCTTGCGCAAGGGAGGGACAGTCCATTAAATATATGGGGGATTTTTTTGTGTGTGTGTCTGATATTTAATTAAGCCATGTTTCAGGCTACTTGTAATGTTTACAGATAATGTTAAATTAAATACACACAAACACGGGCATAAAAGACAATAGCCTAACCTAAACAGTTGGAGTTAGTTAGATCACTTCATATGTTATAGGCAATAACCGTTGACAGCGCTGGAGAGGGAGAAGGAGAAAGTGCGCCATCTTCTCCAAAAAAAAAATTTAAATAAAAATCTTGCGGACCTACTAGGGTGACCAGATAAGACTGGCTGAAATTCGGGGCGGGCGGGGGGGTAGTGATGTGAATCATGTGATTGAAGTATTTTTGCTGTGCCCGCAAACAATCAATTACTCCTTTATGCGTGCCGTGCACCACTGTCCTTCTCACCGCTGCAGCAATTTGCGCTCTCTTCATCAATACTTAAAACAAAAAGGGGACAAAAGGGTTGTATTGTCTTTGTTTATGTAGATTAATTAGATTAATGAATAGAAACAATAAAACTTTAAATTCACACAGCCTACCTAGGTTGTGGAGACCCGACGTCAGCATATTTCACAGAGTTTTTTTTTTTTTTTAAACTTAAAATGCTGCAGCTAATGAGCAGCCGGCGCCGGCGGGGGATGGTTGCAGAATGGCTCATCCTCCGCAGGTTAACCGCCAAATCGCAATTCTTTTTGCTTCATCACCGCGGTAAGAAAAAAATCCTATACCGTCACAGCCCTAATAGAAAGGAGTTAAGACAATTGTTTGACAATAAATGGCTTCACCCAACCACTAACTATGACTGAAATATTTTATTTTGTGTTATCATTAATATGCTCTGAAAAATGGCCAAAAAAAAATCAAAAAATTCTGAGCACTGTAAATTCATTGAGGATAGGGTTTTTATTGCTGGGGGATCTAGTTGGGATTAAATAGTGCAATCTTGAAAGGCTTTTGATGTGAAGGAGCTGTGTCGGAAGTTGGTTGTGAGTGGAGGTTGAAGGGATTCACTTAATGGGCACTCTGATGACAGTGGTTTGTTGTGGAAGCGCGACGCGGAAATTAAGCGGTACGCAGTCCTTGTGCTTGAGATGCTGTCTTTTCCTATGAATATATGGTTTAAGTTGATAATCTATGACTGTAGTGGTAGCGTTGTAATATTCACAAGGATTTTATTTCAGCAATGAGGATAATGAGTTAGACGGAGTGTACTGGTGAGCTGTTTAGCGCAGTGTCGTGGAGTTGTTGGTTACTGAAGGCGGCAACAGATGAAGCGGGGAGAACAGGATAAAAAACACGGACCGAGTGCTGCATTATCTGAACTGGAATGAGAATAACTTGGTACGGGCAAAGCTAGCTTTGTCGACCTGTTGGATGAGTGTTAGACCATCCGACCCAGCAGCAGCGTAGCTAATGGCCACAGAAGTAAGTCCAAGTTGTGACCAAACTGATTTTGCAGTCAGGTTTCACTGTTGTCAGTGCAAGCTGGTTCAGGTAGGTGTTATTTCGATTTGAGAAGTTCAAATAGTTCAAAGATTTGATTTATTAAAATTGATGGACAGACTGTAAATATATTTTCTAGACCCTGGCATCTGCTGAAAAATTTGTAGCAAAAATTCTAGACTAATATAAGTATATTGATTCCAACATTGCTGATTGCATTCATCATCATAATTTCTCTGGAGTGCCCTGAAGGCTCCACATACTAAATAACTGAGGAGCCTGAGAGCTGTTTGGCTGCGTGTGAAGGAGTCCCGGCAAACTCTCTCGGGAAACAAAAAGTATAGAATCGGCTTTGAATTCGGTGGAAGCAGGCAAGCCACACTTAGAATTAGTGTTGCGTTCCTCCTTTGCCAAGCACTGGGTTGGCTCAGACAATGCAATAGAGTGTTATTACAATGCCAGAGCCTCGCAGGCAGAGACTTCAAAGACCTACTTTGTCTCGGCCTCGGTTCGCTAAGAAAACCAAGAGATGAGATGGAGTTAAGGCTGGTTTCAAAGAGAACTACAGACGCGTTCATTATCATCAGCTAAAATAATAAAAGGGTGCATTGTGCACCTCGAGGTAGGAATTATGTGCGGCTGTCCACATTGGCTGGTTTAATTATTCGCAAACAATTCTTTTATGTAATGCAGCTTCAAACAAGAGAAGCTCATCTGAGGTGAAAAGCAAAAGAAATGAAAGAGAATCTGTCATTTTGTTTGTCTTTCATTAAATATCAAGTATCTACAAGCTATGTTTTTCATCATATCTGTGTTGCAAAGAATAGCAAGAACATCATTATATACAGAAATCAAGTGTCTAGATATAAACCTGTTTACGCTTTCAAAAATATAACATATCAAAAGCTTGTGCTTTTTGTCAACAAACGTTAGGCAGCTCACAATACATCTTTGTTGGACAAAAAGGCATTAGCCACCAAAAATCATAAATTCTGCATGGACAAGATGAGTTTGCCACCATAAACTCACAAATATGGGTAATTATGGCCAACATTTGTATCTAAAAGTTTTTGCTACCTAAATAAAATAGAATAATTACTTTATGTATGTCAGTACAAAATAAAAATTTAAAGATTTTTAAGGGAAAAATATATTGTTCATTATTATACAATATATGTTTCACCCAAATGTATTTGGGGGCTGTATAAAAGTTTTCAATCGGTCGTATTTTTATTTGTATTCGTCCATGTGACGTTAATCTAAAATTGTATTTTCACTAACTGACAAATGTTACAGTGCAACATAAATGTTAAATGATGTCCTTGTTTTGTTAAAAAATTTTTGTCATTTATTATACATAGTATAACAAATGTGAAGTTTTATCATTTATTTTATCTTGCTTACTGTATAATTCCTTGTAACATGTACATCACAAAGTGATTTTTTTTTCATATATTCATTTTCTCCTGCTTTGTCCCATTAGGGGTCACAGGTGACTGGAGCCTATCCCAGCAGCTTTGGCCCTAAAGCAGGTTATACCCTGTACAGTGGCCAGTTAGTCGCAGGGCTGACATTTAGAAACAGACAGTGACACACAACCATTCACTCACACATTCATTCACCAGGGACACTTTAGATTTGTCAATAGAGAACCCATAATAAAACGGGGAGGACATGCAGAATCCTCACAGACACAATTTATGACCTTCTTGCTGTGAGGCAGGAGGGCTAACCACTCTGCCACATTCACCAGTGCTTTAATCTTTTGAACATAAAAAAAGAAAATGTATATGGACAATGCCTATGGGCAACCACCATCAGACCTATTTCCTTTGGTTTTGATTGAAGACAACACCAGAGCCCTATGATATATCACTAAAGGAGGTAAGAAAGGAAGCATAGAAGCTCCTTTCTTACCAACCTACCTTAATAAAATGATAATTTGGACAATAACATGGCCATCTTTGAAATGCATCCAGGTCAGTCAAAAGAACATGTTCTATGTAGTTTGAGCTTGCATCTTTACCACAATGACACTTTCCCCCTTTAAGGTACATAAACAAGTTGTAACACTTGTAACATGATACTTCAAGAACTAATGCAATGGTTACTTTGTGAATGTAAACTTGCCTTGCCCTCTTCTGAAGATGACACTTACATGTAAAGATTGCTGTCAGGGCTTGCCAGTTATCCCTCAATGAAAACATGTCTTCAGTTTGTCTCTAAAGGAGTCCATTCCAATAAAGAGATGAGAGTTACTTAATGGAATATCTTGAGCTTTCTTGTAAACACTGTCACATTTCCCATTGGGAGCTCTGCGGCATACTTTAAATCCGGAGAATGTGTAAGTAGGCCACATTCTGAAGGCTTTAGAATGCCCAGCAAAGAAAGTCAATGAAATCTACTCAATGCCACTGTAGAGATGAAGTCCAACCAATTTACAGACATGAATATAGTGTATGTTTTACAACTCGGAATAAAAGAGCGTCATTGGCAATTGTTTGCCATTCAAATGAGACTTCAATGGATTCCCCTAGTATGCTAATGCAGAGATCATCTGCTAAAGCTAAACATCATTTGTTAGAATATTCATGTTCAACACCTTTAGAGGACTATATTCATACAGACAACCTGAAATGAAAATGTATTGACCTTCACAATAACCATAGAAGCAGGTAAAGTTTTATCTGACTTTTCACTGGAAAACACTGGAATACAGTCTGCAATATGACAAACGTTGCAGCTTAAGTTTCTGTTCCACTCAGAGAAGTAGGAGTAATTTGGAAAATCTTTTTGTGGTTAAGTAGTTAACCTATCAATGGGTTTTCAAAGTCAATGCCTAGCCCCACATACTCTACAGTTAAATCAAACCTTTACACAGCGGATTAAGTATAGACTGTATGTATCTGCAGTGTAAGCTCAAAGTGAAGAATGACCAAACTTTAAATAAAATAAATATTGATATTGGTAGCTGCAGTAGTAGCTCAGTGGGTAGAGCAGTCGTCCTTCAACCTGAAGGTAAGCGGTTAGATTCTCACTCTCACCACAGTCCATACTATTGTTGTGTCCTTGGGCAAGACACTTAACCCACCTTGCCTCCAGTGGCTGTAACACTGGTAATTACTGTAGAACAATGTAAGCTGCTTTGGATAAAGTTGTCAGCTAAATGAATAAATGTAAATGTAAAATGGTAGCTGAGTAGTGTGTTTAGACATGTTTGTGGTCCTTTTGGGTCAGTCATAGCCTTCCCTTTTAATAATCTTGGACCTGTGTTGATAAATTCAGCAAATGTTTGCTATACATGAGCGAAAACAGAGAAGTCACATGCACTCTGACTGAATCTGATTTTGAATTGGACGTGGAAGTCATTTGAGAAAGATTAGATTTCTTTAGGCCTGTTGTGAAAATCAACTGTGTCAGAGGCACGTGAAATGAGATTGCTCTTACCATGAATTGTATTGTGCTGACTTGACCTGTAAGTTTACTCTATTTTGACAAACCAAACATTCATTTTCAGCACAGGCAGATTTTGCAGCATTGCCATGGTACAGAAGAAGATTTGAAAAGTTTTTGTTTTCTTTGTGATTTAACCTTATCTTCAAGCACTTATCAATATGTCTTCTACACATTTGAGCTGTGCACAGACTTGCTTTTTTATCTTCAGTGTGAGTGAAGTGCTGTTTTTTTCTGTACGGCCTTCTTTTGTCCCTTTAAGCTATGGTTGGT
>JALDNG010000150.1:497500-693714 GCA_024349245.1 Neodontobutis hainanensis | reverse complement strand
ATCACCAGTATTACAGCCACTGGAGGCAAGGTGGGTTAAGTGTCTTGCCCAAGGACACAACAACAGTATGAACTGTGGGGAGAGCAGGAATCGAACCACCTACCTTCCGGTTGAAAGACGACTGCTCTACCACTGAGCTACTGCCGAATATAAAGTTGATATAAAGATTTGCTACAGGCCAAAACTAAAGTGTTCTCTTTGGTTAACATTGTCTTTTCATCTTATCACATTATCTTCAACCAGATAATAATAATAATAATAATAATAATAAGCACCTTTCCAGAGCTCAAGGACGCTTTACAATAAACAAACAACAATAAGGACCAGATGAACTGCATTCACTTGAAAACTGAAAAAGATCCACACCCCTAATAAGTCCAGGCAGAAGTGAAAATATGTTCTAATTTTGATACGGTCGACAGAAACATGTGAGAGAAGGGCCTGACACTGGGCAAAAGTGACAGAGTAAGAACAGTTTCTGATGAAGTCCTTGTTACACAGCGGACAGATCAGCGCTGTGCGTCCTCGTGTAAAACCTCAGACTCGTCTTGTAAGGAAAACAGACTGAACAGCCGAAAGACGTCTCTCCGGTGTGAACTATCAAATGAGAAAACGGCTTTGCTTCAGAGGAAACTCAGCGTCGCAGTGCGGACACTTTAAGGGTCTCTCTACAAAGTTGACCACCGTATGCTTTTTAAGATTACGCTTCTGTTTTAAACTTTTCTTACAAACTGAGCAGCTGAATGGTTTCCTGTGTGAATGTCCTTGTGTAGCCTCAGACTGCTCTTACTGCTGAAGCACTCATCACAACATGATTATAAACCTTCATGTCATTGTTTAAGGTCTTTTCTTCCTCGAATTCTGCGTCACACTGGGAGCAGCTTAACGATCTGTGGTCCACCATATGAATCTGTAAGTCTGACTTCAAAAGGAAAAGTCTCTTCACAAACGGAGCATGGATGTCTTCTGGATTGACTCGCAAATAAATAGGATTTGAATTTAAGTCAGCAGGACTTTAATGTGGACCAGCTGGACGTCTCCATCAGCTTCGGTCTCCTGTTGAGCTGACCTGCAGGATGGACGTTCCCAGTGTTCATTGTTGTCTGATGAGTTAGTGTTAGAGTCAGTGTGTTCCTCGGTCTCTGGGGGTAAATGTAGAGCTCCGTTTCCTCTCTGTTCTCCTCGGGTTGTATTTGTTGAAGCAGTGACGACTGACCCTCACTTTTTCACAGAGACATTACTCAACTCTTGGACCCGCTCTTTTTCTTCTTTGATGCTCAGTTCCTTTGGTTCCCTTTCCATTTGAGACTCCCCAGGGTTTTTCGGACCAACCTCTTCTTGATTTGCAGAGACAAACTTTCCGCCAGCAGGACATAATAAACGTAATGTTCAGCTCAGGTGCCAGGAGTCGTGAGGGTGAAGGTTAGTTACTGGTTGGTTCTGGCAGAGAAAACCTTTGAGAACAGTATCTGACAAGATGTGTAACCAATGCTTTCTTTGACACTACAACGTTAAAGGCCATTGTGAACTTTGTGTTTTAAGCCATGGCACAGCAGCAGCAGGCGTCACCGCCGCATGGTACAGTCTCACGTTTCATCCTCAAACGTTCAGTTCCAGCTGAAGTTGGGTAGAAGTCTTCTGCGTTTCAGACAAAGACACGACTTCACGTGGCTTCTCTTTTGTGTGCGACATCATGTGCTGTGTGAGATTCCAGCTGTGAGAAAACGTCTTCCCACAAACTGAGCAGCTGAAGGGCGTCTGTCCTGTGTGAAGCATCAAGTGTGTAATTAAGCACTGCTTCTGAGCGAACGTGGCCTCGCAGAACGAACAGTTAAACGGACTCTCTCCCATGTGAGTCCCCATATGCTGCGAGAGAACAGCTTTCCGTTTGAAACTTTTATCACAAACTGTGCAGCTGAAAGGTCTCTCGTCTTTGTGTGTCGTCATGTGCCCCCCGAGGCCGTCTTTTAGTTTGAAGGTTTTCTCACAAACTGGACACTTAAAGGGCTTTTCTTCAGTGTGACTTAACATATGCCTCACAAGAATATCTCTGCGTTTAAAGCTTTTGACACAAACTGAGCAGCTGAAAGGTCTCTCTGTTGTGTGAGTGGTCGTGTGGTGCCGGAGATCGCTTCTATGTTTGAAGGTTTTCTCACAGATCGGACACTTGAACGGCCTCTCGCCTGTGTGACTCGACATATGCTTTGAAAGAATAGCTTTTCTTTTGAAGCATTTCTTACAAACTGAGCAGCTGAAAGGTCTCTCTGCTTTGTGAGTCACTGTGTGGGTCATGAGACCCGCTCTTTGTCGGAAAGCCTTCCCACAGATTTCACAGTTGAACGGTCTCTTCTCGGTGTGAGTTTTTATGTGTATCTTCAGACTTTTCTCACTTCCATAGTACTTATTACAAGAGGGACATTTATAAAGCATCATGTGATCATTACTAAAACCAGGAACAGGATTTGAGTTTTGTACAGCTGTACATTTATCCGAGTCCTTTGCGTGGATCTGGAAGAAATCTGCGTCGGCTTCTGTCTTTATCTGTTGATGTGAAGGTTCCCAGTCTTCATCGTTATCCGTCTCTGAAGAGTTGTTGCTTTGTTTTCCAGTCTCTGGATAGAAATGTCTGTATGAATCTAAGCTGACGTCTGGTTCTCCTCCACAGTTCTCTCGGTTCTCCTCGGTTTGGCTTTGTTGAAACAGATATTCACTGCTCACAGAGACAGCAGCGGACTCCTGGAGCAGCTCTTCTTCCTGTTTAACGAACAGTTCCTCTGGTTCAGCTTTGATTTGAGGCGACTCTTCAGGGTTTTCTGGGTCCAAACCAGGACAAACCTCTTCTTCTTGACTTGACTCAATGTCTGCAGGACACAATAAATAGTGTTTTAATCAAAAGAATGTATTTGCGTCAGAATGTAGAAGACAGAGAGAGATGGGCAGCACGCGCTGGCTCACTTTGTGGCAGCTTCTTAAAAACAGCCGATGTGACAACTTCTGACCATTTGTGGTTGTTTTGCCAAATTATTGCAGTCTTTGTGTGGCTCACTGTAAACACTGTGGCTCCTGTCAATGTCCCATTTGTTTCCAGTTTCCGCTTCATGAAAATCCTAAATGTTTCTGGCCCAAAGCTTTTACTGAAGCAGGTGAGGCATCATTTATTTAAAACTTTACATTAATGTGAAATAAATCTGTGGAAAGACAACTTGCATAATAAAATAAAAACATATGTATAGCTGCCGTTAGCCCACAGCGCTGGAGTCTGGGTCAGCTGCTGCCGTCTCTGCCCCGGCCCGTGTGGGCCCTACTTTTACACAACATATTCATAACATTCACCTGGAGATGTGCCTTTATCTAATCTTATTTTGGAAGTGCTTAAACAAAATCGGAATTGCTCAAGTTGAATAAATGCTTTTTAAAAACTGGATTTAAAGTGGCACTGTGTACTGTTTAGCTAGTAGCATCACGTAACTTTAAAGTCCAAAAATATACATTCTTGTATTGATTTAATGGTTTTCAGACACTGATCGGTTAAATCACGTGCATGTCACAAACACAGTCCGTCAGCTGGACAAAAACTGATATAAATGTTCTATAATTCCAGTAGGACAGACAAAAACTGATATAAATGTTCTATAATTCCAGTGGGACAAACAAAAACTGATATAAATGTTCTATAATTCCAGTGGGACAAACAAAAACTGATATAAATGTTCTATAATTCCAGTGGAACAAAGATTTAAAATGAATTTGTATTTTTTATACTGAATTTACTCGCTCTGGAAATGCTTTTCGGAGTTATGGTTAAATTTAGTTTTGATTATACAATAAAGTCACTTTTTTGGAGCTGCTCATCCAGGTCTTGGTGAACCCAGGACAGTCCCACTGAGACTGCAAGTCTCTTTTGCAGGGTCAAAAACATGTTTAAAAAAAACTTAAACTTAAACTTCTTCGTTCACAACTTGAACATCTTTAAATAATCTGCGCCGTTTAAACCCCTAAGAAAATATTTTAACACATATTGAAGCGACAGAAGTGCTTTTTAAAACAGAATAAACACACACCTGCTCTGTGTAACAGCACCTGTGGCTTTAGCAGCGAGTCCAGCAGCTGTTGTTTCCTCTTGTTGTCCTCTTTACAGCGACACACTTCCTCCTCATACTCCGCTATTGTTCTTTCAAACAGCGCAAAGATCTCCTGCGCAGCCGCAGTCAGGCGCTCATTCACCAGAACTCTCAGTCTTTGCTCTTTAGACATTTTTATAAACTAGTTTGTTCCTTTAGCGGCGCAAAATAAAGAAAATTCATCCACATCCTGCTTGGGCTCGAGACGGTGAACACTTCCGGTTCTTTTCCTTGGGTTTTATTTGTTGCAGCGCCTCCCACTGGACTGAGAGCAACACTGCGTTCCATTCACTGTATAAATGTTCAGGTCCATCTAAAACCTGTTCAAATCCATCTAAAACCTGTTCAAAACTCCATTTTTTACTCAAGTGAATGCCATTGCTTTTGTAATTCTGTATTTCTTCATAGTAATATAGTAGTTCAGTAACTTGTTTCATCTATGCATAATGTCTCACCCACTGCATTAAAAATCTGACAGAAGTTTGTTAACAATAAAAAAAGCAATATTTGTGTGCACTTTTTTGCTTGCTTTATTTTTTGAGCAGTAATTAGGAGTCAATATTTACAATGACTTGATCTTTTGTCAGTATATTTTTGTTTTTCTCCCTTAGGGTTATTTATCACTACAGACATTTTTTTTAACACAAAATAAATTAAATCAAAATTACAAGCCAAAATAAAGATAAATAAAAAATAATGTTCTAAATGGTCTCAGTACACTGTTTTGATCTCCTCTAATCTTCAACAGGGTTGACAGAGTGTTGAGGTGGAGTTAGCTGCTGACCGATGTCCACGAGGCCTGGGACATGTCCTTTTCAGAACACGTTCTTCTTGAGCCTTTAAACCAGGTTAGCATCATGAGTGCTGTGTTCCAGCACCCGATGGAACTTAAAGCACTGGTCTTTCCTTTTATTGTACAAGGCTGCAGGACCAACACCAGTTTTTGAAAGTAATTTTTATATTATAACATAAAAATATATTTTTTCTAAACGAAAAAGGACTTTCACAAAAATAGTTTTTAAATCAAATTAGAAAATGACTGAACCAAACAAACACTGCGTGAGTTCTTACTCCAGGCCGTGGAGCAGACTTTCAGGAGGAAAAACACCCATAATGTTTTTGTCAGATTTCGTAGAATGGACTAGTCTAATGTGCCGACGCATGTTTGCTCTCACGCTAAACCTGGCGTCACACTCTGAGCAGCTGTAGGGTCTCTCTCCTGTGTGCGTCCTCATGTGCTGCTGAAGACACTGTTTCGCTCTGAAGTCCTTCTCGCAGACCGTGCAGCTGAACGGTTTGTCTTCAGTGTGAGTTTGAAGGTGTTTAATAAGATTAGCTCTAATCGAAAACCCTCTCTCACAAACTGAACAGCTGTAGGGCATCTCTCCCGTGTGAAGGGTCATGTGATCCGTCAAGAGCTGCTTGTAAGAAAAGCTGGCGTTGCACTGTGAACAGCTGAAGGGCTTCTCTCCTGTGTGGGTTCTCAGGTGGGTTTGCAGATGAACCTTTTGAGTAAAGCCTTTTTTACAGAAGGAACAGCTGAAAGGTTTCTCTCCTGTGTGAAGCTGAATGTGTCTGTTTAAACTGTAACTAGCCGAGAATCTCTTTTTACAAAAGGAGCATTCGTGTCGTTTGGGTTTACCTCCAGGAAAGACATTATTTACTAAAGAGCTGCTCGTCTTTGGTGACGTTATGTTCGTTGAGGTTAATTTATTCTCTTTTAATCTCGCTGTAGGCTCTTCATGGTTGTCTAAAGAGTAGTCAGTCTGTTCCTCGGTCTCTCTCAGTCTCTCTGTTTCCTCTTCATTTGTCAGAGAGACAGCACTGAACTCCTGGAGCTGCTCTTCTTCTTTGATGCCCACTTCCTCTGGTTCCTCTTTAATTTGAGGAGACTCTTCAGTGTTCTCCTGCTGCTCCAGATCGACCTCTTCTTGACTCTGAACGCCTGCAGGAGAGATTATTGAGAATAAAATAGCCATTTTGTTGCAGTTCATTTGCCTGTAGCTCCTGTTTGTACTGACTTTTAACAGTGTTTTATGGAGTCTAACTTCCTTGTATGTTGATAAAACGCTGTATTGTAAACGCCACCAAACTGTAGAAGTAAAAAGCACACACCTGCTCTGTGTAACAGCACCTGTGGCTTTAGCAGCGAGTCCAGCAGCTGTTGTTTCCTCTTGTTGTCCTCTTTACAGCGACACACTTCCTCCTCATACTCCGCTATTGTTCTTTCAAACAGCGCAAAGATCTCCTGCGCAGCCGCAGTCAGGCGCTCATTCACCAGAACTCTCAGTCTCTGGACTTTCACAGACATTTTTACAAACTAGTCTTTTCCTTTAGCGGCGCAAGAGAAAAGCTCAGGAAGAAAATTCATCCACGTCCTGCTTGGGCTCGAGGCGGTAAACACTTCCGGTTCTTTTCTTTAGGTTTATTTCTGCTGCAGCGCCTCCCACTGGACTGAGAGCAACACTGCGTTCCATTCACGGTATAAATGTTCAGGTCCAACTAAAACCTGTTCAAGTCCAACTAAAACCTGTTCAAATCCAACTAAAACCTGTTCAAAACCATTTTTTTGCTCAAGTGAATACCATATGCTTTTGTAATTCTGTATTTCTTCTTAGTTCAGTAACTTTCATCTTTGCATAATGTGTCACCCACTGCTTTAAGATTCCCTTTGGTTAATAAAAATAACAGCAATATTTACAATGACTTGATTTATACTGAACAAAACTTTAAACACTTTTTGCTCCCATTTTTAATGAGCTAAACTCATAGAACTAACACTTTTTTTATGAACACAAAAGGCCTCTTTGTCTCAAATATTATTCACAAATCTGTCCAGATCTGTGTGAGTGAGCATTGCTTTGACGAGATAATCCATCCAGCTCACAGGTGTGCGTTAGGTCAGTGTGCAGTTTTATCACAGCACAATTCCACAGCTGTCGCAGGTTTTGAGGGAGCGGGCCGTTGTCTGACTGACCCTCAGGACCCTCCCCCACAACACAGTGAAACAGTGTCAGGACCAGCACCAGTTTTGGAAAGAGATTTTTATATCATAAAAATATAATTTTATTAAATAAACATTGATTTTAACAAAATTAGAATCCATACATTTTTGGAAAAGTGGTAAAAAAGATTTATTTGGCCTGATCAGCTCTTTCTGACAGAAGTGTCCCTCTTCGTTCTCTGAGGATCTGTCAGTTTGTTCCTCGGTCTCTGACTCTAAATGTCTGTCTAAGCTGATGTCCCACTCTGCATTGTTTAAGTCCTCGTCGAGTTCGTACGTGAACTCTTAAATCTGCTCCTCTTCACGTCCGGCACTCGGCTGTGGCACTGTTTTTGAGCGTTACTGTAATCTCTTCTCGTCCCGCCGTCTGGATCTGGACACCTGCAGGAGAGAAGAACATCCAAAACCTGTTCAAAACCATCTAAACCCTGCTCAAATCCATCTAAAACCTGTTCAAAACCATCTAAACCCTGCTCAAATCCATCTAAAACGTGTTCAAAACCATCTAAACCCTGCTCAAATCCATCTAAAACCTGTTCAAAACCATCCAAAACCTGCTCAAATCCATCCAAAACCTGTTCAAATCCATCCAAAACCTGTTCAAATCCATCTAAAACCTGTTCAAATCCATCCAAAACCTGTTCAAATCCATCTAAAACCTGTTCAAATCCATCTAAAACCTGTTCAAATCCATCTAAAACCTGTTCAAATCCATCTAAAACCTGTTCAAATCCATCTAAAACCTGTTCAAACCCATCTAAAACCTGTTCAAATCCATCTAAAACCTGCTCAAATCCATCTAAAACCTGTTCAAACCCATCCAAAACCTGTTCAAATCCATCCAAAACCTGTTCAAATCCATCTAAAACCTGTTCAAATCCATCTAAAACCTGTTCAAATCCATCTAAAACCTGTTCAAATCCATCTAAAACCTGTTCAAATCCATCTAGAACCTGTTCACTCATAATAATCCACAAACCTGATTTCTGAGTCCTCTTTCAATACGTCATTTGTCGTTCTTTTCTCTCTCGTACTCCAGATCAGGGCCAAAGGACTACTCTTCTATCGGCTCCTCTTCAAACTCTACATTGGGGTTTTCCTTTTGTTTTAAATCCGTCTCTGGTCCGGGGCCGCCCTCTTTGTTTCAATCTGTTTTTTCACAAGACACATTTACTCAGGTCTGTTTCTTGGTCATAAATAAAAACAGAACTATAATAACCATAAATGTAACATGAGTCTGTCAAATATCTCTGCCCCTGCCGCTTCAGTGTCTCTGATCTCCAGACTTTCATCCAATATTCTTTCATTAAACACACACAAAACAGCAGGAGGCTGCAGACGTAATGGAGTTCACAGTCTCATAGATACATGCTGCCAAAGCAGGACAATAAAACCGAGCAGTCCTCCTGCCGTCTCTGTGGATGGAGTCCAGGAGCCTCAGCTTTAACTCCATCAGCTCCGGGTGCATCGAGATGAGGCTTATTCCTGCGTCGCTCTGAGCAGACACCTGTCCGACCGACCACCTGAGCCCGGAGAAAAACCAGCTCAAATCCAACTAAAACCTGTCCAAATCCAAAACATGTCTAAATCCAACTAAAACATGTCTAAATCCAACTAGAACCTGCTTTTATCCTGCGTGAAATGCTTCTGTTTTTCTTAGTGACGCTGCTCGGTGACCGCGGGGGTTTGGGACAGATCTTTCTGGCGGGTCTCGGGGAGTTTGTCGCTGATGTCCGCAGTCTTTTCTCACCTGTTGTTGACTCGGAATCATCTGTTTTTGTCGCAGCTGATGAATACTTGGCGTTAATCTTTTCCTCCTCTTTGTGCCATTTACAAAAACACTTAAGTCCTGCTCAAACCTGGTGAGAAACCTCAAACACGACCTGCACATGCGCACTGACCTCCGGGACTTTCCTGACCTTTAACCCAACGTCCGCGAGTCTTTCGCACAGCGGCCTCGGAAACGTTCTCAGTTGTCCGTTTATTTTCATGTATTTATTACAAAACCGACAACACTCGTTTAAAAGTGGAAGGTTTACGCTTTCAGCCGCCATTTTGGATGACGTTTCTTCTTGAGTATTTTTTTTAGACTAGACGCCCGTGTGGCGCCATACTGCCTCCCACCGACTCCGTTGAGTACTGCACTTTATTCTCCATTATAAAAAAAGGTTTGAGTAAAAGCAGCTGGTCTCAGTTTCCAGATGTATTTACTTAAAACTTTTTTTCCAAGATGTCCTGGATGACTGAGAACTTCACAGACATTCTCCATTAATAGTATTTTGAGGCGTAACCCAGCGGGAAAAATAAACTTTCACACTGCCACGTCCCTCTGCGGCTCCACAGGTAAATGTTGTCCATGTAAAGTGCGTCTGTGAGCTGTATTTTCAGATGTTTGTGCCAGACCTGAGTCACAGTGTCTTCTTCTCTTCTGCTCACACACTTTTGAATTGGATGGTAATCTCTTCCTCTGCTTCCTTTGTCCCACTCTTTCTGCCATTTGTCCTCAACATATTCTTAAACATGGCTGTGGCACTCAAACTGCACCACTGCCACCTTGACCCCATAAAGTCCTTTTGACCCATTGCCCTCGACTCCCACATGAGCTGGGACCCAGAGAAACCCATTCCACTCTCACACGATGTCAGGCCTAGCTCTGGCTCCTCTCCCAACACCATTAAAGCAGACATCGAATCTTAAGCTCTGCAGTAAAACTAGACACTGCATCAGGAAACTGACTTTGATCTTTCAGAGGGAAACAAAACCCAAACCCACTGTCCTGTCTTCAGCCGTTAGTGTATTTCATTATAATTGCTCCATTAAGTATTTAGGTGTTCCTCTGCATTGCCTTTTTAGATTCATGAACATTTTCACAAATTAGACACACTCGGCATTAACAACAGTACAATCATAGCACAAACATCCACATTCTAGCCACACAAGAAAAATTAAATAAAAGGAAGAAAGTTCAACACAACTTGACAACGAGTGGTCAGTGGGAGGACCTACAACAAAAGAAATCCAAAGTATTGTTTGACTCGAGACCAGAGTATATTTAAATATGATATTGTTAGAATATGGTACAGGAGTGGATGCAGGGGGGGGCACAGGAGGGACAACAAACCTACATTTGCAGCCGCTCACGGGCATATAGCCAGTCTGCTTAAAAACAGAGATGAAACCATCAAGTGAATAGAAAAAACGATTTGGGATAAAGACTGTCAAGCACTGAAAGAGATACAAAGATGTAGCACATTCATTTAGGATTTACAGGTAATCCTACCTGTCGGTGATAAAGGTAACAGGCACCAGCGCCGTCTTCGAGCAGTGATAAAGTGATTTCTAGTTACACAGACACTCAGGTATTTCTAACTATGCAGAAAGTCTTAAATGACAAATTAGAGAAAAGCTGTGGCCGAAGGTTAATGGGAAACAGTGCACTTTTATTCAGGTTCAGTTTGTGACTTAATATACGCCCAAACTCATTCAACAAAGCAAGTACTGGGGCAAAGAGGTACAAAGGGCAGTAAGTCCTCGGGGTTCAAGGATACTTTATGTTCAGAGCCACTGCTTCATGAGGCTGGACCTGAGAGCTGCTGCCAGTTCTGCTGCTAATGGAAACAAGAGGGGCAAGAGAGGGGCAAGAGAGGGGCAAGAGGGCAGCAAGAGAGGGGCAAGAGGGCAGCAAGAGGGGCAGCAAGAGGGGCAGCAAGAGGGCACCAAGAGGGCAGCAAGAGGGCAGCAAGAGGGCAGCAAGAGGGCAGCAAGAGGGGCAGCAAGAGGGCAGCAAGAGGGCAGCAAGAGGGCAGCAAGAGGGGCAGCAAGAGGGCAGCAAGAGGGCAGCAAGAGGGCACCAAGAGGGCAGCAAGAGGGCAGCAAGAGGGCAGCAAGAGGGCACCAAGAGGGCAGCAAGAGGGCAGCAAGAGGGCAGCAAGAGGGCAGCAAGAGGGGCAGCAAGAGGGCAGCAAGAGGGCAGCAAGAGAGGGCAGCAAGAGGGCAGCAAGAGGGGCAGCAAGAGGGGCAGCAAGAGGGCAGCAAGAGGGGCAAGAGGGCAGCAAGAGGGGCAAGAGAGGGCAGCAAGAGGGCACCAAGAGGGGCAGCAAGAGGGGCAGCAAGAGGGCAGCAAGAGGGCAGCAAGAGGGCAGCAAGAGGGGCAGCAAGAGGGGCAGCAAGAGGGGCAGCAAGAGAGGGGCAAGAGGGCAGCAAGAGAGGGGCAAGAGGGCAGCAAGAGGGCAGCAAGAGGGCAGAAAAAGGGCCGCCCTGCTGGCCTCCACGTCCCAGGAGGAACCAGAGAAGTCATTAGCGACACTGAACACAAACAGCCACAGAATTTCAGTCTCTTCTAAGTTCTTTGTGGTTCATGGTCAGGAGGCCGTGTGCGTCTGCAGGTGGTTCCTCAGGTGCTCCTTCCTCGTGAAACCCTTCTCACAGAACGGACAGTTAAAAGGACGGGTCCCCGAGTGACTCCTCATGTGTCGCAGTAACGTCGGCTTCAGGGGAACTTGGCGTCGCACTCTGAGCAGCCGAAGGGCTTGTCTCCGAGTGCAGCGCCAGGTGAGCGTTCAGATTCCCCTTCTGTGAAAACGTCTTGTTGCAGACCGGACAGCTGAAGGGTTTCTCTCCCGTGTGAACCGCCGTGTGAGAACGCAGAGAGCCCTTCCGCGTGAAACGTTTTCCACAGACTGAACAGCTGTAGGGTTTCTCTCCAGTGTGCACGGACATGTGGCGCTGCAAGTCCTGTTTACTCGCAAATGTCTTTCCACAAACGGAGCAGTGTTTAGGTCTACGTCCAATAACCTTCCCAGTGTCGCTCTTCTCTGAGCTTTCTTTTGGCTTTGAACAAGAGTTTTCAAAAGTACTATTCACATCCGACTCCTTTTCTTTGCTGTAATCCTCTCTGTCAGCTTCTAAATCCTCTTCTATCGGAGGTTCCCAGGTGTGAGGCCAGTCATTTTGATCATTTTCCGACGAATGGTCCGTTTGTTCGTTGTCGGACTGGAGATATTTTCCTGGATGGAAGCCGCCTGGTTGTGTTTCTCCATAATCCAGATCAGACGTGAATGAAGTGAACTCTTCTTGGTCCCATTCGATGCATGGGTTTTGTTCTTCTTTAATTCGAGGACAGTCTGAGTTTACTCGCTCCAGACTCAGGCCAGACTCATCTTGATTTGTGGAAGGATTGTTCTCATCTGAAAAAAATTAATTAACAAGTCACCCTTTAGTCAAAATCAATTAATGCCCATTTGAATAAAATAGACAGCACAATATATCAAACATGTTACTGCAATGTCAACAAACAAATTATTATCAATGCAAAGAACTGCTCATTGTCCATTTGCCTTTAACACAATTGTGTTTTCCCTGAAGTGACACTATAAACCGGGTCTAAACCGGGACTAAACCAGGTCTACCTGGGATACACCTGTTAAAGCAGGTCTGAGAACATCTTTAAATGAAGAGTAAAAAGGCTGGTCCACACCTGCTCTGTGTAACAGCACCTGTGGCTTTAGCAGCGAGTCCAGCAGCTGTTGTTTCCTCTTGTTGTCCTCTTTACAGCGACACACTTCCTCCTCATACTCCGCTATTGTTCTTTCAAACAGCGCAAAGATCTCCTGCGCAGCCGCAGTCAGGCGCTCATTCACCAGAACTCTCAGACTCTGGACTTTTAAAGACATTCTCGTTTTTGTTTGAGCTCCGTGAGCCTCACGTAACAGTTCGGTTTGTGTTGGATGGAAAGCTCCGTGAAAAGAACTGAGCCGCCCACTTCTTCTTCTACAGATGTTATTGTAGTTGGAGTCCGGTGTGTTGCATTAGCGCCTCCTGGTGGGCACCGTTACTCTTTAAAAAAAAAAAAAAGAAAAAGATATTGACATAAGCATTGAGTGACAACTTACATTAAATCAATGTGAGGCCCACACAGACATCAGAACCTGATCCAGAGAAAAGCTCAGGAACTGATTCTAAAAAGGACTGCATTGGTTTAAGCTTCAGACGCTGATCCAAACTCAAAAGTCAAAGGCAAATAAATAAAACCAATGACCCGACCTCCACAGGGGTCAGTCCTTGGGCCTGTTTCTTCATTTGCAGATCAATCCTCAACACTTCAACTTTGAGAGACAGAATGAGAAAAAGCCCAAATCACATTGTTTTTTAAAGAATTTATTTGCAAATTATGTTGGAAAATAAGTATTTGGTCCCCTCCAAAAAGCCAGACTCTGAGCTGTAACTTTTCTTTTAGAGGCTCCTCTGTCCTCCACTCGTGACCTGAGTTAATGTCGCCTGTTTCAGAATCAGAATAAAATAAACATTAGAAAATGAAAGACATACAAGACACTGATAATCTCCCTCGATCTGAGGCTCCACACAGGATCTCGCCCTGAGGGGTCAGAATGAACACATCCCAGAAGCACACAGGGGCCTCGTGACCTGCAGAGAGCTGGGACCAAAGTAACAAAGACTACCATCAAACCCTGCAGGGCCAGACGTGTCCCCGGCTTAAGCATGTCCGAGTCTGAAGTCTGCTACAGAGCATCAGGATGATCCAGAAGAGCATCAGGATGATCCAGAAGAGCATCAGGATGATCCAGAAGAGCATCAGGATGATCCAGAAGAGGACAGAGCATCAGGATGATCCAGAAGAGCATCAGGATGATCCAGAAGAGGACCAGGATGATCCAGAAGAGCATCAGGATGATCCAGAAGAGGACAGAGCATCAGGATGATCCAGAAGAGCACCAGGATGATCCAGAAGAGGACTGTCAGATGAAACCAAAATAGAAGCTTTTATCGTGTTTGTAGCAGAAAGAACACCTAGAGTGAAGCCTTTGGGGCTGTTTTTCTGCAAAGAGTCCAGGACTGATCCATGTAAAGGAAAGAATGAATGAGTAAAAATCTCCTTCCATCAGCGAGAACATTGAAGATGATCCCAAACACACGCCCGAGGAACGAAGCATTTCAAGGTCCTGGAGTGGCCTCCCCAGACTCCAGATCTCCACAAAGACAATCCAAAACCTCTCTGCTCTAGAGCAGCTCTGGAGGAATGGGCCAAACGACCAGCAGCAGTAAAAACCTTTGACCTCTGTCATTGCCAACAAAGGCTCAATAACAGTTTTGAGTCTTTTTTTCTCATTGAAGAAAAGGTTTAAGTAAAAACATATTTTTTATCATTCTACAGTAGCTCAGTGGGTAGAGCGGCCGTCCTTCGACCGGCGGGTGGGCGGATCGATCCTCGCTCGAAACATCCCAAAACATCACTGCTCTCCCTGCATACTGTCGTTGTGCCCTTGGGCAAGACACTTAACCTACATTACCTCCAGTGAAGTTCTGTAACACTTTAATAGTTGAATGTGTGTAAAGTGCTTTGAGTGACTGTTGCAGGTGGAAAAGCACTATATAAGAATAAAGGTTGCCTGAAAGGTGGTACTTGGAAAGTCGAATGTGTGCAGTTCTGGGGCGGAACAGAACGACAGAGGTGAGCACCACGTGAGAAAGTCAAATCAAATATACTTTATTGTCCCCGAAGGGAAATTTTTCTTAGGCGCAGTGTCACAGCAGCAGTAGAACATAAAGTACACACGAATTTACACAACATACAAACAGCAACAGTCCTGAAACCGTGCATAATCTGAGCAAATACCACTCATCCAATAAATAACTGCACTGGCTCTCAGCAAAATGCATTCTAAAAATAAAACCTAGAATCAGCTAAAACTAATCTACAGTAAAAACATACGATAAAATAAATAAATAGGTAATAATAAAAGGAATAAAACACGTAAATCCTCGAGCCTCTAGATTAAGAAGAGGAATAGATGTAGGGTTTTCCACCTGTAGGCTCTGTACCTTCTGCCCGAGAGAGAAGCTCTTACTCGGTAAAGAAACTGTGAGCCAGTCTGGACCATGGTCTGGACACAGTGCCTTCGTAGCTGGACTGAAGAAGGCACGTCTTTTTGTCCCAGGATTAAAACCAACACTGGAGACACTGAGAGATCTAGACCGGACTCATCGGACCTCTTTACAGCGACACACTCTGTCTCTGGACTTTTAACTTCTCTGAAGCTTAGACTCTGAGCAGAACCGGAAGTAAACACCGAGCAGCTGCAGAAGCTCCTCCAGAGTTTCCGCTTGTTTCTTATTTTTGCAGCTTTACCGTCCCCTACTGGTCTGGAGTCTCTTTGCCACCAACTCGGCCTACAGCTGTGCTCATAAATCTACTTACACGGGCAGAATTAGGGATTATTATTTTGTTTGTTTAACTATTTTTGGGCCATTTTTCAGTGAATAATCCCTTTCTTTCACTCATAGTTAGTGTTTGGATGAAGCCATTTATTGTCAAACAGCTGTGTTTCTTTTTAAATCATAATGACGACAGAACCTACCCCAATGACCCTGATCTAAAGGTAAAGCTGCACATTCTTTTTGGCCAAAAGCCTCCAGTTCCTGTAAATTCTTGGGCTCTTACATGAACTGCAGGTTTGAGATCTCAGAGTGGCTCAATGACACTGAGGTCAGACTGAGGCCAGTCCAGAACCTTCTCTTTCTGCTGCTGTAGACAATGACAGGTCGACTTGTGCTTTGGATCGTTGTCCTGTTGGAACGTCCAAGTACGTCCCATGTGCAGCTTCAGGGCTGATGAGAACAAATGTTCCTCCAGTATTTTCTGAAAACATGCTGCATTCCTCTTTTCCTGAGCCTTTGTAACTCACACATCCACAACACATCAGCTCCAGCTCCATGTTCCATGCAAGGGTCAGTCAGGAGCCCAGAAACTCACCTTTTATCCACACACTGATTACAAACAGGTCACAGGTCAGGAGGGTCACCGTTAGGAGCCATTCAAACCTGTTTGCATTCCTGTGCAGGTTCTCAGGCCAGACTCACCAGAGTCTGTAAACTTATGATCATCAACATTTGTGTTAATTTATTTCAGACTTAAAGCAGGTTTTTGTTTTCTATTACTCTTTGTCTCCTTAAACTAACTCTGACCTCCGTGAGTCTGGACCTGGTCTAAGACCGGACTAACTCTGACCTCCGTAAGTCTGGACCTGGTCTAAGTCCGGACTAACTCTGACCTCCGTGAGTCTGGACCTGGTCTAAGACCGGACTAACTCTGACCTCCGTAAGTCTGGACCTGGTCTAAGTCTGGACCTGGTCTAAGTCTGGACTAAAGTATTCTTACTGAATAATTCCAAGTGCAAATCTGGAAGCCTGAAAATAAATCAAATAAAAAATAAATTCTTTAATCTAATTGATTTTAAAGTGTTACATCTTTGTTTAACCTGGACCTAAACATAATAAATAACTAAGTTATAAAGAAGAAAGAGCAAAACCTTTTATTGCCTTCAGCACATTTTCAAACCAAATGTGACAAACTGCATTGTCTTCAAAGAGTTTAAATGATAAAACGTCATCACGAAGCCTTTAGTTACAGAATTTAAACTGTCAAAGAAATGACTGTGTTTCACACGAGTGCACTTTTATTAGTCCTGTTTATGCAATAAATATTTTAAATAACTGTACACAACCACACACAGTCAAAAAAAGAGAGCTGACAAACACAAACTGTAAAACCTGATCAAATCCTCTGATGTTGGCTCAAACACTGCCATGATTTTAGAAGATGTTTAGTACAAGTACAATGACAAATTCTGTTCATGTTTTAGCTGCTGCTCTGACCTGGGCCTGGGTCGGAGAGTGTTGTAACGACTCTGAGAAGAGCTCAGACTCTGGAGCAGCTGTGAAACTTTAGTGGTTATTCTCCAAACAAAGGGCCGATGGCTACAGTAAAGAAACCATACTACAACTCTCCAGAAAACCAGCGCGGTCGTCTTTAGTTTCTCATGGACACGAGCGGTGGATACAAACGACCGAGGAGGCGATAAACAATTTACAAAACAATGTAAACCTTGAGCTTGGACATGAACACCAGCCTTATTTATGAGCGGACGTTCATTTCTACAGTTATTCTGTTGCACTGAGCTAAAGCAGCAGAATAATAATAATAATCTACTTTAATTAAACACTGGGCCACACATTCTTGTGGTGTCAGCAAAAAACAGAGAATGCTTTGAATCAAAAGTTGAGCTTTTGTAAGAGAGCTTATGATGTATATAACATCATCGGCACCTGCTGTAAGTCCGTAAGTAACACTGGAGTCTAAAATCTCACAATGTCAACACATCCGTACAAGAAAGTGAAAAGGGCAAAGCACGACTGCTAAAGTAAACGTACGTAATGTCCCTTTAATGCCGTGGGAAGTCCTGCTTTGAGGCCTCTTCTAAAGCTTCACAGGTAACTCCTCCAGCTGTTCCTCTCAGGTGAATCTTCATGTGTTTCCTGACATTACATTTCTGAGCAAAACCCTTCTGACAAACTGGACAGCTGTAAGGTTTCTCTTTGTTGTGAAAACATGTCACGTGTCTATTCAGATGATGCTTTTTTGCAAACCTCATGTCGCACAACGAACAGCTGAAGGGCTTCTCTCCTGTGTGCGTCACCATGTGCAGCTGAACCAGGTGTTTGTGCGAAAAGGGCTTCTCGCAGATGGAACAGCTGAAGGACTTCTCTCCGCTGTGAAGGATCATGTGACGCATTAGGTTCTGCTTCTGGTTGAATCTGGCGTTGCACTCTGAGCAGCCGAAGGGCCTCTCTCCGGTGTGCGTGACCATGTGCGACACCAGGTGGCTCTTCTGTGGGAAACACTTGCCACAGACAGAGCAGGTGTAAGGTGTGGAGCCGGTGTGAGTCATCAGGTGTCTCCTCAGAGTCGCTTTCCAGGCAAACGTCTTTCCACATTCAGAGCAGACGTAGTTTTTCAATTTTACAGTATTTCCCAGGACTTTGTCTCCGTTAGCTTCTGTTTCCAAGATTTGTCGTGAACCGCTGGCTTTAATTTCCTCTTTTTCTGTACAGTCTTCGTCATTACAATCACTAACAGACAATAAACATTGGGTCCAATCCTCTTTGTTCTGCTCAATTTGATTCATAAGTGACTTTTCTTCTTCTTCATCAATTTTCACAATCACAGAAGGGTACTCTTCCTCCTCTTCCTCCTGTTTGACACACACCTCCAGCTCGTCTTTAACTGGGTTAAGCTCAGAGTTGTCCTGATACAAACCAGGACTTGGTTCGAACAGTTTTGTCTTTGGTTCCTTTGTTGAATGGAGCTGAACACCTGCAGGACAAATGCACACAAGATGTTAGTGTATCCTGTAGCTTAGATAGGCTTCACCGAGGCAATTTTAAGAGTAGTATGTGGGTATTTTTCATTTAAATCAATTTTGTGACTTTGGATTGCAAAGAATTGTAGCTAATCATCTTAATGACTCGTTGCAAATTTGCATAAATATGTTTAATACAAAGCAGTGGGTCACACTTCCTCTGAAGTAAGCACAAAGCAGAACAGGCTGTAACAGTCAGGATGAACCAGGACTGAACCTAGACTGAAGTTCAATTCATTTATTATATTATTATTAAACCCAGGACTATAACAAGGACTTGACCAATACTAAGATCAAGAAAAAATTAAACTAGGGCCTAAATAAGATGTACACTAGGGCTAACTAGCTACTAGCCCAAATTTTATCTCTTTATGTTCAAGAGCAAGAGGTCAAAAATCAAATGCACAAACCTGCTTTTAATGGCGAGTCCAGCAGCTGTTGTTTCCTCTTGTTGTCCTCTTTACAGCGACACACTTCCTCCTCATACTCCGCTATTGTTCTTTCAAACAGCGCAAAGATCTCTTCAGCAGCCGCAGTCAGCCGCTCATTCACAAAAACTTTCAGTCTCTGGACTTTCACAGACATTTTTAATTGTTGATAAAAGTCGCTCCCTTCTCACCAGATAACCTCCCACTCCTTCTGCACCTGATGACTGGAATCACGTGAGAAACACCGACTTGGTTTGTAAGCTAACTGCTAACCTACCACTATTTGACTAGAACGGCCGTATCCTGGCAACGCAACAAAGATGGCGTTGTAACCTAGCAACACAAGAAAGGCGTTAAAAAAGGACCTCCAAAAAAAAAAATTTGTTTAAAGATATTTTCATCAAAAAATCGGGGTAAAAATTTACTGCCTTTTTTTTGGCACCATTTGTCTTCTTCTTGCTCCTCCACAACGGTTGACAGAAGTAATTTGGCGTTTTACCGCCACCTAATGTTCCAGAGTATATCTTAATACAAGGTTTTTAGTCCATATATTCTGTCAAGACAAGACATTTATTTTTGTACAGCCCAATATCACAACAACAGCCGCCTTAAAGGGCTTAACAGACTGCACTAGACAACATCCCCTGTCCTTAGACTACATATTTACAAAAAATATTGACAGTGTCCAGTGTGTGTGTGTGTGTGTGTGTGTGTGTGTGTGTGTGTGTGTGTGTGTGTGTGTGTGTGTGTGTGTGTGTGTGTGTGTGTGTAAGGGGGATGGGACCTCAGCCAACATCAAGGTAGATGAAAGATGAGCTGGGGGTCCTCACACTGGAGCAGTAGTGTGACCCAACAGGTCAGAGGTTTGGGTCCACCAGCTACAACCAGTGTAAACCTAACTGGTCTTTGTTAAAAGTCTGGCGGCTGGATTTTGGACCATTTGTAGTCTGTGAGTACTTTTCACAAAAGAAAAGTACTCACAGACTAAAGAGACTTTATCATTTTACATTTGTTCATTTAGCAGACACTTTTATCCAAAGCGACTTACATTGTTCTACAGTAATTACCAGTGTTACAGCCACTGGATGAAAGGTGGGTTAAGTGTCTTGCCCAAGGACACAACAACAGTATGAACTGTGGGTAGAGTGGGAATCAAACCAACTACCTTCAGGTTGAAAGACGACTGCTCTACCCACTGAGCTACTGCCGCCATTATCAATTCTGAGGTAGTCTCTGGAATAGAGACGAAACGTCTTCACCTTGAAAACTAAGTCCAGATGCTTTTACTCAAACCTTTGCTTCAAGATGTCCTGGATGACTGAGAACCATCAGACTTCTGAATTCTTGGTTTTCACTTAGGTTCAGTCTTGGTACATTTGTAGTTTTAAAGTTGTTTATGTATTTGTTAATATTTTCTATTATAATATAACTTATATTTACATTATAATAATACACTACACCTAAATACATTTTTTTTATGTCAGACAATAATATAAAAATAAAAATCACTACTTTTTCTACTGAAACAGGAAGTTAGCAGTGGCTTCCGGGTTGGTGCCCAAAGCAGAAGTGTAGTTTTTATTTGATTTGTAGTCCTCAGAACACGGCGTTGTGACAGTAAACCATACGGACCTAACCAACCTTCATTCAAACTGCAGCAATGGGGCCGACAGGTGTGTAAACCTCCGCTGTTTTCAACTCCTCTTTGTCTAGAATTATTACATTTACGGAAATTAAGTTGTCTTACCATTATCCCCTTTAACGGTTTATTAACTTTGAATTTAAAATCCGATTTAGCAGTAAACCGTTAGCGCTAACGTTAGCCTAGCCGATGTCAAAACCCCGAATTAATATAAAATCTCCGGAAAATAGTTTGGCAATTACAGGAATAAAAGGCGAATAGGGTTTGAATTATGTGTTTTGTCTGTCCGGCCTTGAGTTACTTCTTTGTGTTTCGAAACTATGTTTAATTGAAACAAACTTTGCTTAATCATTGAGCTAACAATTGTGCAATCAGTTGTGTAGAACAGGCTGAATGTTTCCAAATCCTATTGGAATTAAAGACGACACTGTGGACGGCCTTTTCCCAAAACTAAGTTAATAAAGAGCGCCATAAAATGGGAACGGTGGCTGGAAATTGTTTTTAAATGCATTCGGATTATTAAAGAAACTACTTTACTCAGTGGAAAAATTATACATAAGAACTTTGAAGACTCTCTTAAATATTACACTTGGTTTCATATTGCAGCATGTAAACGTAATAGAAGAATATAATGTGACTGTCTTCACTGTAAACACGTTTGTAAAAGCAGCTCCAGTGACTCTTTAGTGACGATTAAAGGCTTGGTTTACTTTATTCTGTTTTAAATCCGCTGTGGCATGTTTTAATTTACTTTTATATAATATATCTAGCCTTATGTGAATGATTGTAAATAAATGCTTGTGAACAGAAGGTCAGCTACAGTGACACCACAGACACAGCCACAGAACAAAGAGAGAGTTCAGTTATGGGCTCGTATTAAATCCCTGTGGTTGTCTAAAAGAGGAACAGAATGTACCACACTGTTGTAGCTAAAGCTAGTGTGTTTTCTCTGGACACATGACAGTCAGAACACAACGCTCCTGTCTTCTTTTCCAAACTTTTATCTCCTGTAGGGAAGATGGTCAGACCAAAGAAGAACATATTATCGTGTTCATTGGGTATATATAGATATGATTGGCCCTTATCGGTTGGAGGATGATTTTGGTGATTAACTATCAGCGCTAAATTGATAAAACTAGGCTTCATAAAGCTGCATGTATGGAGCTGATGGGCAGAAACAAAAATACACAGTTGTTTAAAACTGATAAGTCAGTCACATGCAGTTTTGTCTGTTCATTTTTTGTTACTTTCATTGCTCATACTCTTTATAAAGAATAACTTTGAGACCAAGTCTCTTGTTTGTACAAAGTTATGAACTAGAAGAGCCCCTTTTTCGAGTTTTATTTATTGCTGTTTAAATATTTAAAGGCTTTGCTTCATGTTGATCCGTCCTGTTGCAGGAGAGGTGGTGTTTGGCAGCGTGATGCCGGTTTGCTCTGAGAACCGTCTGCGCTGGGACCTGAGCCCGGAGCAGATCCAGCAGCAGTCAGACAAACTCATCTCGGAGACGAAGAAGGTGTACGACAGTGTGGGCGTCCTGGACCTGGACACTGTGAGCTACGAAAACACCCTGAAGGCTCTGGCCGACGCCGAGGTCCACTACACAGGTGTGTGTCGCTGACGAGGACTGAGGGTGATGTTAGACCGACTGCTCGGGGGCTGTAACGGTTCATGGGCTACATTAATATATCACTTTCTATTTATTCATATAACTTGGCGTCTCTTGCAACAAGCTTGGTTTAGTGTGAAATTTATTTACAAGGAAAACGTGTACATTTTGAATTGGCATTATGTATAAACTAAAGCTTTATTCATTCTCAAACTTTCCTCACCATCTCACAAAATGTTTTTTACTCTACTCTTCTGTTTTATGTTACAGCTTCTAAAAAGAGAATGTTCTTAAAAATGTACTTCAGAAGTAAATGTCTCCAGTTAATTCTCTTGTTAATTTCTAACCTGACCGATACGATACATAACTGACACTCTTCCGCTTTATACACAATAACTGTTAGGATACAGCGGCCACATGTCCATCAGGGGCAGACGGTAAAGATTATAATAATGCATAGTACTTGAATAGCACTTTTCAAGATACCCGCAGACGCTTTACATATCCATTCAGTCCATTCACTGACCATCATCAAACATTCATTCACCAGAGCCACAGACACTGGAGGCAAAGTGGGTTCAGTGTCACTTCAGTGGCTGTTCTGTTTCTTTTGAACTGACAGAAACGACCTTTGTTTACCTGCTAAACAAACTTGTTTCTGATTGTTCAAAAGAAAAGTATTATTAACATCTTTTTTTAATCTTTTTTGATTTTGCACCAACATACTACAACAAATTCCTTGTCTTGTGTAAACGTTTTCACCTTACCTGGCAGTAAACCTGATTATGATGAGCGTTTTTCCTCCCACTCTCAAACACAGTGAAGAGCGGGGCGCTTTGCACTGGAACCCACAGCAGCTCATGAAACTGAAAAGCAGCAGAGTTTGAAAACTTGTCAAAATGCACTGCTCCTTTGGTGTAAATAAACTTTCCAGACAGAGCAGAGTAGCTGTGGTCTGGTGTAGAGCTGCCTGGGATGTGTCAGAGCAGGGCATGACTTAATATTTAGCACCAAAGTAAGTTTAACGTGCACCAAATCCAAACACGTGCACTGAGTTTACAGTACCTGAGAATAAAGAGGTCAGACAGAGTTCTGGAGCTGCTGCTGTGAGGCCCAGCTCTGAGTCAGCACTAAACTCCATCAGCATTTTGACACAAAGCAGCTGAACCAGCGAGAGCCACGGAACACTGATCCAACAAAATACTGTCAGACAATTAGAGTTATAGGTTTAGATTTAATGTGGAATGCATTGGTTCTGTCCTCAAACCAACAAACGTCACCAGGATTCTGTTACAGAGTGAGGTCGATGAGTAACACAATAAACTCTGAAGGAGCTGAAAGTTTAAGAAAAGAAGGTGGTCAGGTCTGACCCATTTCTAAATTAATAAATTCCTGTTGTAAACCTGTAAGATTTAATAAAGTTGAATAAAGTCTATTTAAGTTTCCTCTCGTGTGTTTTCTGTACAGTCCAGAGGAACATGCTGGATTTCCCGCAGCACGTCTCGTCCTGTAAAGAGGTGAGAGCCGCCAGCACCGAGGCCGACAAGCGTCTGTCCGAGTTCGATGTGGAGATGAGCATGAGAGAGGACGTGTACCAGAGGATTGTGGCTCTGCAGGTAACTTTAAGACCCCACAGCATCTCTACACGGACAAATGCACTGCTGTCGTTATAATCATGTCTATCTGAATGTTTTTGGTCTGTTTCTGTAGAAGAAGATTGACGCAGACAGCCTGACCCCAGAGTCCAGGCGATACATGGAGAGACTCCTCAAACTGGGAAAAAGAAACGGGCTCCATCTTCCCAAAGAGACTCAAGAGGTGACTCAGAAAGTAAAAGCTCTGGAGCCACTAGGGTTTCCACACAAAGTGGAAAACCTGGACTTTTTTTGAGCAGTCTTAATGGAAAATGACCAAAAGTGGAAGTATTTAGAGCAGTAAACTGTAAAAATGACATCAGTTTCAGTTAAACACTGGGAAGACTGGATAATTGATCATTGCAGTTATAAATAAATGTTTTTTTATGTTGGGTAAGGCTAAAGTATTGTGTTCTTGAGCAGGAGATAATGGCCATCAAGAAGAAGCTGAGTAACCTCTCCATCGACTTCAACAAGAACCTGAACGAAGACACCACCTGTTTGTGCTTCACCAGAGACGAGCTCGGTCAGAGCCTTTTTAATACTGACTCTAACACTAGAATTAAAACAGAAAAGTGTTTTGGTCTGACATAGGCTCATTAACTGACACTGAGACAATGCTTCTTCTAGAACTCTGTCAAGGAACGTTAAACATTCTCTGTGGTTTTATTAACTTTTTGTTCTGAGGCACTCACCCTTGAGTCGTTCAAAAGCATGTTTCCGAGTGCGTAGTGTGTGTCAACTCCACAGTAAAGTCTTTAACTGAACTCCACATAGCCCTTTATCCACTCTTCCAGCATCAAACCTGTTTTTCTTTGTTCAAAGAGAGAGGGGGGGCATGTCTTCTTTTCCTTTGGCTGGTCCCTTCAGGAGTCGTCCTCTGCCTCTGTCCCTCTCATCCTCTTCTCTCAGACCGACCACCTTCATGTCTCCTCTTTACCCTTCCTCTGCACCTCTCACTCTCCGTCCTCTGAACGTACGAGGGCGAGTGGAAATCAGAACCCAAACGCTTTAAACCATAGCAAAAGCACAAATAATAAAGCTAATGAGGTGAATAAACCCTTTACGACACCAGTGGAAACCTGCCCCTGACCTGGCTGTAGCAACACCTGACAGTGGCTTTAAAGAAAGACTAGGGTCTGTCCCCAATCCTGTCTGTGTCAGCTGCAGAACTCTCTGAAGGGGCTCGACCCAAACATAAACCCACAGCGCCTCCTACTGGATACAAACAGTAGTGACTGTAGTGTTCGTATGCTTCAGTTCGTCCAACTTGAGGCTTTTTTCCTGTTCTGTAGGAGGTCTGCCCGAGGACTTCTTAAGTTCTCTGGAGAAAGACGGAGACAAGCTAAAGGTCACTCTCAAATATCCTCATTATTTCCCGACAATGAAGAAATGCTACGTTCCAGAAACTCGCAAAAAACTGGAGGAGGCCTTCAACTCTCGCTGCAAAGAGGTACTTCTACTCATTTATAAACCCAATGTCAACGTGCCCTTCCTTCTTTAACTTATATCAATCCTGTTTTTAGGAGAACTCTGTGATCCTGAAGGAGCTGGTGAAGCTGAGAGCTCAGAAATGTGCTCTGCTGGGGTTTAACACTCACGCTGACTTTATCCTGGAGATGAACATGGCCAAGTCTGCTCAGAAAGTTGCCACCTTTCTCGGTAAATCAGTGTTTTATACAAACTCTCAAACAGAGACATGGTTCAGACCCTTTGTTAGAGCCTGTTCAGTTCATATTTGTCTCACAGGTAGATGCATACCTTTTTTGAAATCCTTTTTTCTTGGTCCCGTGTGAATCAGAGGAGTTGGCGGTTAAACTGAAGCCTCTGGGAGTCGAGGAGCGAGCTGTTCTCCTCAAACTGAAGCAGAAGGAGTGTGAGAAGAGACAGCTGCCGTTCAATGGAGAGCTCCACGCATGGGACACTCGCTACTTCATGACTCAGGTACCGCTCAGAAAACAGTATAACGGACCATAAACATGACCCTTTAAAGAGAACTCAGATTAATCTTTACACACATATACCGTACCTCTGATTACGGGTCGAACTGACAGGTGGGAGGTTTCATCAGGTGCATGACTAAGTTCAGAGCCAGGCGTTGGTCTCAGTGACAGGACTAAGGGTTTGTGCATCTGGACTTGGACAGGTGGAGGAGACCCAGTACGCCGTGGACCAAAACCTGCTGAAGGAGTACTTCCCGATGGAGGTGGTGACCCGGGGGCTGCTGGACATTTACCAGGAGCTGCTGGGTCTGACCTTTGAACTGGTCCCTAAAGCCAAGGTGTGGCACCCGGACGTGTCCCTGTACAGCGTCAAAGACAAAAGCAGCGGACAAACGGTGGGGCAGTTCTACCTGGACCTCCACCCCAGGTAAACACTCTCTAACCTGGATAAAACCACACTCTCTAACCCGGGTAAAAAACACTCTCTAACCCGGGTAAAACACACTCTCTAACCCGGGTAAAACACACTCTCTAACCCGGGTAAAACACACTCTCTAACCCGGGTAAAACACACTCTCTAACCCGGGTAAAACACACTCTCTAACCCGGATAAAAACACTCTCTAACCCGGGTAAAAAACACTCTCTAACCCGGGTAAAAACACTCTCTAACCTGGATAAAAACACACTCTCTAACCCGGATAAAAACACTCTCTAACCCGGGTAAAAAACACTCTCTAACCCGGGTAAAAAACACTCTCTAACCCGGATAAAACACACTCTCTAACCCGGATAAAACACACTCTCTAACCCGGATAAAAACACACTCTCTAACCCGGGTAAAAAACACTCTCTAACCCGGGTAAAACACACTCTCTAACCCGGGTAAAAACACTCTCTAACCTGGATAAAAACACACTCTCTAACCTGGATAAAAACACACTCTCTAACCCGGATAAAAACACACTTTCTAACCCGGATAAAAACGCTCTCTAACCCGGGTAAAAAACACTCTCTAACCCGGGTAAAACACACTCTCTAACCCGGGTAAAAACACGCTCTCTAACCGGGTAAAAACGCTCTCTAACCGGGTAAAAACACTCTCTAACCCGGATAAAAACACACTTTCTAACCCGGGTAAAAACGCTCTCTAACCCGGATAAAAACACGCTCTCTAACCCGTGTAAAAACACGCTCTCTAACCCGTGTAAAAACACGCTCTCTAACCCGTGTAAAAACACGCTCTCTAACCCGTGTAAAAACACGCTCTCTAACCCGTGTAAAAACACGCTCTCTAACCCGTGTAAAAACACGCTCTCTAACCCGTGTAAAAACACGCTCTCTAACCCGGGTTAAAACACGCTCTCTAACCCGGGTTAAAACACGCTCTCTAACCCGGGTAAAAACGCTCTCTAACCCGGGTAAAAACACGCTCTCTAACCCGGGTAAAAACACGCTCTCTAACCCGGGTAAAAACACGCTCTCTAACCCGGGTAAAAACACGCTCTCTAACCCGGGTAAAAACGCTCTCTAACCGGGTAAAACAGGCTCTCTAACCCGGGTAAAACAGGCTCTCTAACCCGGGTAAAACAGGCTCTCTAACCCGGGTAAAACAGGCTCTCTAACCCGGTAAAAACAGGCTCTCTAACCCGGGTAAAACACACTCTCTAACCCGGGTAAAAACGCGCTCTCTAACCCGGGTAAAAACGCTCTCTAACCCGGGTAAAAACGCTCTCTAACCCGGGTAAAAACGCTCTCTAACCCGGGTAAAAACGCTCTCTAACACGGGTAAAAACACGCTCTCTAACACGGGTAAAACACACTCTCTAACACGGGTAAAAACGCTCTCTAACCCGGGTAAAAACGCTCTCTAACCCGGGTAAAACACACTCTCTAACACGGGTAAAAACGCTCTCTAACACGGGTAAAAACGCTCTCTAACACGGGTAAAAACGCTCTCTAACACGGGTAAACACACTACACTCAATAATTTGTTCAAAAGCATTGTTTTCAGTAGATTTATAATTTAAATGTTTGACCGATGACACAGAAGGAAATACAATAACAAGTTCAGAAGAAAACTGGACCTACTGTTTAAGGGAATACAGCACAAAACGTTGATTTGCCTAAGAGTTGTATTTGTTGATATTTGCTCCTCGGGAGTAAATTTAACATTCTTTCCACAAAAGCCTTTAATTTGGAGTGTTTTGTCTCTTTGATAAAAGGCTAGTCAGTAGAAAATGAATAACAGAATACCCGCTGTGTCCACTGGCAACAGCAGAGGGAGCCGTACCATATCCATGTCTGAAAATACCACAGGCGTTATCCTTAACTCCTGTGTCCCCCACAGAGAGGGTAAATATGGCCATGCGGCGTGTTTCGGCCTCCAGCCCGGCTGCCTGCTCCCGGACGGCTCTCGACAGATGTCAGTGGCCGCGATGGTGGCCAACTTCAGTAAACCCACGGCAGATGCACCGTCACTGCTGCAGCACGACGAGGTCGAGACCTACTTCCACGAGTTTGGACACGTCATGCACCAGCTCTGTGCACAGGTAACCACTTTATAACGCCATCTTTCTGTTTTTTCTGTACAGCAATGTTTAGTTTTTGACCTTCAGTTCGTTTTTTCTGTATTTCCAGGCCGAGTATGCGATGTTCAGTGGGACGCACGTGGAGAGGGACTTCGTGGAGGCTCCGTCTCAGATGCTGGAAAACTGGGTTTGGGAAAAAGAGCCGCTGCAGAGAATGTCCAAACATTACAAAACGGGCAGCCCCATCCCAGACGAGCTGCTGGACAAACTCATCAAGTCACGCCTCGCCAACACCGGTCTGTGCTTTTCTTTTACTGAAACTTAGACATTTGTCACGCTGATTGTTGACAAACCCAAACTGTTCTGTGTTTGACCTGAGCTTTGACCTAATTGTCTCTGATGCTGTAGGTCTGTTTAACCTGAGGCAGATCGTTTTGGCCAAAGTGGACCAGGCCCTTCACACCAGAACCGGACTGGACCCAGCGGAGGAGTACCAGAGACTGTGTCAGGAGGTCTTGGGGATCCCCGCTTCTGCAGGTATCGCTCGCCAACAGCACTCTCGAGGTTTTAAAGGACACTTAATGGTAAACCTAACCCTGTCCTGATCTGCTTCAGGGACGAACATGCCCGCCACCTTTGGACACCTGGCCGGAGGATACGACGCTCAGTATTACGGTTATCTGTGGAGCGAGGTCTTCTCCATGGACATGTTCTATGCTCGCTTCAAACAGGAGGGTATCATGAACCCAAAGGTAAAACAAAATTCTTCCGTGTGTGTGAGTGGTTCTCTCCCATTTCCAAACATCTGCAGTTGAGCAGGTTTACTTTAGTAGCTACCCTTACTCTGGTTACGTCTAACAAAAATCTAATTCAGTTTGGAGAAGTCTGGGTCTGGTCCAATCTGAACTATTGACCCGATCCACACTGTGACCTGATTTGTTAGAAATGACTTGGTACCTCTCAGTGGTGAGTTTCTCCTGAAGAGGCTTGTGTTTCCCCTGAGCTGTGTCCAGAGAGATGTCTGCTGCAGAAACAGAAGAAGAGTGTTTCAGCTTTCTTCCCATTATTGTAAACTTTAAATCTAGAAGCTGCAGTGGTCTGTCTCTGTCCTCTGGTTTAATGCAGAGGAGACAGAGACTAGAGTGGGTTTCATTCACAAAGTAAAAGCCCAATAACTTCATTCTTAAACCCAAAACAGCTGCTGACATTAAACACTAGCTTTACTTCTACATTTATCAGCAACATTCACAAGAACTTTATTTTTAGTTTATTTTTTCCCTCTCTCTTGTTTTCTTGAGTGACGATTATAGTCCAGACTTAGACCAGGTCCAGACTCACGGAGGTCAGTGTTTGAAGGAGACAGAGTTAGTCCAGACTTAGACCAGGTCCAGACTCATCAGACTCAGGGAGGTCAGAGTTAGTCCAGACTTAGACCAGGTCCAGACTCATCAGACTCAGGGAGGTCAGAGTTAGTCCAGACTTAGACCAGGTCCAGACTCATCAGACTCATGGAGGTCATGAGTTCTATCTCACTAAACTCCCCCTCTCTTGCCTCTGTCTCAGGTGGGTCTGGACTACAGGAGGTTCATCCTTCGTCCTGGCGGCTCGGAGGACGCCTCGGAGATGCTCAGGAAGTTCCTCGGGCGTGAACCTAAGCAGGAAGCCTTCCTTTTAAGCAAAGGGCTGACCGTCACCGAGGAAACGCCCTGCCCCTGCTGACCAATCACAACATGGCTTTAGCACCAAGGCTCTGCCCCCTCTATTTGATCAAACAAGGACTTTAAGATTTTCTAGAAAAAACACTGAAATGTCACGCATGGTTTGGATTTTACTGGTAAATAAATGGATCTGGGGTCACTTCTTGTTTGTGTTTGAATCATGACGCCTCACTTCCTGTTTCTGACTTTCGCTCAGAAAAAAAAGTTTTTTTTTAATCTTTCAAATTCCCTCTGCTGCTGCTGGAGGAGTGTGGCTCTGAGACGGAGTGGAGCTTTTATTAAAAAATGACGGTAGATTTCCTGACCTTATGTTGTTAGACTTGACGCTGTGCCCAGTCATTGGTTTTTTCTTCCAGTTTGTTTTTCCTTTAATGAACCTAACTTATGAGAGTTTTGTCCTGAGTCTGGTCTTGGATTTAGGAACACACAAATCCTAAACATAAAGCTTACATTCCCATGAAACAAGGGCTTTAAATCTCCATGTTTCCAAATTAAAAGAATGGAAAGAGCGTTATTTTGCATTCACTATTTACTTCAAAACAACATGTCCCATTTCATTCAATTGTTGATGTTTTTCACACTAGCGCCGTCACAAAGATCAGGAAAGTGCGGTGAGTGAGGTTTGTCACTGATAGTGTTATTCCTGATGAGTTCCAGGCTGTTGTTTGTGAGGAGTCTCTGTGGTCAGTGTTTGCTCAGCTCTTTTCGCCTGCAGCTGTTTGTGCTCAGTGAGTCTCTGAGGACGCTTACATCAGACACAGGCTTTACTCCGGGCCTCACCTGCGCTTCACCTGAGATTCTGTTACAAACACTGGGAGGTCCATGGAGAATCCATACGTCAGGTGACACAAGCTGCAGTTAAACAGAACTGTGCACTTAAAGCCCACCTGAACCCAGAGACGACAAACTGAGCACTTAACAAACTGAGCACTTAAAGCCCACCTGAACCCCGAGAGGACAAACTGAGCACTTAAAGCCCACCTGAACCCCGAGAGGACAAACTGAGCACTTAACAAACTGAGCACTTAAAGCTCAACTGAACCCAGAGACGACAAACTGAGCACTTAAAGCCCACCTGAACCCCGAGAGGACAGACTGAGCACTTAAAGCCCACCTGAACCCAGAGAGGACAAACTGAGCACTTAACAAACTGAGCACTTAAAGCTCAACTGAACCCAGAGACGACAAACTGAGCACCGCTGGAGAAGATTAAAACAACGATTTCTTGTGAACACATTCTCGATGAAGACTTAGAGCCAACTTTTTACACCAAGTACCACCTTTGTTTTGTTAATAGTTTACACAGGAGTTTAAATTAAATTTAAAGTGTATAAAATGTTAATCCATTCTGCTGCGCTGCTATTTCTCCCTCAGCCCTTCTTGTCCCTCCAAAGGATGCTAAAATTATCCACTCAGAAACAGGCACATTATTAAACTTATATAAACCAGATATTGCCTATGATCTAACATTTTGAGTATTTAGAGGACAAACCAGTCTTAGCAGGTGTTTCATCTGGCCCTGGTCACAGACCTAAGACACAACCAGCACAAAAACTGAAGGACTGTAGTACCACACTGGATATCAACCAAAAAACTGTGTGTTATCGGACGAGCAGTGAAAACGTTCTGTAAATACAGACGGATCTGTCGATGGGACGCCAACGTTAGCAGACATCTTCCTGGACTGTGCTCCAGTGTGAGGACCCCCAGCCCACCTGTAGAACAGAAAACAGGACTGTCTTCAAGTCCTTATTAATGTTGAAATGAGTTAGTTATACATCTCTTTCTCAGCTGTGGAGCCGGAACATTCTGTTCCTTTGTTTCAAGGGTGGTCCCTGAAAATCTCAGTTTGGAATGTTCTGTAGCCCTGCCCCTCGATCTAAAAGAGAACTGAGAAACCCCTCCAAGGGAACGCACAGAAAAGAGGGGCTGAGAGGGGTGACTAGATTTCTTTCATTAAAGTCATATTTGGAGGAGCCACTGGTTCAAACATGTAGTACTATAGCAGTATGGTTCAATAAAGAGTATAAAACACTAGTAAAACCTTTCTAAAATCCTTAAAAGAAAAACCACAACATCCCTATTGCTCCACGAGTATCAGGAGATAATCCAAAAACTATAGAACACCTGAAAATAACCAGGACTTAACTAGGAAGAAAACTAGACTAAAACAAAACCCAAAGGTATCTGGACTAAACCCGAGCTAAAACTTTAACTAAAGCAATTCTAGGTTCACAGAAGAAATAAACGTATAACTTAAGATGTTATACGTTTATATAAATAAATAATTGCTAAGACTGATCAAAAAAAATAAAAAATAGCCCTCTAAAATCTTTAGGGGCTTTTTAATCACAGTAACAGTGCACACAGGTACTTTGCCAAAGAAGCCAGGGTTAAAGCGTTTTAATGATGAGCTTTAGAAAAACAAACGAGACTCCAGGGAAGAGTGACTTTGGAGACAATTCTCTGAGGAAATAATACCAAAAGACAAAGAGACGCACAACAAAGAAATATATGAGAGAAAATGATAAGCGAAGGGTTAGGCACAGACAGTGAAGGTACAAGATACAACTGCAGTAATCTAGTGGAATATTTAAGTAAAATGAGAAATTACAGCTTTAAAAACGGAACGATAAACGATTTTAACTTAGAAAACCAAGGAAGAATTGCGATGGAAAAAAAATGTAGTTAGCTTTAATTAGCTAACGGTCATTCCCCCTTAAGCTTTTACAAGCTTTTTCGTGACCTTTTCATTTGCTAAAGATATTTTGGATAAAAGTAATCTAATAAAACCAAGAAAATAGATTTCATTGGGATTGTTAGCGGAGAGGAACAGGTTTAAAGTGTAATAAACGCGGTTGAAGACGGAGTGAAGGTTTTGGAGAAAATGGCGGACGCCGCGGGGCCGGGACTGACTGGACTCCGGGAGCTGCTCAGAGGAAAGCCCGCTCCGAGCTCCAGCTGCAGCTCCAACATCGTACGGGTTTTTATCAGCTCCACTTTCACAGGTCAGATCATTATTTTATTTGATATATTCTATTGTTTTATAAAGAAAGATAAAAGCCTAATGTTTGGACAGAACTAGTTAGACCTATAACGACACTAAACCACCTAGCCTAACGAGCTAACTACTATAATATGTAATAGATTGATAAATAAAAAGTGAATTTGTGAGAGAACAGGATCCTTAGATTGTGTTCATAAGATATTTATGATTTTCATAATATGCCGATACAAGTTTTTTGAGACACAGTAGTAATACATTTAAGTTAATGATGGCAATTTGTTGTTTGTATGTGTTTTAGGGTAATTTCACTTCCTGAAGGTGCATTGTTTCTAATTGTGCACTAAAAACTAACGTAGTTGTCAAACAGGTGCATTAAAAGATGTATAAACTTAAACAAATAGGCCAAGCTCACTGTAAAATAACAAATGCCTAGTTTATTCCAATGATTGTAGAAAATATGGACAACTTCCGCTCATTGCTCCCTATTCTCGTTGTCCACAGGTAACATCCGGGCTTTTACTCCATAGATTAAGATTAGTCTTTATTTCTTTAGGACAACGTACATTAAGCCGGAGCAGAGATGCTTGTACCAGATTATAGCTTAACAGCTAATTTCCATTTGTAGTCCTATGTTGTACATGTTTTTGGTGGTGGGGGAAACCGGAGTACCTGGAGGAAACCTACACAGACACAGGGATAACATGCAAACTCCACACAGAAAGGCCCTGACCTGGATGGGAATCGAACCCAGAACCTTCTTGCTGTGAGGCCGGAGTGCTAACCACTCTGTCACCGTGCCGCCTAGTAAAACAATAGTTTTTAGATAGCATAAACGTAACAGACAGAGTTTATCACGCAGTAAAAACTTAGCTCTAGAGACCGGAGCCATCTTTTGTACCAGGCTGTAAACATGATTTTTACTCTTGTAAAGTTGCTATTGGATATATGGTTTCTTCTTATATTTCCACTTTTGGAGCCTGCCCTCTGGTGGACGGCAGTATATCCCTGTATATCGCTGTATATCGCTGTATATCGATGTGTATCGATGTATATCGCGTGTATCGATGTGTATCGCTGTATATCGCTGTGTATCGCTGTGTATCGCTGTATATCGCTGTATATCGATGTGTATCGCTGTGTATCGCTGTGTATCGATGTGTATCGATGTATATATCGCTGTATATCGCGGTGTATCGATGTGTATCGCTGTGTATCGCTGTATATCGCTGTATATCGCTGTGTATCGATGTATATCGCTGTGTATCGCTGTATATCGCTGTATATCGCGGTGTATCGCTGTATATCAATGTGTATATCGATGTATATCGCTGTATATCGCTGTATATTGCTGTGTATCGCTGTATATCGATGTGTAGCGATGTATATCGCTGTATATCGATGTGTATATCGATGTGTATCGCTGTATATCGCTGTATATCGCTGTGTATCGCTGTATATCGCCGTGTATCGATGTGTATCGCCGTGTATCGCCGTGTATCGCCGTATATCGCCGTATATCGCCGTGTATCGCTGTATATCGCTGTGTATCGCTGTATATCGATGTGTATCGATGTATATCGATGTGTATTGCTGTATATCGATGTGTATTGTTGTATCTCGCTGTCTATTGATGTGTATCGATGTGTATTGCTGTATATCGATGTGTATCGCTGTATATCGATGTGTATTGCTGTATATCGCTGTGTATTGATGTGTATCGATGTGTATCGCTGTATATCAATGTGTATCGCTGTATGGTGGTGCCCTTACTCGAAGGGGTTTAAGAGGTTCCATGAAAGAGGCTTGGTTTATTCAAGTAACAATAAAACAAGGAATCTAAACAGATTTGCGGGTTCAATTGCAACTCATGCTCTTTTGTTTTAAGTTGACGTCTCTGTTATGTTTATTATCGAGCAGCTACCACTCTATATAAGATAATCCTAATACTTGATTATGTGACCTTGGTGCAGACATGAGCAGTGAGAGAAAAGCGCTTCTGGAAAAGGCATATCCTGAAGTGCTGCTGTTCTGCCGCAGTCTGGGGCTTGTCTTTGAGGTTAGTGACTATGATTTTAATGTATTCTAGAGTTTAAAAAGCAGCGAGAACATTAAACTGAATATGTGCAGGTGGTGGATTTGTGCTGGGGCCTGAGGAACTCCTCGTCTGTCGAACACAAGGCCTGTGAGCTGTTTCTACATGAGATCGACACGTCCAGAAGGATCTCTCTGATTCCAGCTTTTGTGGTGAGTAAAAAAAATGATTCTACTCAAAGGCCCTGTATATGATAGATGATATTGATGATCTTCAATTTTCTTTAATCTGCTTTTTCTTCTCTTAAGGCTCTTCTTGGAAACCGTTACGGCCACAGAGCTCTCCCTCGACTCATTCCCGAGGAACACTTTGAGAACTTTTTATCCAAACTTTCCAAAAACCCAGACGGTGTTAAACTTCTGAATCAATGGTTTTTAAAAGACACCAACATGGTTCCGCCCACTTACATCCTTCAGCCAATCACAGCACAGTTCCCTCACTACAGCAACTTTCAGCCCGAAAACTCTCAAAAACGAGAAAACGACGTAGCTCGGTGGAGATCAACCGAAAATCAACTTCTGCAGCTGCTTCGAAACGCTGCCACAGTCGCCCACAAGAAAGGAGACATCAGCGCAGAGCAGAAACAAGAATTTTATACGTCTGGTAAGTTCGCCAGGAGGTAGAAAACTAGAATTATGTGGATGCTAAGAAAAAAGGTTACGTGTGTAAGCATTAAAATAGGAACATATTAGACCAGTGTAAACAAGATGTATTCTTAAAAATGTATTGTCACATAATCTCTTTAACATAATAATAATATTAAATCCTCAAGAGAACTAACTGTAGATGAATGGCTCAGCCTCCACAAAATAAGATATGAACACAACAATGTGCATAAAATAGACCAAATATGAGTTTCAGGTGTTAGTTCTGAACCATCTCAAAAATGTAATAAAAAAAAAAGACAAAACACTTTCTTCAACCCTGGTGACTTTGCTGCTTTGCTGTTGTTGTTTTGGGTTTTTGCGTATTTTTTTTTTTTTAATTAGAAGCAACAAAAAGCCTAAACTTTACTTTGTATTTCTGTCTTTTTTCCAGTCACCGAGCGAGAATTTGAACGGGGTTTGTGGAAAGATGGCGGTGAATCTTCAGCTCTCATCTTTGTCAGAGAAATTCCTCGTCAGAAATTGAGGGACGGCCCCAAACGTTTTGCTAAATTCATGGACGTGACGGCGGACGGTTTACTGGACGCAGAAGCGCAGTGTTTACTCGCATCTTTAAAAGCTCGCCTTTACTCCAGCTCCCAAAAAATCCTTAACCTCCACTGCGTTGAGCTGATTAAAGGCAGCATTGACCCCAAACGCAAAGAGCACGCTCAGTACCTCGATAGCATTTGTGAACAGTTTGTACTGCAAATGAAATCCAGAATCAGCGCCACATTGGAAGAGAAACGGCAGAAAATCTGGGGGAATATCGAGAAAGAGAAAGTGGAAATGTCGGATTTAATTGTGGAAGAAGTTAGCCGTCACGTTAGCGCTAGCATGGAGTTGTGCAAAGACGTTCAGGGAAGAGAAGGGCTGCTGGGAAAGCTTTGCCTGGCAATGTGGGAGTCGACAAACACCCGTCACGCTCCGATAGTCGTCCACAGCGATCCTGGAATGGGGAAAACTTCTCTGCTTTGCAAATTAGCTCAAGAAATGCGTGGCGTGTTGGAAAACAGAGCTGCTGTTGTGATCAGGCTGCTCGCTTTAGCTCATCCTCAGAAATACAGCGTTGAAAACATGCTACGAAGTCTTTGCTGCCAGATTTGTTTTGCGTTCGGATTAGCGCCGCCGACAATGCTAACCCCTGACATGCATCTCGTACGTTTTTTCCTTAACGTCCTTGAGCAGGTTTCGCAACAGGGCAACACTTTACTGATAATTGTTGACAATATTGACCTGCTTGTAGATCGTAACAGTAAACTCCGATGGTTGCCGTACGAAATCCCGCCGAATGTACATCTCATTGTTTCAGTGGAGACAAAATCGGAAGCGTTTGCTATCTTAAGGTTACGAATGGAAACGCTGGAGAATTTTTTTGAAGTGGAGCGTTTGACTCTGGAAGATGCTAAGCTTATCACGGAGTCGTATTTGCGGTCAATCAGACGGACTTTGACACCGGAACAGAAGGAGTTTGTGATAAAAAGCTCGGAGAAAACGGGGACTCCACTTCATCTGGAGCTGATCCTGTCATTGGCAAAAAGTTGGACTTCGTTCATGCCGTTAGCAGAGCTGCGGTTAGCCGCTGACGCACAGGAAATGATGTCACTGCTGCTGCACACGATAGAGGAGAGACACGGCAAAGAACTGACAGCAGCAGCTTTAGGATACATCGCTTTAGCAAGGTACGGGTTAGTCCTGTTTCAGATATGGTTTAGACCTGGTTCAGACCTGGTTTAGTCCTGGTTTAGTCCTGGTTTAGTCCTGGTTTAGTCCTGGTTTGTCCTGGTTTAGACCTGGTTCAGTCCGGTCTTATCTATTAAAGGGAGGGTCTGTTGGAGTGTGAGCTGTGTGACGTCTTGTCGCTGGATGATGATGTCATCAAAGAGGTCTACAGGTACGTGCTCCCCCCAAGCCCATCTCTGATCCGGTTGCCCCCCCTCCTGTGGGCGGGGCTTAAGTATGACCTCACAGATCACCTGGGCGAGAGATGGACCAATGGCATCGCGACCATCGTTTTTAAAAACAGGCGAGTCAAACTTTTAACAGATGGATTCAAAAATACAATGAAAAAATGTCAAATCCAAAGGATTGCTCAAAGTCAACGAGAAAAAAATAAGAATTAAGTGCTGCTGGATTGGTTCTCGTTTAGACCAGGTTTAGAGTAATTAAATTAAATTATTGTTTCACTGACTCTTCCGTGGTTTTTGTTTCCAAAGGCGTTTTTCGGAGGCGGTCTGTGCTCGGTACCTGAGCTCAGAGCGACGGGGCCGAGCTCTGAAGATCCTGGCTGAGTACTTCCTCGGTCGATGGAGCGGAAAACTCAAACCTGTGGCTCTGCCCGGTCTGTCGCTGGTCTTACCTGACAGAAAGGTGTTTATTATATTTCATTATAAACAAAGACCTTTACAGCTAAGGTCAGTATTTATTCATTTTAACATGAGAATACTGTGTTTTATATTTTATTCAATTTGACTATTTCTTTATATATATTTAAATACATTATTACTATCTATTATTTATTTTCAATTATCATTATATTTCAGTTTACATATTTTTTAAGAATTCAAAAGTTTTGAATTTGAATTAATACATTTACATTCTTTCACATTTTTTTGGTATACTCTAGAACAAGGGTGGGTTTATTCTTTTTGCCCAATGGCCACAGATGAATACAGGACCCCCAGGCCAACATGGGAACTCACTTCTGTGCAATAAAAAACACATTTCTTTTGCCTATAGTTTAGTCTGAACTCTAGACAAAACAATATGTGCAATAAACACTGTATATTTACCTCCACAGTCACAACTGCACCTCCTCAGTTTTAGATCCACTCTTTACAGTTCGCTCTAAAACCAGAGAAAAGTACCTCTGAGAGTCAGAGATGTAGCTTTAGGAAGGTTGTTACTGTTCGAGGCACGTCGCAGTGGAATCAACTGATCGCTGCAAAATATTAAAGGAAAAAAGGAAAACAATATGCCGTGTTAAATTATCAATAATTTATTAGTAAATGCTCGGCGGGCCAGATTAAACTAGGGGCCTTTGTTTGCCTTCCACTGATAGAATGTCTTTTGATTAATAAAGCCCAATTATTATCATTAATAATAATAATAATAATAATATATTTAGGTTCTTCAAAATAAAAATGCCTTTCTCAAATACACTTCCCAGTTTCCATTATTAATTGCCAAGACACTTACATTAAGTTGAAGGTGCACTGTAGTTAAACCGTTCTCTCTGTTCTTTCCAGGTCCCTCCTCAGCCGCTGTGGTTCTGCGCTGGTTTGGCCAACGTCAGGAAACTGCAGGAGCTGCCGTTTGACCTGCTTCAGGCTGGACTCTGGGACGAGCTCAAACAGGAGGTCATCGGTGAGAGACACGTTTTACTGGAATATCTGCTCACCAAGAGTCTCCGCTGAAGTCTGTGCGCTCCTCAGGAAACGCAGAGTGGCTGTTCTGTAAGAGTCGGGTCTGCGGGGTCTCGGCCGTAATCCAGGACTTGGACCAGAGCCACAGGGTCATGGACTGCATCGAGACCAGACTGATCCGGGACGCGCTGGTCCTGATCAAACCCAGTCTGGACTTCCTCGAAGGAAACATTGGTTTGTCCTGACACTGTTTCCACTTTTAGGTTTTGAGAAGTCAGATTTTTCTTACCTCATTGTGCCTCTTCTCTGTTTTTTTTGTTCCCAGAGATGTGCCTGTTCTACTCGGAGCTCCTGTCTCGTCTCTGCTCACTCTCCAAGTCCTACCCGTCTCTGATCGGGCAGCTCTGTGCTCACTGTGAGACCTGGCTCTTGTCCTGCACCGAGCCCATTCTAATCCCACAGAACAGCTTCCTGCAGCCGCCAGGGGGGGCGCTGCAGCACACGCTCACAGGGCTACAGGGAGGTCAGTCGCTCACATCATGAGACAGTGGAGGCTCCTCAGGCAGGACCACAAACATACGTCCAACCAACAGCAGTCATCTTCTAGTCACAGTTTTAAATATGTTCCACAGAAGTAACGTTTGTTCTGTCCCGTGTCTCCTCAGGTGTGCTCTGTTTAGACGTGAGTTTAGAAGAGCAGCTGGTTGTGGCTGGTTCTGAGGATGGAGTGATTGCAGTGTGGAGTCTTCCAGACACACAGCTCATACACACGCTGCTCGGACACACAGGTACGCACTTTAGAACCAGAAACCAAAAACAAACAGGTTTGTCAGTGTACGTCTGGTTCTTTCAGCTGCGGTGCTGAAGGTGAAGGTGACAGACTCCTCCCTCTGCGTGTCTTTATCCGCTGACGGCTCTTTGAGGAAATGGAGTCTGTTGAACGGGATGCAGCTGCTGTGCATCGAGGACGCGTCACCTGTGGACTCTTTGTGTCTCCAGCTGCATCTGTTCGATCAGAGACAGCTGCTGACCGTCTACACCAACAAACAGGTGCCACACCTTTACTGCTCTCACAAACTGACTTTAAAGTTTAAATTGTTTATATTAAATACATTATAATTAAGCAGATACCGACAGTCATGCCCAGCCTTTATTTATACAAAGATATTCATTTATTTCTGAAAAACCCACATGGGTCCCTGAGTCAGAAGAATGTCGAAGCTGTATATATTTATATTCATTAAGATATAAGTTTTATAAGTTATTTATAAGATATTATAAATATATATATAATTATTTATAAGTTTTAATGAACATCTATGAAGCACCACAGTTTGAATGAACGTCGGAGCTATTTGTCCTATGTGTTTATTTCTGTTATTAGTTTGTCTACTTATATTACTTCTAATTAGTATAAATACTTTTGTTCATGTACTTTTTATAGTTTGTTTAGTTTAAGTATCTTGGTTTATGGTTCAGCACGTTGGAGTAGTTTGTAGTATTTGATGAAGTTATTGTGCGTAAACTATGGGCGTAGGTTTATATAAATATGGAGCACATCTAAGGACCAGAATGCACCTGGGTGGGCCTATGTTTTTTTATCCGTTAGCCACAAGGACTAGCACAAATAAAGCTTACAAATGCATTATCTGGTATAAACTGAATCTTTTAACTGCGTAGACCACAACTCAAGCATCTTAGGGACTATTTGAATAATGTTGGAGTTATTTGATTTAATTTGAGTTTGACAAATAGTCACCAGAGTAGATCTATCTTAAATACAAAGACAAAGGTTATAAATAATAAATGTTAATATACTGTTTGGTTTTATGTATTCATCAAACAAGAGTCTGTGTAGCTCCTGTAGCTTCGGGAAACTGGGAAGATCAAAATGTCAGTTTAAACAAAAACAGGAGCAGGCTTGGAACCTGGCGGAGGGGGAGACCAGGAGTCTGGGCAGAGAGCTGGACAGTGTACTGTATACAGCACAGACCAGGAAGCAGGGTGGGGTTAGTGTCAGGTTATTGTTAGGGACTGGTCTAAATACAGAAAACACAGGAGCTGTTTTAGATAAACCTGTAGGTCCTTCAGAAGGAGCTTCTGAAGCAGTACTTTGGTGTCAGCAGACTTAAAACCTCTAAACCTTCTCCGCTGCTGCAGAGAGACTCCTGCTCGTGGCCTTTGGAAACTCTTACTGTTATGTTTCAGGTGAAAATGTGGCGTGTGGACGGCTCAGAGCTGCTCTTGAGTCGCTCTGAGGAGGACTCTGTGGTCCTGGGGGTTCTGGAGGACACTGTGGTCTCTCTCTGTGAATCTGGTCTAGTCCAGATCCAGCAGGTCCTGATCCAGACTCAAGAGAGAACCCACGAGATCCAGCTCCAAAACCAGGACAGACCTCTGACTCTCTGCTCCTCAGTGACTTTAACCAAACGAGAGAAGGTTCTAGTGGTTTTTAAAGAAGGCCTCCTCTGTCAGGTAACAGTATTAGACAGGTTTAGACCTGCTTTAGTCCTGGTTTAGTCCTGGTTTAGACCTGCTTTAGTCCTGGTTTAGTCCTGGTTTAGACCTGCTTTAGTCCTGCTTTAGACCTGCTTTAGACCTGGTTTAGTCCTGCTTTATACCTGCTTTAGACCTGCTTTAGACCTGGTTTAGACCTGCTTTAGTCCTGGTTTAGTCCTGGTTTAGACCTGCTTTAGTCCTGGTTTAGACCTGCTTTAGTCCTGGTTTAGACCTGCTTTAGTCCTGGTTTAGACCTGGTTTAGTCCTGCTTTATACCTGCTTTAGACCTGCTTTAGACCTGGTTTAGACCTGCTTTAGTCCTGGTTTAGTCCTGGTTTAGACCTGCTTTAGTCCTGGTTTAGACCTGCTTTAGTCCTGGTTTAGACCTGCTTTAGTCCTGGTTTAGACCTGCTTTAGTCCTGGTTTAGTCCTGGTTTAGACCTGCTTTAGTCCTGGTTTAGACCTGCTTTAGACCTGCTTTAGACCTGCTTTAGTCCTGCTTTAGTCCTGGTTTAGTCCTGGTTTAGACCTGGTTTAGACCTGCTTTTGTCCTGGTTTAGTCCTGCTTTAGACCTGGTTTAGACCTGCTTTAGTCCTGCTTTAGTCCTGCTTTAGACCTGGTTTAGACCTGCTTTAGTCCTGGTTTAGACCTGCTTTAGTCCTGCTTTAGTCCTGGTTTAGTCCTGGTTTAGACCTGGTTTAGACCTGCTTTAGACCTGCTTTAGTCCTGCTTTAGTCCTGGTTTAGTCCTGGTTTAGACCTGGTTTAGACCTGCTTTAGACCTGGTTTAGACCTGCTTTAGTCCTGGTTTAGACCTGCTTTAGTCCTGGTTTAGTCCTGGTTTAGACCTGCTTTAGTCCTGCTTTAGACCTGGTTTAGACCTGCTTTAGTCCTGCTTTAGTCCTGCTTTAGTCCTGCTTTAGACCTGGTTTAGACCTGCTTTAGTCCTGGTTTAGACCTGCTTTAGACCTGCTTTAGACCTGCTTTAGACCTGGTTTAGACCTGGTTTAGACCTGCTTTAGTCCTGGTTTAGTCCTGCTTTAGTCCTGCTTTAGTTCTGCTTTAGTCCTGCTTTAGTCCTGCTTTAGTCCTGCTTTAGTCCTGGTTTAGACCTGCTTTAGTCCTGCTTTAGTCCTGCTTTAGTCCTGCTTTAGTCCTGCTTTAGACCTGCTTTAGACCTGCTTTAGTCCTGCTTTAGTCCTGCTTTAGTCCTGGTTTAGACCTGCTTTAGTCCTGCTTTAGTCCTGCTTTAGTCCTGCTTTAGTCCTGGTTTAGACCTGCTTTAGTCCTGCTTTAGTCCTGCTTTAGTCCTGCTTTAGTCCTGCTTTAGTCCTGCTTTAGTCCTGGTTTAGACCTGCTTTAGTCCTGCTTTAGTCCTGCTTTAGTCCTGGTTTAGACCTGCTTTAGTCCTGCTTTAGTCCTGCTTTAGTCCTGGTTTAGACCTGCTTTAGACCTGCTTTAGTCCTGGTTTAGACCTGCTTTAGTCCTGCTTTAGTCCTGCTTTAGACCTGCTTTAGTCCTGGTTTAGACCTGCTTTAGACCTGCTTTAGTCCTGGTTTAGACCTGCTTTAGTCCTGGTTTAGTCCTGGTTTAGACCTGCTTTAGTCCTGCTTTAGTCCTGCTTTAGTCCTGCTTTAGACCTGCTTTAGTCCTGCTTTAGTCCTGCTTTAGTCCTGCTTTAGACCTGCTTTAGACCTGCTTTAGTCCTGGTTTAGTCCTGGTTTAGACCTGCTTTAGTCCTGGTTTAGACCTGCTTTAGTCCTGGTTTAGTCCTGGTTTAGACCTGCTTTAGTCCTGGTTTAGACCTGCTTTAGACCTGGTTTAGTCCTGCTTTATACCTGCTTTAGACCTGCTTTAGACCTGGTTTAGACCTGCTTTAGTCCTGGTTTAGACCTGCTTTAGTCCTGGTTTAGACCTGCTTTAGTCCTGGTTTAGACCTGCTTTAGACCTGCTTTAGACCTGCTTTAGTCCTGCTTTTGTCCTGGTTTAGTCCTGCTTTAGACCTGCTTTAGTCCTGCTTTAGACCTGGTTTAGACCTGCTTTAGTCCTGCTTTAGTCCTGCTTTAGACCTGGTTTAGACCTGCTTTAGTCCTGGTTTAGACCTGCTTTAGTCCTGCTTTAGTCCTGGTTTAGTCCTGGTTTAGACCTGGTTTAGACCTGCTTTAGACCTGCTTTAGTCCTGCTTTAGTCCTGGTTTAGTCCTGGTTTAGACCTGGTTTAGACCTGCTTTAGACCTGGTTTAGACCTGCTTTAGTCCTGGTTTAGACCTGCTTTAGTCCTGGTTTAGTCCTGGTTTAGACCTGCTTTAGTCCTGCTTTAGACCTGGTTTAGACCTGCTTTAGTCCTGCTTTAGTCCTGCTTTAGACCTGGTTTAGACCTGCTTTAGTCCTGGTTTAGACCTGCTTTAGACCTGCTTTAGACCTGCTTTAGACCTGGTTTAGACCTGCTTTAGTCCTGGTTTAGTCCTGCTTTAGTCCTGCTTTAGTTCTGCTTTAGTCCTGCTTTAGTCCTGCTTTAGTCCTGGTTTAGACCTGCTTTAGTCCTGCTTTAGTCCTGCTTTAGTCCTGCTTTAGTCCTGCTTTAGTCCTGCTTTAGTCCTGCTTTAGACCTGCTTTAGACCTGCTTTAGTCCTGCTTTAGTCCTGCTTTAGTCCTGGTTTAGACCTGCTTTAGTCCTGCTTTAGTCCTGCTTTAGTCCTGCTTTAGTCCTGGTTTAGACCTGCTTTAGTCCTGCTTTAGTCCTGCTTTAGTCCTGCTTTAGTCCTGCTTTAGTCCTGCTTTAGTCCTGCTTTAGTCCTGGTTTAGACCTGCTTTAGTCCTGCTTTAGTCCTGCTTTAGACCTGCTTTAGTCCTGCTTTAGTCCTGCTTTAGTCCTGGTTTAGACCTGCTTTAGTCCTGCTTTAGTCCTGCTTTAGTCCTGCTTTAGTCCTGCTTTAGTCCTGGTTTAGACCTGCTTTAGTCCTGCTTTAGTCCTGCTTTAGTCCTGCTTTAGACCTGCTTTAGTCCTGGTTTAGACCTGCTTTAGTCCTGCTTTAGTCCTGCTTTAGTCCTGCTTTAGACCTGCTTTAGACCTGCTTTAGACCTGCTTTAGTCCTGCTTTAGTCCTGCTTTAGTCCTGCTTTAGTCCTGCTTTAGTCCTGGTTCAGACCTGCTTTAGACCTGCTTTAGACCTGCTTTAGTCCTGCTTTAGACCTGCTTTAGACCTGCTTTAGTCCTGCTTTAGACCTGGTTTAGTCCTGCTTTAGTCCTGCTTTAGACCTGCTTTAGTTTTAATCCTACATTAGTTTCAGAGTCAGGCTTAGATTTAGTTACTGTTTGGTTCGGTCAGGATTATGTCTGTAGTCTAGTCTTAGTTTAGTCCTTGGTTTTGTTCTGGTTTAGTCCAGACTTTATTCCTGTCTTTAGACCCTTTTTGTTCCTTCTCTGCCTTTCAGATTTATAAAGAAGGACGACACACAACGATGAAGTTTCCTCTGGTTCCTTCTCTGTTTTCAGTCAGTCAGGATGAAAAGATACTCTTAGCAGGTACTCATCTCATTATAACGTCACTTAAACGAAATGAAACCTCCCACAAAGACTGTTTCTGTGCAGCCCGAGAGTTCACCCTGAGCCTGTTCCGTCTGGACAAAGACTCTGTGGATAAGTTCCTGGAGCTGTATCACGACGAGGAGGTGCTGTCGGCCTGCGTGGCCCCTGACAACAGGATGGTGTTCACCGGAGCCGCCGACCACATCATTCGAGTGAGAGACTCTTTACACTCTCTCACTACAGCTCAGTCTGTCCTGACAGCTGACGGACTACTCGAGTCCTGGACTTGGACTCACTAGGCTCATTTTTATGGCTCCGACTCAAACTTGGGCTTGTTTATTGTTAGACACAAGGACTTGTGTCTGGGGTCAATACAGGGTCACATTATCGTAAACGAAAGAAAGAAATAAGAATAAACCTAGAAGTGTGAACGTAAGTTTGAAATGTAAATAAAACTGGAATTGTATCTGTAGCTTTAGTAAATGAAGAAGGCTTTTTAGAAATATAAACTATGTTTATGCTCCTTATCCTTTGCTTTTACAATCCAAAAGTTAAGAATAATACTCTTTTATTATTCATGAGCCTGTGTTGAGGGGATCTTTTGGCCGAACCGTGTAAGAGGAAAAGAATCCTGTCTCTGGCACTAACCCTGGTCGGACGGTGACAATTGGATTTGTTTGTGATCAAAAAAGAGCAGATTTGTGTGGGGCTGTAGCTGTGCTCCTGTTCTCAACCCCAGTTCAATAAATCAGTGTCTCAAAAACCCTTGTCCCTGATGTGAGGCAGTACAACCTCCGACAGATGCTCAGCCTGTCTCTAACACAGCAGCAGCTGAGGCTTAACACTCCTGCCTGCTCAGCCAGATGTGCTAAAGTCAAAATATTAAAATAGAACGTTTTTCTTCCTCTTTTGTTTTTCATTAGCATTAGCTCATTAGCAGCTAACTGAGCCGTTATTACAATAACACAGACTTGGAACACTTTTGTGTCAAATATAAGCTACATATCAATCAATACCACACGGTTTGGGTTTTTGTCTTCTACAGAGACGTGAACAAGACACAGCTCACACTAAAGTCCTCACGGCTCTCACTCAGCTCCGGTGAGGCCTGACACAACAGAGGGACATGGAACAGCAGCTGTTTGCTCTTTTTGATTTGTTTAAGGATGTTTAAAGGAGTGGTTAGTGGAACGTGACATTAAAGTACACTTCCCGTCACCTCCAGGTCTGGTCGGTCACCACTGGAGCTCTGTTGGACTCTCTGTGTGGCCTCGATGCCCCGGTCTCAGCCCTGTGCCTCTGCAGTGACCTCATAGTCTCCGCCTCCTGGAGTTCGACCTGTGTGAAGCTGTGGAGTCTAAAGTACGACACCAGACACAAACCTGAGGCCCACGTCCCGTCGGGCTGCTCCCTCGTCGCTCTGACCCGCGACTGCGACAGGGTTTTCTACGTCCAGGACCAGGAGCAGCACGAGGTGGTCAGCTGGAACCAACAGACAGGTCAGGCTATAAAGAACTACATACTCTCCTACATACTCCACCTGACTCCACCTGACCCCTCCTGAACCCTCCTGACCCCACCTGAACCCACCTGACCCCTCCTGAACCCACCTGACCCCTCCTGAACCCACCTGACCCCTCCTGACCCCTCCTGACCCCTCCTGACCCCTCCTAAACCCTCCTAAACCCACCTGACCCCACCTGACCCTCCTGAACCCACCTGACCCCTCCTGAACCCACCTGACCCCTCCTGACCCCTCCTGACCCCACCTGAACCCACCTGACCCCACCTGAACCCACCTGAACCCACCTGACCCCTCCTGAACCCTCCTGACCCCTCCTGACCCCTCCTAAACCCTCCTGACCCCTCCTGACCCCTCCTAAACCCTCCTGACCCCTCCTAAACCCACCTGACCCCTCCTGAACCCCCTGAACCCACCTGACCTCCTGAACCCACCTGAACCCACCTGAACCCACCTGAACCCACCTGAACACACCTGACCCCTCCTGACCCCACCTGAACCCTCCTGAACCCTCCTGAATCCTCCTGACCCCTCCTGACCCCTCCTGAACCCTCCTGAACCCACCTGAACCGTCCTGAACCCACCTGAACCGTCCTGAACCCTCCTGAATCCACCTGAACCCTCCTGAACCCACCTGAACCGTCCTGAACCCACCTGAACCCACCTGAACCGTCCTGAATCCTCCTGAACCCTCCTGAACCCCTGACCCCTCCTGACCCCCTCTGACCCCTCCTGAACCCACCTGACCCCTCCTGACCCCTCCTAAACCCTCCTAAACCCACCTGAACCCACCTGAACCCTCCTGACCCCACCTGACCCCTCCTGACCCCACCTGAACCCACCTGAACCCTCCTGAACCCACCTGACCCTCCTGACCCCACCTGAACCCACCTGACCCCTCCTGAACCCACCTGACCCCTCCTGACCCCTCCTAAACCCTCCTAAACCCACCTGACCCCTCCTGAACCCCTGAACCCTCCTGAACACACCTGACCCCTCCTGAATCCTCCTGAATCCTCCTGAACCCTCCTGAACCCCTGACCCCTCCTGACCCCTCTGACCCCTCCTGAATCCTCCTGACCCCTCCTGAACCCTCCTGACCCCTCCTGAACCCTCCTGACCCCTCCTGAACCCTCCTGAACCCACCTGACCCCTCCTGACCCCTCCTAAACCCTCCTGACCCCTCCTGACCCCTCCTAAACCCTTCTGACCCCTCCTAAACCCACCTGACCCCTCCTGAACCCCTGAACCCTCCTGAACCCACCTGAACACACCTGACCCCTCCTGACCCCTCTGACCCCTCCTGAATCCTCCTGACCCTCCTGAACCCTCCTGAACCCCTGACCCCTCCTGACCCCCTCTGACCCCTCCTGAATCCTCCTGACCCCTCCTGAACCCTCCTGAACCCTCCTGAATCCTCCTGACCCCCTCTGAACCCTCCTGAACCCACCTGAACCCTCCTGAACCCTCCTGAATCCTCCTGAACCCTCCTGACCCCCTCTGAACCCTCCTGAACCCACCTGACCCCTCCTGAATCCTCCTGAATCCTCCTGAACCCTCCTGAACCCCCCTGACCCCTCCTGACCCCCTCTGACCCCTCCTGAATCCTCCTGACCCCTCCTGAACCCTCCTGACCCCTCCTGAACCCTCCTGAACCCACCTGACCCCTCCTGACCCCTCCTAAACCCTCCTGACCCTCCTGACCCCTCCTAAACCCTTCTGACCCCTCCTAAACCCACCTGACCCCTCCTGAACCCCTGAACCCTCCTAAACCCACCTGAACACACCTGACCCCTCCTGACCCCTCTGACCCCTCCTGAATCCTCCTGACCCTCCTGAACCCTCCTGAACCCCTGACCCCTCCTGACCCCCTCTGACCCCTCCTGAATCCTCCTGAATCCTCCTGACCCCCTCTGAACCCTCCTGAACCCACCTGAACCCTCCTGAACCCTCCTGAATCCTCCTGAATCCTCCTGAACCCTCCTGACCCCCTCTGACCCCTCCTGAACCCTCCTGAACCCTCCTGAATCCTCCTGACCCCCTCTGAACCCTCCTGAACCCACCTGAACCCTCCTGAACCCCTGACCCCTCCTGACCCCCTCTGACCCCTCCTGAATCCTCCTGAACCCTCCTGACCCCCTCTGACCCCTCCTGAACCCTCCTGAACCCACCTGACCCCTCCTGACCCCTCCTAAACCCTCCTGACCCCTCCTGACCCCTCCTAAACCCTTCTGACCCCTCCTAAACCCACCTGACCCCTCCTGAACCCCCCTGAACCCTCCTAAACCCACCTGAACACACCTGACCCCTCCTGACCCCTCTGACCCCTCCTGAATCCTCCTGACCCCTCCTGAACCCTCCTGAACCCCCCTGACCCCTCCTGACCCCCTCTGACCCCTCCTGAATCCTCCTGAATCCTCCTGACCCCCTCTGAACCCTCCTGAACCCACCTGAACCCTCCTGAACCCTCCTGAATCCTCCTGAATCCTCCTGAACCCTCCTGACCCCCTCTGACCCCTCCTGAACCCTCCTGAACCCTCCTGAATCCTCCTGACCCCCTCTGAACCCTCCTGAACCCACCTGAACCCTCCTGAACCCTCCTGAATCCTCCTGAACCCTCCTGACCCCCTCTGAACCCTCCTGAACCCTCCTGAACCCCCCTGACCCCTCCTGACCCCCTCTGACCCCTCCTGAACCCTCTGCAGGTAGTATTTCCGACCGGATGGGGGTATCGGTGGAGGTCGGCTGCCTGGAGCTGGCTCAGTCCAAACGCCTGCTCCTCTGTGGACTCAGCAGTGGTACGGTCTTCATCTACCCCTTGGCCCTGCCCCAGGAGACCCTGTGTATCCCGCCCCCCGAGAGTCTGAGCCCGGTCCGGACCCTGAGCCTCAGTCCCAGCGAGATGCTCCTGGCCGTGGCCCACGAGGACCAGGTCTGTCTGTACCAGCTCTGCTCCAGGGACAGCTTCCCCAGCGTCGAGGGCCCAGAGAGGAGGCTCTGTCTGGGGCTGCTCCACGGCCCGCTGTCCTGCTGCGCCCTGCTCAACGACCACAGGTTAGACCGGCGTTAGACCGGCTTTAGACCGGCGTTAGACCGGCTTTAGACCGGCGTTAGACCGGCGTTAGACCGGCTTTAGACCGGCGTTAGACCGGCTTTAGACCGGCGTTAGACCGGCTTTAGACCGGCGTTAGACCGGCGTTAGACCGGCTTTAGACCGGCTTTAGACCGGCTTTAGACCGGGCTGAACTGGGTTAAACGGAGAAGACAGGACCAAGATCTGACTGAAATGGGACTAAACAAAGAGAAATCAGAGGCACACCCAGAACTAAGACTAGAACTAAACCTAGACCTAACTCTGGTCTGTTTTCTGGCAAAAACCCAGGATTAGAACTGGATTTAAGAAGTGTTTAAACAAGTCTAAACCAGGACTAAACCAAGAATAAATGAGGAGCGAGTCCATGTCGGGTCTGGTCTGATTTCAGGTTCATCTACGGGACCAGCTGTGGTGAGGTGCGGGTCCATGACTTCAGGTCTGGTTCTGGCTCGGTTCTGGAGTCTCAGCGCAGCAGAGTGAGCTGTGTGGTGCTCAGTAACTGGGAGAGTCACGCTCTGGTCGGCTCTGAGGACACCACCCAGAGACTGTACTCCCTCAGACCAGTCCGGCTGGACCACACCATGGACTACAAGGTCTGGACTGGGACTAGGACCAGACACCACGGACTACGAGGTCTGGACCGGGACTAGGACCAGACACCACGGACTACGAGGTCTGGACCGGGACTAAACCAGGACTAAAGCAGGTCTAAACCAGGACTAAAGCAGGTCTAAACCAGGACTAAACCAGGACTAGACCAGGACTAGACCAGGACTAAACCAGGACTAAACCAGGACTAAACCAGGACTAGACCAGGACTAAATCAGGACCAAACCAGGTCTAAACCAGGACTAAACCAGGACTAAACCAGGACTAGACCAGGACTAAATCAGGACCAAACCAGGTCTAAACCAGGACTAAACCAGGACTAAACCAGGACTAGACCAGGACTAGACCAGGACTAAAGCAGGTCTAAACCAGGACTAAACCAGGACTAGACCAGGACTAAATCAGGACTAAATCAGGACTAAACCAGGACTAAACCAGGTCTAAATCAGGACTAAACCAGGACTAAACCAGGTCTAAATCAGGACTAAACCAGGACTAAACCAGGTCTAAATCAGGACTAAACCAGGTCTAAACCAGGTCTAAATCAGGACTAAACCAGGTCTAAATCAGGACTAAACCAGGACTAAACCAGGTCTAAATCAGGACTAAACCAGGACTAAACCAGGACTAAACCAGGACTAAACCAGGACTAAACCAGGACTAGACCAGGACTAGACCAGGTCTAAACCAGGACTAAACCAGGACTAAACCAGGTCTAAATCAGGACTAAACCAGGTCTAAACCAGGTCTAAACCAGGTCTAAACCAGGTCTAAACCAGGACTAAACCAGGTCTAAACCAGGACTAAACCAGGTCTAAATCAGGACTAAACCAGGTCTAAACCAGGTCTAAATCCAGGTCTAAACCAGGTCTAAACCAGGACTAAACCAGGTCTAAACCAGGACTAAACCAGGTCTAAATCAGGACTAAACCAGGTCTAAACCAGGTCTAAACCAGGACTAAACCAGGTCTAAATCAGGACTAAATCAGGACTAAACCAGGGCTAAACCAGGTCTAAACCAGGTCTAAACCAGGTCTAAACCAGGACTAAACCAGGTCTAAATCAGGACTAAATCAGGACTAAACCAGGGCTAAACCAGGTCTAAACCAGGTCTAAACCAGGTCTAAATCAGGTCTAAACCAGGTCTAAACCAGGTCTAAATCAGGACTAAACCAGGTCTAAACCAGGTCTAAACCAGGTCTAAACCAGGACTAAACCAGGTCTAAATCAGGACTAAACCAGGACTAAATCAAGGTTAATCAAAGACCTTGGACTAAAATGTCTGAAACATTACCTGAGGCTGCGTTTGTTCCTGTTTGTTCTGTCGGGACTTCTCAGGGTTTTTTCTTCGAGGGCGTGCTGTGTGCTGCGTTCTCCGACAGTGACCAGTTCGTCTTCACCGGGTCTAAAGACCGGACCGTCAAAGTCTGGGGCGTCTCCACAGGTTGGACTGCACCTGTTCAGAAAGTCTCATTTACTAATGCTTGACTTAATGCCTTAAACTGCTTCAGAAAGAGCAGGTCTGAAATTCAGAACTCAAGCAGGACTCAACAAATGAGTCCGAACTGAACCAGGGTTAAACTAGAGCTAAAGTAGAATTAAATGAGGACAAAGTTTAGTCCTTTATTGGGAGGAAAAATAGCCCTAAAGAAAAACTAAACCAGATCTAGACCAGGACCAAAGGCCAAGGAAAACCTGGGCCAACTGTATTTTTAAAAGAGACTCAATTTCAGAATAAAACCGTACTAAACCTTGGTTTAAACCAGGACTAAACCAAGTCTAAACATTTCAGGACCAGGTCTATAATTAGAACAATCCAAATGCTTTAAGCTTTGACTAAATTAGGACTATATTCTTTCCCTTTTTTTAAACTAATATTGAGAAAACTACATTAAGCCTGAGTGGACTACAGAAATGGCGGTTAGAGGAAGCAGAATGACCTCACTTCCTGTCTCTTTCAGGGAAGCTGCTGCTGGTGCAGTTCGTGTATTTCCCTGTCGTCAGGATGGTGTCCTACAGAAACGGCTTTGTGGCTCTGTCTCGACAGGGCGCCGTCATCAGAGAGACCTTCCGCTGTCCAGACCACATTAGTCCGGACTACAACCCCCTCCGCAGCGTCCGGGCCAAGTACCGGGTCACCTCACACCCCAAAGACCGAGACCAGGACCAGACCCAGAGTCCCGCAGCAGAGGCCATAGACTTTAACCCGGCGCAGTTCAACCTCAGTCTCATGGGTACCATCAAGTCCAAACCCTCACCGACATGTGCCGTTCTGTAGACCAAGACCAGGAGGGGACTAGACCGGGGCAAAAACCCGATTACAACGGCGTGGCAGACCCTCGCCCACAAGACACTGACAGGTTCTTGTCTAATATTTCTGAATGGAGACCAGGACCAGGACTCGACCAGGACTCGACCAGGACTGAATCGTGAGTCAATCAGGCTAAAGTCGAGACCAAACCAGGACTACGTTTTTTTTACTGTAGACACAGCTGCGTCTGTGCGCAGAAGAAAAGTACACAAACACATTTTGACATAAAGTCGGGTTTTGTTAAGTTCAGTGTCAATGAAAAGAGCTGAGCCCTGAGCAGGACTGAAGGAGGAAAGAAGAACCATAAAGAGGGAATTCATGATGTCACTCCTCCACAAAGGTTAGATAAACCTTTATCTAATATTCAATTACCTGTAATAGAATTATATTGCTTCAGCTAATGACTAACAGCTTAATTATGGGATGTACATTCATCACTGATATTTAGGATTGTGTTGTAGATGTTATTTTAAATTTAACACTTTTATAATGTTTATAACGTATTAGAGCGCCATGTTTTACACAATTATCTCTATATTTTAGATTATTATGCAACAATAAAGCTTCTGGACTGAATCTATTTTAATAAATGCTTCTCTGTGAATAAAGTGCCTCATTTATTAAACTAGGACTAAACCAGGACTAAACCAGGTCTAAACTGGGTCTAAACCGGGTCTAAACCTGGACTAAACCGGGACTAACCCAGGTCTAAACTGGGTCTAAACCTGGACTAAACCAGGTCTAAACTGGGTCTAAACCTGGACTAAACCTGGACTAAACCAGGACTAAACCGGGTCTAAATCAGGACTAAACCGGGTCTAAATCAGGACTAAACCGGGTCTAAACCAGGACTAAACCAGGACTAAAGCAGGTCTAAACTGGGTCTAAACCTGGACTAAACCAGGACTAAACCAGGTCTAAACCGGGTCTAAACCGGGTCTAAACCAGGACTAAACCGGGTCTAAACCAGGACTAAACCGGGTCTAAACCAGGTCTAAACCAGGTCTAAACCGGGTCTAAACCTGGACTAAACCAGGACTAAACCGGGTCTAAATCAGGACTAAACCGGGTCTAAATCAGGACTAAACCAGGTCTAAACCAGGACTAAACCGGGTCTAAATCAGGACTAAACCGGGTCTAAACCAGGTCTAAACCGGGTCTAAACCTGGACTAAACCAGGACTAAACCGGGTCTAAATCAGGACTAAACCGGGTCTAAATCAGGACTAAACCAGGTCTAAACCAGGACTAAACCGGGTCTAAACCAGGACTAAACCGGGTCTAAATCAGGACTAAACCAGGTCTAAAGCAGGACTAAACCGGGTCTAAATCAGGACTAAACCGGGTCTAAACCAGGACTAAACCAGGACTAAAGCAGGTCTAAACTGGGTCTAAACCTGGACTAAACCAGGACTAAACCAGGTCTAAACCGGGTCTAAACCTGGACTAAACCAGGACTAAACCGGGTCTAAACCAGGACTAAACCGGGTCTAAATCAGGACTAAACCGGGTCTAAATCAGGACTAAACCGGGTCTAAACCAGGTCTAAACCAGGTCTAAACCGGGTCTAAACCTGGACTAAACCAGGACTAAACCAGGTCTAAACCAGGTCTAAACCAGGTCTAAACCAGGACTAAACCGGGTCTAAACCAGGACTAAACCGGGTCTAAATCAGGACTAAACCGGGTCTAAATCAGGACTAGACCAGGACTAAACCAGGTCTAAACTGGGTCTAAACCAGGTCTAAAACAGGACTAAACCAGGTCTGGGGAGGTTTATTATGGAGGTAAGTGCTTCCTGTTAAAGACTCGGAGTTAAACATTAACAAAGACATAGAGACGGTGAGTCTCTGCCTTAGACCTGGACTTGGACTTCTCTGTGGCCCGGATCTTCGTCTTGGATCTCGGTCTTGTTTGGATCTGATTTTTCAGACGTTTGAGTGAAAATGCTGCGAGTGGAGTGTGTCCTGTTGTTGCTGTTGAACCTGGGATCGGCTCAGGCTCAGTCCGGTGAGTCCACTCTGACCCTGAACTAAAGTCATGACATGAATATCATCAGCATTTATATTTGTTAATGTTAGGCCAGAGAAGAGTAAAAAAGAACACTTAGTTCCACTTGCACTCGATCTCCACAGAAGGATTTCATTAATAATACTCGATATCCACAGGATTTCATTAATGATACTCGATCTCCTCAGAAGGATTTCATTAATGATACTCGATATCCACAGGATTTCATTAATAATACTCGATCTCCACAGGATTTCATTAATAATACTCGATATCCACAGGATTTCATTAATAATACTCGATATCCAAAGGATTTCATTAATGATACTCGATCTCCACAGAAGGATTTCATTAATGATACTCGATATCCACAGGATTTCATTAATAATACTCGATATCCACAGGATTTCATTAATAATACTCGATATCCACAGGATTTCATTAATAATACTCGATATCCACAGGATTTCATTAATGATACTCGATCTCCACAGAAGGATTTCATTAACAATACTCGATATCCACAGGATTTCATTAATGATACTCGATCTCCACAGGATTTCATTAATGATACTCGATATCCACAGGATTTCATTAATGATACTCGATCTCCACAGAAGGATTTCATTAACAATACTCGATCTCCACAGGATTTCATTAATGATACTCGATCTCCACAGAAGGATTTCATTAATGATACTCGATCTCCACAGAAGGATTAATAATACTCGATCTCCCCAGAAGGATTTCATTAATAATTCTCGATATCCACAGGATTTCATTAATAATACTCGATATCCACAGGATTTCATTAATGATACTCGATCTCCACAGAAGGATTTCATTAATAATACTCGATCTCCCCAGAAGGATTTCATTAATAATACTCGATCTCCACAGAAGGATTAATAATACTCGATCTCCACAGAAGGATTAATAATACTCGATCTCCACAGAAGGATTTCATTAATAATACTCGATATCCACAGGATTTCATTAATAATACTCGATATCCACAGGATTTCATTAATGATACTCGATCTCCACAGAAGGATTTCATTAATAATACTCGATCTCCCCAGAAGGATTAATAATACTCGATCTCCACAGAAGGATTTCATTACTGATACTCGATCTCCACAGAAGGATTTCATTAATACTCGATCTCCACAGAAGTATTTCATTAATAATACTCGATCTCCACAGAAGTATTTCATTAATAATACTCGATCTCCACAGAAGGATTTCATTAATAATACTCGATCTCCACAGAAGGATTAATAATACTCGAGCTCCACAGAAGGATTTCATTAATAATACTCGAGCTCCACAGAAGGATTTCATTAATAATACTCGATCTCCACAGAAGGATTTCATTAATAATACTCGATCTCCACAGAAGGATTTCATTAATAATACTCGATATCCACAGAAGGATTTCATTAATAATACTCGAGCTCCACAGAAGGAGTTCATTAATAATACTCGAGCTCCACAGAAGGAGTTCATTAATAATACTCGAGCTCCACAGAAGGATTTCATTAATAATACTCGAGCTCCACAGAAGGAGTTCATTAATAATACTCGAGCTCCACAGAAGGAGTTCATTAATAATACTCGAGCTCCACAGAAGGATTTCATTAATAATACTCGATATCCACAGAAGTATTTCATTAATAATACTCGATATCCACAGAAGGATTTCATTAATAATACTCGAGCTCCACAGAAGGATTTCATTAATAATACTCGATATCCACAGAAGTATTTCATTAATAATACTCGATATCCACAGAAGTATTTCATTAATAATACTCGATATCCACAGAAGTATTTCATTAATAATACTCGATCTCCACAGAAGGATTTCATTAATAATACTCGATCTCCACAAAAAGATTTCATTAATAATACTCGACCTCCACAAAAGGATTTCATTAATAATACTCGACCTCCACAGAAGTATTTCATTAATAATACTCGATCTCCACAGAAGGATTTCATTAATGATACTTGATATCCACAGAAGGATTTCATTAATGATACTCGATCTCCACAGAAGTATTTCATTAATAATACTCGATCTCCACAGAAGGATTTCATTAATGATACTTGATATCCACAGAAGGATTTCATTAATGATACTCGATCTCCACAGAAGGATTTCATTAATAATACTCGATATCCACAGAAGGATTTCATTAATAATACTCGATCTCCACAGAAGGATTTCATTAATAATACTCGATATCCACAGAAGGATTTCATTAATAATACTCGAGCTCCACAGAAGGAGTTCATTAATAATACTCGAGCTCCACAGAAGGAGTTCATTAATAATACTCGAGCTCCACAGAAGGATTTCATTAATAATACTCGATATCCACAGAAGTATTTCATTAATAATACTCGATATCCACAGAAGGATTTCATTAATAATACTCGATCTCCACAGAAGTATTTCATTAATAATACTCGATCTCCACAGAAGGATTTCATTAATGATACTCGATCTCCACAGAAGGATTTCATTAATGATACTCGATCTCCACAGAAGGATTAATAATACTCGATATCCACAGAAGTATTTCATTAATAATACTCGAGCTCCACAGAAGGATTTCATTAATAATACTCGATATCCACAGAAGTATTTCATTAATAATACTCGATATCCACAGAAGTATTTCATTAATAATACTCGATATCCACAGAAGGATTTCATTAATAATACTCGATCTCCACAGAAGGATTTCATTAATAATACTCGATCTCCACAGAAGTATTTCATTAATAATACTCGATCTCCACAGAAGTATTTCATTAATAATACTTGATCTCCACAGAAGGATTTCATAAATGATACTCGATCTCCACAGAAGGATTAATAATACTCGATATCCACAGAAGGATTTCATTAATAATACTCGATCTCCACAGAAGGATTTCATTAATAATACTCGATCTCCACAGAAGGATTTCATTAATAATACACCCTGAGCCGTTTCTCCAGAGCCCCTTCAGATAACAGAGCATTACTTCTACATCGACAGTATTCAGTCATTAACACGTTATAGTTAATGACATTAATGTTGTGTGTTTTATAAAGTACTCCCTTCTTTCTGTTGGAGATGGTTTATGAGCTGCTGTGTCTGATATGAGTCTCACAGACTGTGTTTGAGTCTAAAGACGTTCTGAAGCGACAGGGTTAGTGAACGTACAACAGGGTGTGTTCTGTTTTGGTTTAGACCTTTTATAATCCTTTGAATAACATTATTTATGATCAATGGGTGGAGTCTTCAGTGACAATAACCTTTACCTTCTCTCACCTCTGTCCCAATGACTTTACAACATGAACTGCTCTAATACCCACAAGTTTACAAACTCACGGAAATCCATCTTGAACTGCTTTAAGCTGAACCCTGGCCTTAGCCTCTTGTCCAGTGGCAGTTCTGACTGGTCTGGACCTGGTTCAGGTTTAAAGATGAAAGAAACCAGGTCTGAACCAGGTCTAAAACAGGTCTAAACCAGGTCCAAACCAGGTCCGAACCAGGTCTGAACCAGGTCTGAACCAGGTCTAAAACAGGTCTAAACCAGGTCCAAACCAGGTCCGAACCAGGTCTGAACCAGGTCCGAACCAGGTCTAAAACAGGTCTGAACCAGGTCTGAACCAGGACTAAAACAGGTCTGAACCAGGTATAAACCAGGTCTAAACCGGGTCTGAACCAGGTCTAAGTCAGGACTAAATCAGGGCTAAACCAGGACTAAACCAGGACTAAACCAGGTCTGAACCAGGTCTAAACCAGGTCCAAACCAGGTCCAAACCGGGTCTAAACCAGGTCTGAACCAGGTCTAAACCAGGACTAAAGCAGGTCTAAACCAGGTCCAAACCGGGTCTAAACCAGGTCTGAACCAGGTCCGAACTGGGTCCAAACCGGGTCTAAACCGGGTCTAAAGCAGGTCTAAACCAGGTCTAAATCAGGTCTGAACCGGGTCTAAACCAGGACTAAACCAGGTCTAAACCAAGACTAAACCAGGACTGAACCAGGTCTAAAGCAGGTCTAAACCTGGTCTAACCCGGTCTAACTCTCAGCTGCAGGTGGTGCAGGCTCCGCCCCCCGGCCCCTCCCTCAGTGGCTCACGGGGATCATTGCTGTGGTGGGGTTTCTGTTCCTGGTCTTCGTGGTGGTTCTGGTGAAAAGGGTCTGGTGCGAGAAACCCAAACGGTACGAGACTCAGAGTTAAACTTTATCCTAAAAGTGTAAAAAGTTAACTGGATACATTAGTAGAACTGATAATGTGGTGATAACAGAGTTACTCATAACTCTGCAGCAGAGTGAGAGTGTGGAGGCTAAATGCAGTGTTAATGTGGACCTGTTCACACTGACAACACATCTGACCTTAGCTTCATTAAAATGTGTTTATGAAAGTATAACTGGAATAAACTGAATCTGCAGAAATATCTTGGATCTGGAGTTGGTCAAAGACAACGAGTACATGAGCAGAAACAGGATGGAGCTGAACAGAAGGTCAGGACAAATATTTAAGCTTTAACAATAAAAAGCCATTTATTAACCTGTGGTCGTCAGCAGAAAGTCCCGGTTAATGATAATGACCAGAAGAAGGTTGTTGCTCTTTGTAAAAGTCAGACCCATTCTTTTAAATGACTGTAGACTCTGTCGTGTTCTTTTGTCTCAGGAACAGTGCAGAGCTGAAGAACTACACAAACCTGACTCTGGACAAGTTCGAGGATAAGGTCACCTCCCTGTGACCCTCACGCTGCGCTCTGATTGGACGCTTTGACCACAGCTACAACACAATCATATTATACACATGAAAATTTTATATAATGAAATGTTATTTGTGCAACTCTTTCGACCTGCTTTATTTCTCATTGAACCTTTTTCCGACCAGCGCCCTGTTCTCTGAAGCTGGTTGAACCGACTCTGGACACGTCTCTCCGACAGTGTCAGTCTGAAACAGAGCGTCCTGAAGAGTGTTAGAGACTCTGGAGTTAACTCTGGAGCTGAGAGCTTCATGAGAAACAGATCTGTGGTTCTGATTGGTCACTGGGCTGTGTTTCTATTGTGAACCTGGACCTGACCCTGCTCCAGTTCAGCTCCACACAGATCTACAGTTTATTCAGCCTCCTGCACAAGTTGTCCCTTCAAAAGACGAGGCCTGTAGTTTCCATCATCGCTTCAACTTTCACAGACGATGAGAAAAGAAATCCAGAAAATCACATTGTAGGATTTTTAATGAATTATTGGTAAATTCCTCGGTAAAATAAGTATTGACTCTGTCTCTCACAGAGCTGTAACTTTTCTTTTAGAGGCTCCACTCGTGACCTGTGTTAATGTCACCTGTTTGAATCAGAATCAGAATAAAAGACACCTGTCCACAGCCTCAGACAGACTCCAGATCTCCACAAAGACAATCCAAAACCTCTGCTCTAGAGCAGCTCTGGAGGAATGGGCCAAACGACCAGCAGCAGTAAAAACCTTTGACCTCTGTCATTGCCAACAAAGGCTCAATAACAAAGTATTACGATAATAAATAGTATTAAGATTTCAAATAAAGCCTTTAAAAAGCAGACATGTGATTTTCTGTACGTTTTTGTCTCACAGTTGAAGTGAAGCTATGATGGAAACTACAGGCCTCTCGTGGAACAACAGTGCAGTACCTCGAGAGAAGGTGAACCTGCTTCTAAAACCCTCTTTAACCCTGAACTCACCTCTGAAGTCCAGGGACCAGTTCCTCTGGTCCAGCTTCATAGAACAAGGCCCTGGTCCTTTCTCCGATTGGTTAAATCCGCTCCATTTGCCCCGCCTCCTGGAAGTCACTCTTAGACTAAACTCTTTGTATGAAACTGAAAAAGGTTTTTAAAACCCAGAGTGAACATGAAAGAATCTAAACTCTGACCTGTGCTCTTTTAGCTTTGCTAAAAAAGTGTTGAATTTGAGCAGCAGCCAAATGTAAGTGTTAATAAAGTAAAAGCAATGGCTTTATCTTTCTGTTTAATATCATTTACAACATATGCTCATAAAGGCTTGTGTGTGAATAAGAGAATGAGTAATACTTCTATCAGAGTTAAGTACTTCCTGGAAAGACCCTGAGTTTAACATTAACGTCAGACCTGGACCTGGACTTCCTGCTGGTCAGCGCTCAGTCTCGGTCTTGTTTGGATGTCGTCGGACGTTTGAAGATGCTGCGAGTGGAGTGTGTCCTGCTGTTGGTGTTGACCCTGAGGTCAGCTCAGGCTCAGTCCGGTGAGTCCACTCTGGGGTCAGCTCAGACTCAGACTCAGACTCAGTCTCAGACTCAGTCTCAGACTCAGACTCAGACTCAGACTCAGTCTCAGACTCAGTCTCAGACTCAGACTCAGTCTCAGACTCAGTCTCAGTCTCAGTCTCAGTCTCAGTCTCAGACTCAGTCTCAGTCTCAGTCTCAGACTCAGTCTCAGACTCAGTCTCAGACTCAGACTCAGTCTCAGACTCAGTCTCAGACTCAGACTCAGTCTCAGTCTCAGTCTCAGACTCAGTCTCAGACTCAGACTCAGTCTCAGACTCAGTCTCAGACTCAGACTCAGTCTCAGACTCAGTCTCAGACTCAGACTCAGTCTCAGACTCAGTCTCAGACTCAGTCTCAGACTCAGTCTCAGACTCAGTCTCAGTCTCAGACTCAGTCTCAGACTCAGTCTCAGGCTCAGACTCAGTCTCAGGCTCAGACTCAGGCTCAGGCTCAGACTCAGAGGACTTTGAGTTTATCATGACAGTGTGTAGTTCTTCTAAAATTATGAACACTATTTTTAAACATTATCTTGTTTTTCACTATAATATTTACTATAAACAGTTTACTCATTACTTTAATTACACATGTATAAATGCTTAACTACAGCTTAGTGTTTCCTTCTTCCTTTTTAAGTCTAAACATGGACTAAACCAAGTGTAAACAAGGTCTAAACCTGGACTAAACCAGGACTGAACCAGGACTAAACCAGCACTAAACCAGGTCTAAACTGGGTCTAAACCAGGACTAAACCTGGTCTAAACCAGGTCTAAACTGGGTCTAAACCAGGACTAACCCTGGTCTAAACCTGGTCTAAACCCGGTCTAACCCGGTCTAACTCTCAGCTGCAGGTGGTGCAGGCTCCGCCCCCCGGCCCCTCCCTCAGTGGCTCACGGGGATCATTGCTGTGGTGGGGTTTCTGTTCCTGGTCTTCGTGGGGTTTCTGATCAAACGGTACGAGACTCACGAACAGTCAAGGTTATAGTTCTTATTTTATTTAACGATACAAGATTGTTTTGGTTACTTTTTTAACCCTCGCATGAAAACCAAGCATTACCTGGTGTTTGGATTGAACCGTCCCAGAGTTCGTCTGGAAACACACTTCAGAAAGCCTTCTCCGTTCACTGCTGCCATTTTAAACTCAAGGCCTTTCTCCAGAATCACACCAGAGGGCGCTGTCGACCCAAAGGCCCTCTTCAGCTCCACGTTTGTTTCTTTCCTCGGGGAAGATAAAGGTAGTTAGTTAGTTTATGGAGCTTTAACCGTCCCAGAGTTCTAACTTAACTCTGATCCATCTGTTCCACAGACCATCTGGAGGCTCCTGCTGGAAGCGTTTGTAAAAGGACAGGTTCTTTAACTGAAACAGGAGCTGGATTTATCAGATCAGCTCAGTGTTGTTTAGAATAACATCTTAAAGTTGAACATTGAGTAGAATCCAGCTGCAGTTCAGAGTTCAGAGACAGACGTTAAGTTCACTTGGATCAGCTCCAGATGAAGTTTTGTTTCTAAAAACCTAATAAACACTTTTCCAGAAGGTCACCTATGTTTTTGTGCAGCTGATTATAATCTTTATAATCTTTATAATCTGCAGAAATATCTCGGACCCGGAGCCGGTCAAAGAAAACGAGTACGAGATGGACTCAGACACGAGGTGAGGCATTTAAACACAAATGTCAGTGACTCGAATGTTTGTCCAGGTGAGCCACGGGGGCGGGGCTTAGCGACAGGTTAATGAATAAAATATCCAACAGTGTGAAAGCTGAATGTGCCTCAGACATTGTTGCTTTAAACTTTCCAAAAGCTACAAGAGGAAGGTGTGTTAGTGTAAATGACTAATGTCATTATTCATCTGAAAAACAAACTCAAACTCTCAGAAAAGCCTTTGAATCAAGTCAATAACCTCTTGTTTGGAAACGGAACATTCCAACACTTATTATTAGTGTTGCACTTTCTTCATAAACTGTTTTTCTTCAGCAGCAGCTCCTAAATCAGGACCAGGACCTGTTTGACTCACTTTTTATTTCGTAAAGCAAAAAGTAAATGTGTCCTGTTTTTAAAGAGTTTAGTTTTAAGTCTGTGGATTAGAACACCTCCAGAGATCAGACTCCGGAATCCAGGACCAAATCTGCAATTATTATAGATATTTTAACACATTTTTCAGTTTGTTTTGTTTTATAATCTGCAGAAATATCTCGGGCCTGGAGCCGGTCAAAGAAAACGTGTACGAGATGGACCTGGACACAAGGTGAGGCCCTTTAGTTCAAACTTAAACCTCAGAAAAGAGACTGTGGAGCAGTGGATGAAGTGTCTTTGGTCTCAGGAACAGTGTCGAGTGGACGACCTACACAAACCTGGCTCTGGATAAAGTCACCTCCATGTGACCCTCACGCTGCGCTCTGATTGGACGCTTCCGCTTTACCTCCAACATTTCTGCAAACGACTCGTCTGGGTTATTCCTCCTTTCAAGCCCTGCTTTTGCTTTATTAATGCATTGTGGGAAACTGAGTTCTGATTACATCATTGACCTGTATTTTGGTTTCCCTTTCCTCCATTATCTCTCGTTTAATAAAACACTCTTTCACACAAGTGTCTTTTAACTTATTTTTAAATCTGAAGCGTCTCATCTGACGGAAAACGGTTTGAGTTCAAAGTTGTCCGAGGGGCTGTGCCTGGTTTTACTTTTGAAGGTGTCCTTGTGTCTGTGGAAGAGTAAAGTCCAGTGTTCTTCAGTGAAACAATAATCGAGGATCTGTGTGAGGCAGATTCATTAACGAGCTGTAAAACTGTAAGAACTGAGTTAAAGTTTAACGAACGAGGAAACCTGTGGGAAATGAAAGACCGTGAAACAAACGGACAGTTCCTCTGGAAACCACAAGAGGGAGCTCTGAGAGAACAGCTACAAAGTTTGACATCTTTGCACTTTTTGCTCAAGCTTTAGTTTAATCGTGAATGTGACTTGTGCGTTTCCTGAAACAGAAAACTCAGACAAGTTCATTTTCTAAACTTGACATCGTTAGGATTTATTAGAATAATTCTGAAGCCTGTCTTTGAACAAACTTTACAAATGAAACCTCCAGGTCTCGCTTTAAGAGATCACAGATACAGCTCTTCATATTCAATAATTCAAACATTAAAACAGCGTTGAAACTGAAGCAGGATGAAAACAAGACGTTAGTGTTTGAGTCAAATGGACCACATTTGTTTGAATCCTTCTGAAAAGTCGATTCACGAGGACGACTCCAGCTGAAGCTCCTGAGTCAGACCCTTTCACTTTTATTACTTTTACTAAAGTTTAACGTAAGGCAATGAAATAAACAGATTATGGCACTTTTTTAAGACTTGTTCATGAGGTTCATGTGCTGGACTTTCCCAGTGTGTGTTTCTAAAGGTACATTTTATACAAATCTATTATATAATATTTGATAACATTTACATCGAAGACATTTAATGTAAAGATAAAACTGGGAAAGTGTTTTAGAGCTGCGTTAACTATTGTTTGTACTTTTGTCAAAGATTTGATTTGCTCCGACTAAACGAGAACACATTCTGCGCCCACAACATTTCTTTAGTTTAAATCGATTTTATTTGAATATTTGTCGGAAATTATTAATAGATGCATCTGGAACTTTATTTTATTCAAAGTGTTTTTACAAATATGTGCGTAACCTTCAGCTGTAACAGTTTATTCTGGGTTTAGTGGAGCGTGCAGGTGAGCCAAGGGGGCGGGGCTTAGCGACAGGTTAATGAATAAAATATCCAACAGTGTGAAAGCTGAACGTGCCTCAGACATTGTTGCTTTAAACTTTCCAAAAGCTACAAGAGGAAGGTGTGTTAGTGTAAATGACTAATGTCATTATTCATCTGAAAAACAAACTCAAACTCTCAGAAAAGTCAATAACCTCTTGTTTGGAAACGGAAGACTAAATTAAATCGAAACATTCCGACACTTATTAGTGTTGCACTTTCTTCATAAACTGCAGTTTTTTATTCAGCAGGACAAGTCCAAGTCCCCCAGAGTCCAGGACCGGTCTGTGTTAGTCCCAGGTCCTCAAGTCTCAAAGTCCTCAGGTCCTCAGGTCCTCAAGTCCTCAGGTCCTCAGGTCTTCAAGTCCTCAGGTCTTCAAGTCCTCAGGTCTTCAAGTCCTCAGGTCTTCAAGTCCTGAAGTCCTGAAGTCTTCAAGTCCTGAAGTCCTCAAGTCTTCAAGTCTTCAAGTCTTAAAGTCCTGAAGTCCTGAAGTCTTCAAGTCCTGAAGTCCTGAAGTCTTCAAGTCCTCAAGTCCTCAAGTCTTCAAGTCTTCAAGTCTTCAAGTCCTCAAGTCCTCAAGTCCTCAGGTCCTCAAGTCTTCAAGTCCTCAAGTCTTCAAATCCTCAAGTCTTCAAGTCTTCAAGTCCTCAGGTCCTCAGGTCCTCAGGTCCTCAAGTCTTCAAGTCCTCAAGTCTTCAAATCCTCAAGTCTTCAAGTCTTCAAGTCCTCAGGTCCTCAAGTCTTCAAGTCTTCAAGTCTTCAAATCCTCAAGTCTTCAAGTCTTCAAGTCCTCAGGTCCTCAAGTCTTCAAGTCCTCAAGTCTTCAAATCCTCAAGTCTTCAAGTCCTCAAGTCCTCAAGTCCTCAAGTCTTCAAGTCTTCAAGTCTTCAAGTCTTCAAGTCCTCAAGTCCTCAGGTCTTCAAGTCCTGAAGTCCTGAAGTCTTCAAGTCCTCAAGTCCTCAAGTCTTCAAGTCTTCAAGTCTTCAAGTCCTCAAGTCCTCAGGTCCTCAGGTCCTCAAGTCTTCAAGTCCTCAAGTCTTCAAATCCTCAAGTCTTCAAGTCTTCAAGTCCTCAGGTCCTCAGGTCCTCAGGTCCTCAAGTCTTCAGGTCTTCAAGTCCTCAGGTCCTCAGGTCCTCAAGTCCTGAAGTCCTGAAGTTCTCAAGTCCTCAGGTCCTCAAGTCTTCAAGTCTTCAAGTCCTCAAGTCTTCAAATCCTCAAGTCTTCAAGTCTTCAAGTCCTCAGGTCCTCAGGTCCTCAGGTCCTCAAGTCTTCAGGTCTTCAAGTCCTCAGGTCCTCAAGTCCTGACCCGAGGAATAATAACAACCTGGTTTTGTTTTGATTTTAGACCTGGTTCAGATCCAGCTTTGGTTCTTTAGTCTCATTATTTGTTCCTGGTTTAGTCCCGGTTTAGTCCCGGTTTAGTCCCGGTTTAGACCCGGTTTAGACCCGGTTTAGACCCGGTTTAGTCCTGGTTTAGACCCGGTTTAGACCCGGTTTAGGCCCGGTTTAGTCCTGGTTTAGTCCTGGTTTAGGCCCGGTTTAGTCCCGGTTTAGACCCGGTTTAGGCCCGGTTTAGTCCCGGTTTAGTCCTGGTTTAGACCCGGTTTAGTCCCGGTTTAGACCCGGTTTAGTCCTGGTTTAGGCCCGGTTTAGTCCTGGTTTAGGCCCGGTTTAGGCCCGGTTTAGTCCCGGTTTAGACCCGGTTTAGTCCCGGTTTAGACCCGGTTTAGTCCCGGTTTAGGCCCGGTTTAGTCCTGGTTTAGGCCCGGTTTAGTCCCGGTTTAGTCCTGGTTTAGTCCTGGTTTAGGCCCGGTTTAGGCCCGGTTTAGTCCTGGTTTAGACCCGGTTTAGTCCTGGTTTAGGCCCGGTTTAGACCCGGTTTAGACCCGGTTTAGTCCTGGTTTAGACCCGGTTTAGTCCTGGTTTAGACCCGGTTTAGTCCTGGTTTAGACCCGGTTTAGTCCTGGTTTAGACCTGGTTTAGACCTGGTTTAGACCTGGTTTAGGCCTGGTTTAGACCTGATATTTCCTTTTATTCAAATGGAATTAAGATCCATATTCATGGAACCAGACTTGTTATTATTCTCGCCTCAGATCTTAGAGACTCTTAGAGCAGTCTTTTCCTTCTTCAGCTCTGCTCTTGGTCCTGGTCCCGTCCCGGTCCCGTCCCGGTCCCGTCCCGTCAGTCTCACGAGAGCAGCTGCAGGGACACGGAGCCCCTCTGTCTCTTCAGCAGAGCCACGGCCTGTTCGTGCGTGGCTCCGTGTAAACTCTCTCCGTTCACTGACAGGATCTGGTCTCCACGCTTCAGCCGGCCGTCCTCCGCCGCCGCGCCCTGGACACAGACACACACGGGGTTTACTGAGGAGGGGCGCAGGGGCAGGAGGTACACACCTGCTCATAACGCAGGTGAAAGTGTAAAGAGTTGATAATGGACGAGCACTGTGAGATAAGGGTTTGTTCCAAACAGATCGAGAAGGATCTGATGCGAGTTGCTCCTGAGACGACCTGAGCGGCTGTGGAAAGGACATTCTCTGAACTGGACCTGACCATGGACAGGTTACAACAGACCCCTAGAACTAAAAGAGAAGGAGGGCTCCTAAGAGCACGAGTCTGCAGGGTGTAAAGAGTAATGCTTTGTGCACGGACAGATAAATGAACAGAAGCCAGCATCATTCCTTCTGCACTGAACACAGACTCTGAACTGGACGTAACTCTATCAGAAAATAATTTAACACAATTCAGTGACTCACATTTTCAGACATAGTTCATCGAAACATTCAGGGTTTGGTATTAAAGGAGTATTAAAGGAGACTCTCAGGCCTTTACAGAAGGGGTTGATACTGAAGCCAGACCTTGCTGAAGACAGTCTTGACGTAGATGGGCAGGTCTCCGTGAGGACTCCCGAATCCTCCGACGATGCTGAAGCCCAGTCCCTCAGAGCCCTTCTCCAGGACCACGGTCCTGCAGCGAGGGCCCCTGCAGAGACGTGAGAACAGCACCTGAGTAATCAGTGTTTCATTAAAGAGTTAATCAGAAGGAAGTGTTAACGAGTCTGACTCTGGTTCAGTCTGAGTCTCGGTGTTCGACGACAGACCCGAGCTCCCGGTTAAACTCTCCACCTGAGACGCCACGGCCGAGATGTTTGTGTCCGCCACCACCTGCAACACACACCCTACAGGTGAGGTCCAGGTGAGGTCCAGGTCCAGGTGAGGTCCAGGTCCAGGTGAGGTCCAGGTCCAGGTGAGGTCCAGGTGAGGTCCAGGTCCAGGTCCAGGTGAGGTCCAAGTCCAGGTGAGGTCCAGGTTCAGGTGAGGTCCAAGTCCAGGTGAGGTCCGGGTGAGGTCCAGGTCCAGATGAGGTACAGGTGAGGTCCAGGTCCAGGTGAGGTCCAGGTCCAGGTGAGGTTCAGGTCCAGGTCAGTTCAGGTCCAGGTGAGGTCCAAGTCCAGGTGAGGTCCAGGTCAGGTCCAGGTCCAGGTGAGGTCCAAGTCCAGGTGAGGTCCGGGTGAGGTCCAGGTCCAGGTGAGGTCCTTGTCAGGTCTATGTGAGGTCCAGGTGAGGTCCATGTGAGGTCCAAGTCCAGGTCAGGTCCATGTGAGGTCCAAGTCCAGGTCAGGTCCAGGTGAGGTCCAAGTCCAGGTGAGGTCCGGGTGAGGTCCGGGTGAGGTCCAGGTCCAGATGAGGTACAGGTGAGGTCCAGGTCCAGGTGAGGTCCAGGTCCAGGTGAGGTTCAGGTCCAGGTGAGGTCCAGGTCAGGTCCAGGTCCAGGTGAGGTCCGGGTGAGGTCCGGGTGAGGTCCAGGTCCAGATGAGGTCCAGGTCCAGGTGAGGTTCAGGTCCAGGTCAGTTCAGGTCCAGGTGAGGTCCAAGTCAGGTGAGGTCCAGGTCAGGTCCAGGTCCAGGTGAGGTCCGGGTGAGGTCCGGGTGAGGTCCAGGTCCAGATGAGGTCCAGGTCCAGGTGAGGTTCAGGTCCAGGTCAGTTCAGGTCCAGGTGAGGTCCAAGTCCAGGTGAGGTCCAGGTCAGGTCCAGGTCCAGGTGAGGTCCGGGTGAGGTCCGGGTGAGGTCCAGGTCCAGATGAGGTCCAGGTCCAGGTGAGGTTCAGGTCCAGGTCAGTTCAGGTCCAGGTGAGGTCCAAGTCCAGGTGAGGTCCAGGTCAGGTCCAGGTCCAGGTGAGTGTTTACCTGGAGGTTGATGTTTCCGTAGCAGTTCTTGAGAATAGTCACTACTTCACTGTGAGTCAGAGAATCCACTGAGCGGCCATTAATGCTCACAATACGGTCTCCAACCTTTAACAGATAAAAAAAAACTGTTTGAATCCAACTAAAACCTGTTTGAATCCAACTAAAACCTATTTAAATCCAACTAAAACCTGTTTGAATCCAACTAAAACCTGTTTGAATCCAACTAAAACCTGTTTGAATTCAACTAAAACCTGTTTAATCCAACTAAAACCTGTTTGAATCCAACTAAAACCTGTTTGAATCCAACTAAAACCTGTTTAATCCAACTAAAACCTGTTTGAATCCAACTAAAACCTGTTTACCTTGAGTTTCCGAGTTTTGGCTGCAACGCCGTTGGCCTGGATCATGGCGATGAAGATGGGGATGTCTCCGAGAGGACTACCCCGACCTCCAGCAATACTCACCCCCAGAGAGTCACTCACACCCTGAAGGAGAAACAGGAGAGAAACCAGGTCTAAACCAGGTCTAAACCAGGTTTTGACCAGGTCAAAAACTTTACGAGTCTTTACCCGCGTGATGTCCACTGAGCGTACTCCAGTTTCTTCGTCTGAAATGGAGAAAAACAGAATAGTTTTACTGAAAATACATGGATAATAAAAATAAACACATAAAAACTAATAAAACTTTTTATACATTTGGTTTGTACCTGTGGGGGTGGGACAGGAAGTGATGTCACTGCTCGTCTTGGCATTGTTGTTGTCAAGCAGAGGGTCAGCGGTCATAGGGTCAGAGGTTGGAGTTGGGGTTGAAGCTGAAACTCTTGAACTGTGACTCATCTGAGAGAGACAATATTTAATAATCTTAGTTTTTTATTATTATTTTTTTTATTGTTTTGGGCAAAATATGTTTTAGTTATAAACCTGAGAATTTGTTCTGGAGGAAATCCATGAAGCAGCTTTGAGTCGACCAAGCTCCAACAGAACTGGACCTCGAGCGCACTACAAACAACAAATGGGTTTTAGATGGATCTGAGCAGGTTTGATGTGGATTTGAGCAGGTTTGAGGTGGATTTGAGCAGGTTTTAGGTAGACTTTAGCAGGTTTTGGTAGATTTGAGCAGGTTTAGATGGATTTGAGCAGGTTTTAGGTGGATTTGAGCAGGTTTTGGTAGATCTGAGCAGGTTTTAGGTGGATTTGAACAGGTTTTAGGTAGACTTTAGCAGGTTTTGGTAGATTTGAGCAGGTTTTAGGTGGATTTGAGCAGGTTTTAGGTGGATTTGAGCAGGTTTTGGTAGATCTGAGCAGGTTTTAGATGGATTTGAGCAGGTTATAGGTGGATTTGAGCAGGTTTTAGGTGGATTTGAACAGACCTTGAGAACAGCAGCGACCGTCTCCTGAGAAGCTGCTCTGGTGTCTTCTCCGTTCACAGACAGGATCTGATCTCCCTGCATCAAGCGTCCGTCCAGCTCCGCAGCGCCCCCTCTGACCACCTCCGAGATGAACACGCCACTGCCACTTCTTAAACAGAGAAGCATTAGAACAGGCGCGACTTCAGACGCATCTGAGGAACCCCTCTGCCGTCTACAAAAAAGAACTCTGAAGAATTTATTACACTTTCGAACACTCACTTATTTTTAATGGGTTGATTTGTTTATAATGATAATACTCTGATGTTGTAAGGTGTATAAATAAAGTATGATTGATACGAGTTCACCAATCTGCAAAAACCCCAGTGGACATCTTCAGTTCGGCCAATAAATCAGAAAGCATTTTTTTTAGCAAGGGTTTGAAATATCTCAGTAAAAAAAAAAAAAAAAAAAGGCTTGTGGCAGAGCAGTCGTCCGGAAGGCAGGCGGTTCGATTCTCACTCTCCTTGCCTCCAGTGGCTGTAACACTGGTGATTAGTAGCTTTGGATAAAAGTATCTGCTAAATAAATAAATGTAAAAATAAATTTGTAAAACAGAAAAATCTAAAACCACAAAAAAAGGTTTTAAATGAAAATAAATAACTCTTTAAAACATTTGTAGTAAAAATAAATAGGTCTAGAACACACTCAATGTCACATGACTTCCTGAACTCTGCAGCAGTTCTCAGACTGTAACCCTTCTGTTCCGAGCTGAGCACATACTTTACTTTATTCTGAATGAATGTTCTACCTCTTGCCGACGATGCTGAGGCCGAGCCCGCGGCCGCTCTTCTTCTGCAGCTCCACAGAAAACAGCGTCAGGTTCTGCTCGTCGCTGAACTGAGCCTCGTCTCTGAGGACGATCAGACGGACTTTGGACTGAGTCTGACGCAGCGTCGCGATGGCCTCTTCATGAGACGCTCCTCTGAGGTCAACGCCGTTCACCTGCAGCAGTCAGACGGAGATTAGTACAGAGCTGGACTGACTCAGAACAAGTGTGGATCAGCTCAGAGGGTTGTGTTTGAGGACACCGGGTTAAAGGTAAAAACTCAAAAATAAAAAAGATACATGACAATGATGTTTTAAAAAAATGGCTGGAAGTTGTAAAAAAAAAATTAAAAATTAAAAAAACATTAAACATTAAAAACATCCAAGGGGGGGGGACAAAACTTAACATTTAATTTTAATATAAAAATAAAATGATTATATATAATTAAAAAATGCTATTCCCTCCGTTGTACTGTTACTGCCTGTAGAGGGTGGAGCAGCTGAAAATAAAATGTCCTTTTTTTATCTGAATGAAGTTTCATCTTCTCCAACACCCCTCAGACTGGCTCCTGGTTTATGCCTGTTTATTACTGGTGTTTATTACTGGTGTTTATTACTGATGATTATTACTGGTGTTTATTACTGGTGTTTATTACTGATGATTATTACTGATAATTATTACTGGTGTTTATTACTGGTGTTTATTACTGGTGAATATTACTGATGAATATTACTGGTGTTTATTATTGATGAATATTACTGGTGTTTATTACTGATGATTATCACTGATGATTATTACTGGTGTTTATTACTGATAATTATTACTGATAATTATTACTGGTGTTTATTACTGATGATTATTACTGATGATTATTACTGGTGTTTATTACTGATAATTATTACTGGTGTTTATTATTGATAATTTTTACTGGTGTTTATTACTGATGATTATTACTGGTGTTTATTACTGATGATTATTACTGGTGTTTATTACTGGTGTTTATTACTGATGATTATTACTGGTGTTTATTACTGATGATTATTACTGGTGTTTATTACTGATGATTATTACTGGTGTTTATTACTGGTGTTTATTACTGATGATTATTACTGATGATTATTACTGATGATTATTACTGATAATTATTACTGGTGTTTATTATTGATGAATATTACTGGTGTTTATTACTGATGATTATCACTGGTGTTTATTACTGATGATTATTACTGGTGTTTATTACTGATGATTATTACTGGTGTTTATTACTGATGATTATTACTGGTGTTTATTACTGATGATTATTACTGATGATTATTACTGGTGTTTATTACTGGTGTTATTACTGATGTTTATTACTGGTGTTTATTACTGATGATTATTACTGGTGTTTATTATTGATGTTTATTACTGATGTTTATTACTGATGTTTATTACTGATGATTATTACTCATTACCTCCAGGATCTGGTCTCCTGCCCACAGGCGGCAGTCTTTCGCTGCAGCTCCTTCTTCGTACACTTCATGGATCACGATGGCATTCTGAGACAGATAGAAATGTCGGCTGTGGTTTATTGTTGAGTTTAATTAAAGCACTAATGTCTGGTTTTTGTCCGTTACCAGTTGTGTGTCTCTTCCTCCGACGATGCTGAGTCCCAGTCCGGACCGTCCTTTACAGATCTCTATAAGAGTCTCCTGTCCCGGGACGATCATACAACACGACGGGTCTGAAGAGAAAACACAGCAACATCATTTCTAAATGAAGTTTCCACAGATGCTCTTTTCAAATGAAAGTAAACTAAATAAATTAGAATAAAACAAAACTACCAACAATCCAAAAAATAAAGAATCTAAACAGTGCACATGAACGGTTTCAACAAAGACAGTCATGTTAGTGAACTCCACAAAAAGAAAGGACTTTTAATTAGAAAATGTCCACAACACTAAAAAACACTCACCCGGTTCTGGTTGAATAAAATAAAGAGCGGAGAGCGTTACCTCTGTTGGCGTTGGTGAGGTCCGGGCTGGTCACCGGAGACACAGCCTCAGAGAGTTTACTGGAGCTCACCGACGAACGGCTCGACTAAACAGACGGACACATATCAGAGAAAGGACTTATAGAAACAGATAAAGAGTCAGAAAATGGTTGGAGGCCATCATTAATTTGAGCAGTTACTTCACGGTCATGTTCTGTGCACAGTTTAATCTCAGCCTCAGAGCAGACATGGCTTTTTTAAACAATGCAGTGGGAAATAATGATGATCCTAAAGGTACGCCACTGATAAAACTGTTCAAGTGGATAATATGTAGGGCTTTTTTAGACTCTTATTATTTTCTAATAAAATGAAGAAACGTCTTGTGATTGGTCAACTACACAAACCTGCAGTACAGCATCAACATAACACACATTTATCAGCGTCTTAGGTCCTTGAAAGAAGTGTTCCAGGTTCGTCCAGTGAGTGGTCTATGGGAGCTTTGTGAGTGTTACCTGCTGCTCCAGAGAAACTGTTGGAGACGGAAGATCGTTCTCAGGAGACTTGGAGGCGTTCTGTTGCTGCAAAATGAAAAAGAACAGTCTGGGTTAAAGACAGAGATAGAAACTGAGACAGAGAGTGAAAGAAGATCAGGTTTTGGAGTTGTTTAGGACCGGTTTAGTCCTGGTCTTAGTTTAGCTTTAGTCTTGTACAGGTTTGTGGTTCTGCTCTGGTTTAGTCCTGGTTTAGTCCCAGTTTTAGTCGTGGTTTAGAGCTGATTTAAGCCCGTGTTTACGAGTTTAATCCTGCTTCATAGTTTCATATCTTTATGGAACATATAGTAAAAAAATCATTGCCAAAAGGTTTTTTACCTTCTTAAATGTAGTGTTCTCTCTCTGACTCTTGGTGGCGCTGCTGCTTTTGTTCATGTCGTTCTGTTCCGCCTCATCCTTCGTTTTTTTCTGAGAATAAAAAAAAACAATGACGATCTCAGTTGTACTTGTTTCATCTTTTATTCCAGGGTTCAGCTCCAGACCTCGGAGTCCGACGGCCGCAGGGTCAGGTGATCTGGTGGGTGGGGCTTATCTGTGGAGGAGGCGGGGCCGGAGACTGCAGCTGGAGAAACACGCTGAGAACAGGACAGTGCCTTTAGGAGGGAGCTGTATAAGTAAGTTTGATTTGTGAATATTGGGTTCGAGGTTACCTCCGGGGGGGCGGGACTGAGAGCTGGAGGACACGAGAACGGAGCCACGGCCATCTGACTAACGCCATCTTCATTTCTGTAAAAGAGAAAGAGAAAGAGGCGGTGCGGACGGTGTTTATCAGAGGCATTGACACTAGTGTTGAGTCAGTTTGATGGAGTTTATTCTGTCTCACACCTGAGCCTCACAAACACAGACGCCACGTTTTCAAATCTCTCTGAGGACTGCACTTTATCTTTCAACACTAAAGGCTTTTCAAAACACAACAAAAGGTATTTTTTTCACCAACGTTTGACCTGAACATATGCAGCAAACATACACCAAGGAAGGGACAAGGGCTGTGCAATTAATGACATGAGCACATGCAATTTCTCAATCACATGACTGCAATTATAATTATTTATATTTTAATCCAGAATCAGAGTCTCTGGTTGTTTAATTTGTAATTGTTGGTAAATTAAAGCTCACAGATCATTTGGGCCCAATCCAGACACAATGTGTTGTTTAAATCTATATAAAGTCTATGAAATGTTTTGTTTATGCTCTTCTTGCTGAATACATTTAAAATGAAGCATGTTTGAAAAAAAAACAAAAAACAATTGGCAAAATTGCAAATAAAATTGTTTTTGCAATATTCGTAAATAAACAAACAAATTATATAATATAAAGAAATAAATATGAAAAGGGAAAACACGTCAGTCCTGACAGCGTTGGCCTGAACATGCGTCAGGAGAGGTTACAGAGAGGAGCTGAGTCTGTGATTCGAGGGGGCTCTGCAGGAATAAAACTGTCCTGACTCATTCTTCAAAGACTTCCGTCAAATTAATCTGAGCAAAAGAAGAGGACGTCAGGGTTTATCCTCTGATCCGCCGCCGGACCTGGGTCTGGACCCGACCCTGGACCTGGTTCTGGACCTGACGCTGGACCTGGTCCTGGACCTGGCTCTGGACCAGACTCTGGACCTTGTTTAGACCTGGTTTAGACCTGGTTTAGACCTGGTTTAGACCTGGTTTAGTCCACACTCACACAATTGACTTCATGAGTTCAGTCTCAAAGAAAGAGCTTCTCCGAGTCTCCACAGGTTCTGTTAGAAACTCCAGCTCCAGATCAGAACAGAGGCAGTAGAAGTCCCACGAAGCAGAAATAAAGCTTTATGAAAAAGGTGCAGCAATGACAGCGACCTCTGAGTTTGGAGATAATGTTTTCAGATTATAATGCGCCGTGGGAGATTGTTTTCAATAAATCCTGCTCAGCAGCAGCCGTGTCCCTGGTACAAGATTACATTCTCTAAAAGTGAACTGATTCTGGTTACGGCAAAAACAACAGGACAGTCCAAAAAGGCAATGTTTAAAAGTAGTTTTTAGGAGCTAGAAAATATGAAAAATCCTCTTGAACAAATCCAATTTTACCCAGAATGCAGTGTGTTTTACCTGAGCAGGATGAGTCTGACTCTGGAGGCAGCACTTTTGATGATGGCCGAGGCGTTCAGGTGACTCCGACCGTAAAGGACCTGGTTATTGATCTGGAAACACAACAGACTCTTGAACTGAACCTGAAAAAAATCATATTCTTCTCATATTCTTAAAACACGCACATTATAAATCTGACATCCAGCCTTAGAGTTTGAATTATTATTCACCAACAGCAACAAACCAGGATTAAACCAGGATCTATTCAGGTCTGGGTTTAGGCCCTAGCCCCACTTCCGGCCCTCTCTCGACCCGCCTTAGCCCCGCCTAGCCCCACTCTAGACCCGCCTTAGCACCGCCCTAGACCCGCCTTAGCCCCGCCTAGCCCCACTCTAGCCCCGCCTTAGCACCGCCCTAGACCCGCCTTAGCACCGCCCTAGACCCGCCTTAGCACCGCCCTAGCCCCGCCCTAGACCTGCTCTAGCCCCGCCTCTAGACCCGCTTTAGACCCGCCATAGACCCAGTCTAGACCCAGTCTAGTCCCGCTCTAGACCCACTCTAGCCCCGCCCTAGCCCCAGTCTAGCCCCGCCCTAGCCCCAGTCTAGCCCCTCCCTAGACCCGCCCTAGACCCGCTTTAGACCCGCCATAGCCCCGCCATAGACCCAGTCTAGACCCAGTCTAGTCCCGCTCTAGACCCACTCTAGCCCCACCCTAGCCCCTGTTTACCCTCCTGTATGGGGCTCAGATATTCAAGGTCTTACCTCCAGCAGCTCGTCCCCGACCCTGATACGTCCATCTTTAGCGGCGGCTCCTCCTGGACTCAGACCCACCACGTACACACTGAGTCTGGACCGGTCTCTGTTCCCGGCCAGACTCAGACCAAGGCCCTGACGCTCTTTGTCCAGCTCCACACACAGCAGCTCCCCCGGCAGGTCTGCGTAACGCTCGCTCCAGCGCTCTGAGGACGGGACAGAGACAGGTTTGCTCAGAGGACGGGACAGAGACAGGATTACTCCGAGGACGGGACAGAGACAGGATTACTCCGAGGACGGGACAGAGACAGGATTACTCCGAGGACGGGACAGACAGGATTACTCCGAGGACGGGACAGAGACAGGATTACTCCGAGGACGGGACAGACAGGTTTACTCCGAGGACGGGACAGAGACAGTAAACAGTAGAAGAAGAGATGTTTTAAATCCAAAAGCTTTAGGGTCCGACATGTTCAAGTCTCTGTCCTGTTGTTTTTCATTAGTCATTTAAACTTTTGGTGCTGTTTTGGGAAATCTAAGCAAAAAAGATGCTCTCCTCAGCGTCTGGTCTGCCCTAGACCTGGTTTAGACCTGGTTCAGACCTGGTTTAGACCTGGTTTAGACCTGGTTCAGACCTGGTTCAGACCTGGCTCAGACCTGGCTCAGACCTGGCTCAGACCTGGCTCAGACCTGGTTCAGACCTGGCTCAGACCTGGCTCAGACCTGGTTCAGACCTGGTTCAGACCTGGCTCAGACCTGGCTCAGACCTGGCTCAGACCTGGCTCAGACCTGGTTCAGACCTGGTTCAGACCTGGTTCAGACCTGGTTCAGACCTGGTTCAGACCTGGTTTAAGAGTAGGTCAGGTATGTTAAGCCACATTTGTTTGACATTCTGTAAATATATCCTTCTTTCCTTTCCTAGTCCCTCACTTCCTTCCCTCCCCTCCTTCTGTAAAGTCTGGTGTTATTTAAAGTGACAGTGTTATTCCTCAGAGTGAGTTTCATGTTGAACCTTTGACTGAGACATGTCAGAGCTGTTCACAGAGTTTTATTAAACCTGGTCCTCTCGACAGACCGACCGTTTCATTCACACGAAACCTCAGCCTTCAGTTTCAATTTAAAGTCTGACAATTGGAGTTCCTAAAACGACCTGTTGGGGGCAGTAGGGCGACCACAAGCATCTAAAAGGTCAACACAAATAAGAAGGTTAAAATTACAGCAGTGATGTCAGTTGTTACTTTTGCACTCATCGGTTAATTTAACAAGAAAAGCTTTTGATTATATTTAAGAATCAGAGAATGATATTGATGACATTAAGAGAACATTAGAGACGGAGGAAGACGAGCTGGACTGATGTACTTGTTGTGTGTCGTTCATGAAACGCACAGGAACACTGATGAGACACTGCAGCTGAGAAAGAGGCTCAGACAAACGTCAGTTCGGAGCTGATTCTCTTTGTCTGAGGTTTGCCAAAAGAAAGGCTATTCTCAGTTTAACATTTGTACGATTGAACATGCACTAGTTCATGGCCTAAACAAGGTTCACACTGACGACAGTCCACCACTGTTTTAATTCAGGCTCTGAGGAGAATGTGAGAACAACAGAGTCTGAAGTAAATGAATCCGAGACTAACCTCAGAAACAAAGAGGAGTCGGAATGAACGGATAAAGCCTGCTCTGATTGGTTTATCCAGACCCTTCCGCGGTTTAATGGGGTTTTTATTGCTTTGTTCAGACGGAGCGTGGCTAATGGGCCGTTAATCGAGTTAGACTCAGAGACAGAGAGGGCAGCTGGGACGGGTCTGAGGAGATAACAGAGGACACTCTTTACAAAAGGACACTGATGAAACAGGCAGAACAGTTAATGACTAAAAATCTGTGTTTATTCTAAGACATACTTTTATATTAATATATTGAATAAAGCCTAGATTAATCTTATTCAAAGCTTTTAAGGGCCAAGCTTTTTCCTCAGAAATAAAGACATACTCACGGCGTCCCGTTCTCAGAGCCAACATACTAACCCCCAACTAACCAACTAACTGAAGTTAAAACTGACTGTAAACCTTTAGCTCCGACTTCAGCGTCAGCACAGGCCTCATTAAACTACCTCGACATTAGACAATATTTCTGTTTTTTCTGTAAAAAGACATCTCCAGAGCTGAATATACACCTTCTCGGTTTAATCTGCAGACATTACGTTCTTACTGCATCAGTGTCGACCAATGGGAGAACTCTGGAGATTCGTATCTGTTAAAATCTTTTATAATAAAGTCTGGATTATGTTTCTTGGTCTGTTTTTTACAGATGATTCCTGATACATTATTGTACTGTATATTATACTGTTCCATTAAACTGCATATTCCTCGTTTCAGATCAACAGTGATTTAATGACTGGCCTCTCGTTCTCACTCTTGAACCCAGACGAGGAGAAGTTTAATATTTGCTGCCTCCGACTGGTCTGGCATAAGCACTACAACGTCGTGACCAGCGTTCTCGTGTAAACCTTCATCAAACACCTCCTGCAGTTTCTAATGTATTTATTGTAGGACTTTTGGGGTCTTTTTGCCTTTCTGTGGGCAGCGTAATGCAGCGTAGTGTCCACAGATCAGAGTCTTGCCTCTGTACAAACTCCTGAGGCCTTTTCAATTCCAAGTTTTTCATTTTTTATATATTACATGAAGGTTAGCTTAAAGAAGGGACTCTGTGATGTAATAGATATATTACACTAAGCCTGCTTCACAACTCAAACTTATCCAGACTTTAATCTTCTTTTATTTTATTCCTTTCTAAGTCACATGAACTCAATTTGACGCTGTCTGGTTTTGACCGAAAGGGGTTTTAGCCTTGATACAACGCTCAACGTGATGTACGATCGTCTCTCGAATAAACAGACTCTGCCAGAACCACAGTTCTATAATCTGGTGCGTTTAGCTCTGGGGCTGTGTCCCACAGGCCCTGAACGCCTCACAGAGTCCGTTCAGGTTTTAGACAGAGCTGGAGGAAAGGGACTGTCGCAGAACATTAACACAGAGCTGCATCAGAGTCACATCAACACTGCAGCTGAGAGACAGGGTTAGACCTGGTTTAGACCCGGTTTAGACCCGGTTTAGACCTGCTTGTTTAGACCAGAAAGTCAAAGTCAAACCACAAAGACCAGGTTTAATCAGTGTGCCCTTGTCTTTTAAGCCCAGACAAAGAATAAAGACTAAGGAGACACTGATTATCCTCTTTTCTGTCTTCAACAGAAAAACATAGGGCACAAACACAACAGAACACTAATAGTGTTATTCAGAACGCGGCTGCTCTGGTTCCAACTGAGACCAGGAAGTACAAGTCTGTGAAGGTTCTCAGTCATCCAGGACATCTTGAAAAAAGGTTTGAGTAAAAGCATCTGGACTCAGTTTTCAAGGTGAAGACAGGGGGAGGGGCTTAACCTGAAACTAAACCTGATGGACCAGGCTGTTCTGGTCTCTTTTTATCTTTTCAGGAAGTACGACCACATCAGCCCAGTTTTAAAATCTGAGAATAGACTTTAAAAAACAGCACTGCTGGTTTACAAGCCTCTCAATGGTTTAGCACCAGAATATATCTCTGAGAGTTCCTTATGAGCCTCCTCAGACTCTGAGAACATCTGGTACAGGCTTCTACTCGAGTCCAGAGTTCGAACTAAACCTGGTGAAGCAGCGTTTAAAAAACAGTTTTTACTGGTGGGGGAAACCGGAGTACCTGGAGGAAAACCTACGCAGACAAAGGAAGTACATGCACACCCCACACAGGCCCCGGACTGGAATTGAACCCAGGACTTTAAATGTTTAGTGCTCTCCACACAGAGCTCCCTAACAGGCTCGGTCCTGACTCGGTCCAGGTTCGGTCCAGTCTTAGTCCTGGTTCGGTCCAGTTTTAGTCCTGGTTCGGTCCAGGTTTGGTCCAGTTTTAGTCCTGGTTCGGTCCTGACTCGGTCCTGGTTCGGTCCAGTTTTAGTCCTGGTTCGGTCCAGTTTTAGTCCTGGTTCGGTCCAGGTTTGGTCCAGTTTTAGTCCTGGTTCGGTCCCGACTCGGTCCTGGTTCGGTCCAGTTTTAGTCCTGGTTCGGTCCAGTTTTAGTCCTGGTTTGGTCCAGGTTCAGTCCAGTTTTAGTCCTGGTTCGGTCCAGTTTTAGTCCTGCTTCGGTCCAGTTTTAGTCCTGGTTCGGTCCAGGCTCGGTCCAGGCTCGGTCCTGTTTTAGTCCTGGTTCGGTCCAGTTTTAGTCCTGGTTCGGTCCAGGCTCGGTCCTGTTTTAGTCCTGGTTCGGTCCAGTTTTAGTCCTGGTTCGGTCCCGACTCGGTCCTGGTTCGGTCCAGTTTTAGTCCTGGTTTGGTCCAGGTTCGGTCCAGTTTTAGTCCTGGTTCGGTCCAGGTTCGGTCCAGTTTTAGTCCTGCTTCGGTCCAGTTTTAGTCCAGGTTCGGTCCAGGCTCGGTCCTGACTCGGTCCAGGTTCGGTCCAGTTTTAGTCCTGGTTCGGTCCAGGTTCGGTCCAGTTTTAGTCCTGGTTCGGTCCAGTTTTAGTCCTGGTTTGGTCCAGGTTCGGTCCAGTTTTAGTCCTGGTTCGGTCCAGGTTCGGTCCAGTTTTAGTCCTGCTTCGGTCCAGTTTTAGTCCAGGCTCGGTCCTGACTCGGTCCAGGTTCGGTCCAGTTTTAGTCCTGGTTCGGTCCAGGCTCGGTCCTGACTCGGTCCAGGTTCGGTCCTGTTTTAGTCCTGGTTCGGTCCAGTTTTAGTCCTGGTTCGGTCCAGGCTCGGTCCAGGCTCGGTCCTGTTTTAGTCCTGGTTCGGTCCAGTTTTGGTCCAGTTTTAGTCCTGGTTCGGTCCCGACTCGGTCCTGGTTCGGTCCAGTTTTAGTCCTGGTTCGGTCCAGTTTTGGTCCAGTTTTAGTCCTGGTTCGGTCCCGACTCGGTCCTGGTTCGGTCCAGTTTTAGTCCTGGTTCGGTCCAGGTTCGGTCCAGTTTTAGTCCTGCTTCAGTCCAGTTTTAGTCCAGGTTCGGTCCAGGCTCGGTCCTGACTCGGTCCAGGTTCGGTCCAGGCTCGGTCCCGACTCGGTCCAGGTTCGGTCCAGGCTCGGTCCGGTTTTAGTCCTGGTTCGGTCCAGTTTTAGTCCTGGTTCGGTCCAGGCTCGGTCCTGGTTCGGTCCAGGCTCGGTCCTGGCTCGGTCCAGGCTCGGTCCAGGCTCGGTCCTGTTTTAGTCCTGGTTCGGTCCAGGTTCGGTCCAGTTTTAGTCCTGCTTCAGTCCAGTTTTAGTCCAGGTTCGGTCCAGGCTCGGTCCTGACTCGGTCCAGGTTCGGTCCAGGCTCGGTCCGGTTTTAGTCCTGGTTCGGTCCAGTTTTAGTCCTGGTTCGGTCCAGGCTCGGTCCTGGTTCGGTCCAGGCTCGGTCCTGACTCGGTCCAGGTTCGGTCCAGGCTCGGTCCAGTTTTAGTCCAGGTTCGGTCCAGGCTCGGTCCTGACTCGGTCCAGGTTCGGTCCAGGCTCGGTCCGGTTTTAGTCCTGGTTCGGTCCAGTTTTAGTCCTGGTTCGGTCCAGGCTCGGTCCTGGTTCGGTCCAGGCTCGGTCCTGACTCGGTCCAGGTTCGGTCCAGGCTCGGTCCTGTTTTAGTCCTGGTTCGGGTCCAGGCTCGGTCCAGGCTCGGTCCGGTTCTGGACTAAAGCAGCGAGGAACAGAAGTATGTTGATGCATGTCTCCAGTGAAAACAGATTTAAGTAAAACCCTGCAGGTCTACGTTTGAACAGTTTGAGTCCAGGTCAGAGCCTTGACCAGAAAGGACTAGCTTCAAACTTCAGAAGTCAGTTCAGGGTTAAGTCCTGGTTTAGTGCTGGTCTAGACCTGGTTTAGTAAAGTCTAAAGTCTTTTGTCTCTTTGTATCAGTTAGGCCTTGGTTTATTTCGTGATGTAGTCCCGCTCTAGTCCAGATTTTATACAGCTCTAGTCCGGATCTAGTCCCGCTTTTGTCTGGATCTAGTCCAACTCTGGTCCCACGGCTCTGGTTCCGCTCTAGTCCTGTCTAAACCTGTTCCTGTCCAAAGGTGACCTCTGTCTGGTTCTAATGTCAGATACAAACCTGGAGGAAGCATGGTCCATTCTGCGTCACGTTAGGTCCAGGTTAGATCCGGTCGGGTCCTGGTTCAGACCTGGTTTAGTCCCGGTTCTGTAGACAGAGCCGTGTGCTGCTGCTGCTCTGTTAAACCCTGCTGTAAACCTCTGATGTGGGTTATTCTCTCCATTACTCTCCCTCTCTCTCTCCCTCTGCAGCTCGCCCGCCCCCTCCCGGCTCCAGACCCCCTCCTCTTCCTCCTCCTCCTCCTCCTCCTCCTCCTCTTCCTCCTCCTCCTCCTCCTCTTCCTCGCTCGGGCTCTCTCACATTTAGCTGCATCGCTGTGCTTCGGACGAGTAATGTATCGTCTGGAGGTAAATGCAGATGTGGGTTCACTGCAGGATAACGTCGTCAGACTGAAGTGAGACTGAGTCACTGAAAGGGTGTTTAAATAAACACTGTCGCGTCATCACATCGACACAGCCTTTACTCTGAACACAGCCTTTACTCTGAACACAGCCTCAGCACAGCAGCCTCTTTCCTCACACCTTCTGTCCTCCTCACCAGGCTCCTCTCGTCTCTGTCCGGCTCTCGTCTCCGTCCGGCTCTCGTCTCTGTCCGGCTCTCGTCCCTGACTCCGTCCGGCTCTCGTCTCCGTCCGGCTCTCGTCTCCGTCCGGCTCTCGTCTCTGTCCGGCTCTCGTCTCTGTCCGGCTCTCGTCCTTGACTCTGTCCGGCTCTCGTCCTTGACTCTGTCCAGCTCTCGTCCTTGACTCTGTCCAGCTCTCGCCCTGACTCTGTCCGGCTCTCGTCTCCGTCCGGCTCTCGTCTCCGTCCGGCTCTTGTCCCTGACTCTGTCCGGCTCTCGTCTTTGTCCAGCTCTCGTCCCTGACTCTGTCCGGCTCTCGTCTCCGTCCGGCTCTTGTCCCTGACTCTGTCCGGCTCTCGTCCCTGACTCTGTCCAGCTCTCGTCTCCGTCCGGCTCTCGTCCCTGACTCTGTCCAGCTCTCGTCTCCGTCCGGCTCTCGTCCTTGACTCTGTCCGGCTCTCGTCTCTGTCCGGCTCTCGTCCTTGACTCTGTCCGGCTCTCGTCTCTGTCCAGCTCTCGTCCTTGACTCTGCTCAGAACGCAGGCCTCAGATGGAGCTGTGTTAACTCTTGAAAGCATTCGTGTCCAGCCTCTGTCCAGCTCTCGTCTTTGTCCGGCTCTCGTCCCTGACTCTGTCCGGCTCTCGTCTCTGTCCAGCTCTCGTCTCTGTCCGGCTCTCGTCCTTGACTCTGTCCGGCTCTCGTCTCTGTCCGGCTCTCGTCCCTGACTCTGTCCGGCTCTCGTCTCCAACTCCGTCCGGCTCTCGTCTCCGTCTCCGTCCGGCTCTCGTCTCCGTCCGGCTCTCGTCCCTGACTCTGTCCGGCTCTCGTCCTTGACTCTGTCCGGCTCTCGTCCTTGACTCTGTCCGGCTCTCGTCCTGACTCTGTCCGCTCGCCCCTGACTCTGTCCGGCTCGCCTCTGTCCGCTCTCGCCTCTGTCCAGCTCTCGTCCCTGACTCTGTCGGCTCGTCCTGACTCTGTCAGCTCGTCTCTGTCGGCTCGTCTCTGTCCAGCTCGCCCCTGACTCTGTCCGGCTCTCGTCCCTGACTCTGTCCGGCTCTCGTCCTTGACTCTGTCCGGCTCTCGTCCTTGACTCTGTCCGGCTCTCGTCCCTGACTCTGTCCGGCTCTCGTCTCTGTCCGGCTCTCGTCCTTGACTCTGTCCGGCTCTCGTCTCTGTCCGGCTCTCGTCCTTGACTCTGTCCAGCTCTCGTCTCTGTCCGGCTCTCGTCCTTGACTCTGTCCAGCTCTCGTCTCTGTCCGGCTCTCGTCCCTGACTCTGTCCGGCTCGTCGCCTGACTCTGTCCAGCTCTCGCCCTTGACTCTGTCCGGCTCGTCTCGTCCGGCTCGTCTCTGTCAGCTCTCGTCTCTGTCAGCTCGTCTCTGTCCAGCTCTCGTCTCTGTCCAGCTCTCGTCCCTGACTCTGTCCAGCTCTCGTCTCCGTCCGGCTCTCGTCTCTGTCAGCTCGTCTCTGTCCGGCTCGCCTCTGTCCGGCTCTCGTCTCTGTCGGCTCGTCTCTGTCGGCTCGTCTCTGTCCGGCTCGCCCTGACTCTGTCCAGCTCTCGTCTCTGTCCGGCTCTCGTCTCCGTCCGGCTCTCGTCTCCGTCCGGCTCTCGTCCTGACTCTGTCGGCTCGTCTCTGTCGGCTCTCGTCTCTGTCCGGCTCTCGTCTCTGTCCGGCTCTCGTCTCTGTCCGGCTCTCGTCTCCGTCCGGCTCTCGTCTCTGTCCGGCTCTCGTCTCCGTCCGGCTCTCGTCTCCGTCCGGCTCTCGTCTCCGTCCGGCTCTCGTCTCCGTCCGGCTCTCGTCTCTGTCCGGCTCTCGTCTCCGTCCGGCTCTCGTCCCTGACTCTGTCCGGCTCTCGTCTCCGTCCGGCTCTCGTCTCCGTCCGGCTCTCGTCTCCGTCCGGCTCTCGTCTCCGTCCGGCTCTCGTCCCTGACTCCGTCCGGCTCTCGTCCCTGACTCCGTCCGGCTCTCGTCTCCGTCCGGCTCTCGTCTCCGTCCGGCTCTCGTCTCCGTCCGGCTCTCGTCCTTGACTCTGTCCAGCTCTCGTCTCTGTCCAGCTCTCGTCCCTGACTCTGTCCAGCTCTCGTCCCTGACTCTGTCCAGCTCTCGTCCCTGACTCTGTCCAGCTCTCGTCTCTGTCCAGCTCTCGTCCCTGACTCTGTCCAGCTCTCGTCTCTGTCCAGCTCTCGTCTCTGTCCAGCTCTCGTCTCTGTCCAGCTCTCGTCCCTGACTCTGTCCAGCTCTCGTCTCTGTCCAGCTCTCGTCCCTGACTCTGTCCAGCTCTCGTCTCTGTCCAGCTCTTAGACCGTTATATAACACCGTCTCTGAAGAAATATAAAAGTCTCAATATGTAGGCTGTGTTTTATTTGGGGATTATGTATAAATAAATAAAAATGGCTGCTGATAAGAGTTTTCAAAGCCAAGAATCAGACTAAACCTGTTGTAAAGTCCTGAGTGATGATGGTAATAAACACAGTAAAGAGTAACGAGAGAATGTGCAGTGAACCCCGTGTGATGGAGATATTAATATTCCACAGACTCTGGCCCAGTTTGTGTTTTATTTAATTAACTGACTCTCTGTGAGCACAGCTCTGTGCAGTCTGGGGTTTGTGGAGTAAAACAATCACATGGACGTGGTTAATGCGACCTATGACCCTGCAGCTGTGGTGTGGAGACTGATGTTTTTATTAAAACACAGCATGAGTCCCCTTCGTTTAAAAGGGTTTAATAAAGAAGCCTCAGAGCGAGATTTACACATGACCCCGGGCCCAGGGTCAGACGGACTCAGAAAGACTTTTTTCAGGAGTACTGGGATTAAAGTGATTAGCTCCTGCCTCACAGCAAGAAGGTTGTGGGTTCAATCCCCGGTCTTTCCCTGTGTTACTGCAGACTCCCGCCGTCCAAACACATTTCAGGTGAACTGGTGAATCTAAGGTGATGGGTTGTGGTGTCTCAGTCTCACGAGCCTAACGCGACCGAGCGGAAGGAGATGAAAGAATGACCTACATTTACATTTACATTTAGTCATTTAGCAGACGCTTTTATCCAAAGCGACTTACAAGTGAGGAAAACAATGGAAGCAATTTCAACAACACAAGGAACAAAAAGCATAAGTGCACAAAAACTAGTCAGTTAAAACCTAGCACAGCATACAAAGCTAAGGATAGGGAAGTTTTTTTTTTTTTTTTAAGAAGGAATTGATAGAAGGAAGTTAAGAATTTAGTGTTTGTCAGTCAGGTGTTGACAAAAGAGATATGTTTTCAAGCGTTTTTTAAATATGTCTACAGAATCTGCTGATCTTGTAGCAGCAGTAGATCATTCCACCAATGTGGAACACATCCAGAGAAAGTACGTGAGAGGGATTTTTTTCCTTTTTGGGATGGTGCAACCAGACGTTGTTCATTAGCAGATCGCAGGGATCTGGTAGGAACATAGGTCTGTATCAGTGAGTGAAGATATGAGGGGGCGGAGCCAGTGGTGGTCTTGTAGGCCAAGAGCATAGCTTTGAACTTAATACGTGCCTCAACCGGGAGCCAATGTAACCTAATGAGGAGAGGAGTTACGTGCGCTCTCTTCGGTTCTTTAAAGACCACTCTTGCTGCTGCATTCTGGATGAGCTGCAGAGGTTTGGTTGTGCAGCAGGAGTCCATCCAGAAGAGCATTGCAATAATCCAGTTTGGACAAGACAAGATCCTGAACTAGGATTTGCGTCGAGTGCTCCGATAGGAAAGGTCTAATTTTCCTAATGTTGTAGAGGATGAATCTACAGGACCTGGTGGTGCTGGTGACATGACTTGTGAAGTTTAGTTGATCATCAATTACCACTCCCAGATTTCTGGCAGTGCTGGACGGTGTAATGGTTGATGAGCCTAGTTGAATGGAGAGGTTGTGGCGGGTCTTTGGGTTTGGCAGGAATCACAAGCAGTTCTGTTTTACCAAGGTTCAGCTGCAGGTGATGGTCCTGCATCCAAAGTGAGATGTCACTCAGGCCGAGACACGAGCAGAGACCGTCGGATCATCAGGTTGAAATGACAAGTGGAGTTGAGTGTCATCTGCAGCAGTGATAGGAAAAGCCATGCTTCTGAATGACAGAGCCAAGGGAGGTCATGTATATGGAAAAGAGTAGCGGTCCAAGCACTGAGCCCTGAGGCACCCCTGTATTGAGATGTTGGGACTCAGAGACCTCATCTCTCCAGGATACTCTGAATGACCTACCCGAGAGGTAAGACTTGAACCATTGCAACGCCATTCCAGAGACACCCATCGCACTGAGAGAAGACAAAAAAAGACCTAAAAAAGAATAAAACTTTGTTTATACTGCTCTGTGTTAATCAGAGAATCTCATCTTTATATTCAGTTTGGTTTGCGCTGGCTGTAGCCCATGGGCCCCTCCTTCTTAGTCTCATGTTCAGAAATAATCTTTGAGACAGATTTCTACAGCCCCAGTCCTCGGCTGGACACAGTGGATTTCAGCGAGTTTGAGCGAACGCAGAACAGCAGGAGCAGGACAGAGCACTGCTGCGAGAGACGGTCTTTGTCTGAAATGAGCATGTGACCACAGCTGGGCCCTGAACACACCTCTGGACACAAGAGCCGAGTCTGACCGAGAGCACAACTGTAACTGTCCAGCCCTTCATATTTGTTCTGTTAGGGCCTGATTTACTAAAGCTTTTCAGGCACTAAACAGACTCTAAATGCGTCTCTGACAGGAGCGGGACGAGCACTGAGATGATGAATGTGTTTCTCCAGAGTGAGCAAAACCCAAGGCAGTCAAAATGCAAATGCATTTATTTAGCAGCTGCTGATTGTGATTGATCACAGCTGCAGGAGATAAAAGTGTGTGTAACTCTAAAACAAACTGCAGGAGGCATCGTAAATGTGAAATCATCTTTAAAAAGGGAAAAAATCTTAATGATGCACCAATAATCAGCTGATTTGAAGCTGGTGACAACAAAAAGACACGCGTAGAGTTTTTAGTCCCAAAGCAACAGCTGGAGGAATTTTAGAACCACAAATAAAAGTCTTTGGCATTACCTGTCGGAGTGTGAACAGGAAGAAAAAAGAGCAGTTCCCATTAATGTGTAAACCTTAAACCCTTTAAAACCCGGCTTAAGACTGAAACAGCAGCTCGTTTTTCCACAGACTTTAATTAAACCGTCCTCTTTTTTCTGCTCAAACAGTTATTACACTTCCAACACAATTCTATTTTATCACAGAACTTCCAGCCTCAGTTTAAACTAAAAGAGTTAAAACAAGTAAAAAATGTCTCTTTTTTAAACCTTTTTACATCGAGATGAGCCGTGAAAGTGTGAACATTATATGTTACAGTTATATTAGAATAAGGCCTTACTTCACTTACTTTGAAAAATAGGCAAAAAAAATTAGATTTTTAAGACTTTTTGTTGATAGAACAGAAAAAAAACATAGCATAAACTGAAATAAAGCCTCCACCAATGAGCAGCAAGAAAACCAGTCACATGACCCTCGGCACCAGCCATCGTCCGCCCGCTTCCAACCAAACCCTGACCAGAGCCAAGACCAGAACAAAGACCAGAGCCAAGACCAGAGCCAAGACCAGAGCCAAGACCAGAACAAAGACCAGAGCCAAGACCAGAGCCAAGACCAGAGCCAAGACCAGAGCCAAGACCAGAACAAAGACCAGAGCCAAGACCAGAGCCAAGACCAGAACAAAGACCAGAACAAAGACCAGAGCCAAGACCAGAACAAAGAACAGAACAAAGACCAGAGCCAAGACCAGAGCCAAGACCAGAGCCAAGACCAGAGCCAAGACCAGAACAAAGACCAGAACAAAGACCAGAACAAAGACCAGAGCCAAGACCAGAGCCAAGACCAGAGCCAAGACCAGAACAAAGACCAGAACAAAGACCAGAGCCAAGACCAGAACAAAGAACAGAGCAAAGACCGGAGCAAAGACCGGAGCCAAGACCAGAACAAAGACCAGAGCCAAGACCAGAACAAAGACCAGAACAAAGACCAGAGCCAAGACCAGAGCCAAGACCAGAGCCAAGACCAGAACAAAGACCAGAACAAAGACCAGAGCCAAGACCAGAGCCAAGACCAGAGCCAAGACCAGAACAAAGACCAGAACAAAGACCAGAACAAAGACCAGAACAAAGAACAGAGCAAAGACCGGAGCAAAGACCAGAGCCAAGACCAGAACAAAGACCAGAGCCAAGACCAGAGCCAAGACCAGAGCCAAGACCAGAGCCAAGACCAGAGCCAAGACCAGAGCCAAGACCAGAACAAAGACCAGAACAAAGACCAGAGCCAAGACCAGAGCCAAGACCAGAACAAAGACCAGAGCCAAGACCAGAACAAAGACCAGAGCCAAGACCAGAACAAAGACCAGAGCCAAGACCAGAACAAAGACCAGAGCCAAGACCAGAGCCAAGACCAGAGCCAAGACCAGAACAAAGACCAGAACAAAGACCAGAGCCAAGACCAGAGCCAAGACCAGAACAAAGACCAGAGCCAAGACCAGAACAAAGACCAGAGCCAAGACCAGAACAAAGACCAGAGCCAAGACCAGAGCCAAGACCAGAACAAAGACCAGAGCAAAGACCAGAACAAAGACCAGAACAAAGACCAGAGCAAAGACCAGAGCAAAGACCAGAGCCAAGACCAGAGCCAAGACCAGAGCCAAGACCAGAACAAAGACCAGTTTTACAAAGACTCACAGAACCACAAAATCTAACCTTGCGTGTTAAGTCTTTCTTTTCATTTGCTTTTTAATGTAGACATGAACATTTGAAGGTAACACTGCAGAATTTTAGGCTTTAACTTATGAAAAACAAAGTGTATATAAGTGGAGTCTTTGTGAAACACAAACAAAAGGAAACCCCAGAGACGCAAAGAGAAGAGCGGTGGAGTAGGTCCAGTGGCGGTCGACAGCGGACGGAGGACGGCTGCTCAAACAAGGCCTGCAACAGAAACAAACCCACTGTTAATGAAAGGCTAAGGAACAATCGCAAAGCGCCACAGAAGTCTCAGAACACACAGGTCGCCTCCACTCGACGCACCCATCGTTTTCTGAATAAAAAGAGTCTGAGAACCATCTTTTTTGTGTTGAACAGAATATACGTGATTAACTTGAAAGAAAAAGGTTGATATGGGCGATAAAAACTGAAATCATAGCCAAATAAAACATGAAAGGGTTTCTGATGCAGGAATCTCTTGAGAATGAGTTGTTGACTGTTGTGGAGAACATGGATATTAGTTTCTCATAATGCTTGTTATTTTCCTGAGACAGAGAAACTACAAAAAAATGAAAAATGAAAAGAATTATTTGAAACACAGTTTGAGTAACTAGCAAGAACTAATTCAGTGCAACATGGATTACAGCTCAAAAATAAAAAAGTCATAAAATGTAGGACGTTAGCTCAAATACCTGTCAAAACCCTAAAAAGTAAGGATTTCAAATGCACAAAAAGGCTACAAAACCAAGTATTTAGTTTTTTGTTTCACTGATATAAACCGGTCCCAGCAGGTCTGTGTGGACTCGGCCTGAACCTTAGCAGGAGCGCTCATTTGAAGAGAATATGGAATAATAACACAGTAAAACAGAATACCCAGCGACAGAGAAGACCATCGGGAAGGCATCTGACAGATGTGCGACCGAGAGCACAACACAGACTGTAGTCGCCACGAGCCGTTTGTTTCAGGTCCAGAGTTTGTGTGCGTTAGGGAAATGATATAATTTCTATTGTTATTAAGTACTACCTGCTCTTAGTCCTGCTCAGGTCATGTCCTCCATGTTAATCCAAACTTAGACATAACTAACCAGTGAACATTCTGCACCTGGGAACTTGTCATGGGTACGTAGACCTGTAGGCCACCTGTTCTACAAGTGTGTGATTTGTCTCATTCTTGAAAGAATTGCAAGACGGCTTTCTCCAAAATACTTTTAACAGAGCGTTACCTTTAGTCTGCTCCAGGTCCGAGCTGACGTCCAGCTCTGATTGGCTCGGAGGTTTGTATGGAGGAGGGTCTCTCAGAGGAGATGTGGCTGAGGCTGGGTTCTGTAAAAGGACAATAACATCTATTAAAATGTGCATTAGACATTACAGAGCACGGATTTAATTTACAATCTGTTGGGAGTATTTCAAATCTGTTTGTGTCCTAAAGAAAACCTTGAGCTTTTTTAGAGCAGACTGATGTTGAGGTTTCGGGTTTATAAGTATTTTATTAGTATTTTCCAGATTCCTGTAGAATGCAGAGCTGAAGTAGTGCTGCCCTCTGGTGGATGAACAGTAAGCCTGCATTAAATAACTGCATAAACTTACAGGATGTTTACTGATTGGTTCGAGCCTGGCAGTAAAAATGTGCTTGTATAAATAAAGTTTGATTGATTTATTGATATTTATGTTATATTATATAATATTTATATTGTGACGGCGATAAATGGAGTCGAGTCCTGACCGGAGACTCTGTCCTCTTGGACTTGTGTTTGCTGTAGGTCGGAGCCAGGACCGACACCGGCTGGAAACACAACAAACACGTGGAGATTTTAGGTCGGGCTTTTATTTCCACAAACACTAATGACAGAGAACGTCCAGAGCTCTTACCCGCGGAGTGTTGGACAGACTCTGGACGACAAACACCACTGGACTCGGAGCTGACTTTATGGCATTGACCGCCTCATCGTGACTGGCCGCTCGCAGATCCACTCCAGACACCTTTAACACACACACCTTTACTCCCAGCCCTTTGTGGGTCTGAGTGAGTGTCTCAGAGTCTGACCTGGAGGATCTTGTCCCCGGTCTTCAGGCACTGGGTCTTGGCTGCAGGGCTGTGGGGCAGGACCTGTTTGATGAAGATCCCCTTCAGTTCTTCCCCGTTTTTCAGTCGTTTTATCACATGATGTCCTCCAACGATGCTCAGGCCCAAAGACTGGCCCTCCTCCAGCCACACCTCCACTCTGGAACAAAACCAGGTCTGAACCAGGTCTGATCCCGGTCTAAACCAGGTCTAAACCAGGTCTGAACCAGGTCTGACCCCGGTCTAAACCAGGTCTGAACCAGGTAAGAACCCGGTCTGAACCCGGTCTAAACCAGGTAAGAACCGGTCTGAACCAGGTAAGAACCCGGTCTGAACCAGATCTAAACCAGGTCTGACCCAGGTCTGACCCCGGTCTAAACCAGGTCTAAACCAGGTCTAAACCCAGTCTAAAACAGATCTAAACCAGGTCTGACCCAGGTCTGAACCAGGTCTAAACCAGGTCTAAACCCAGTCTAAAACAGATCTAAACCAGGTCTGACCCTGGTCTGAACCTGGTCTAAACCAGGTCTGAACCCGGTCTGAACCTGGTCTAAACCAGGTCTGAACCAGGACTGAACCCGGTCTAAACCAGGTCTGAACCAGGACTGAACCCGGTCTAAACCAGGTCTGAAACAGAATAATTAAATAAAAATCTGGTGAATATTCTTTCATTCATTCATTTTCTTCTGCTTCGTCCCGTTAGGGGTCATGTGACTGGAGCCTATCCCAGCAGCTTTAGGCCTGAGTTGAAAAAAGCTGTAAACTGTGATTAAAGTGCGAGAGTAATGGTTGAGCCTATGACATCACTGGGTCCCATGGGTCACATGACTCACCTTCGGGGGGGTCCCCAGTGACTGAAGGCAGGAGTCTCCTCCCCCTCGCCATCCTCTCTCTCTGGAAGGTCACTGAAACCAACAAAGAGCCTTTTAGTGAACTTAAATCTGACCACATTATATTTTCAATTGAAGAGTTAGCATTAGCTTCAAAATTCACAAAGGGTTAAGAAACACAAAGATTTTGGAAAAAAACAGACTCCATGTGTTTAATGTCAGTGAGAGTAGAGAAAATGAGCGACATACAGTCAGGTCCATAAATACTGAGACATCCATTCTAATATACACCCCCACAATGGATTTGAAGTGAAACAAACAAGATGTGCTTTAACTGCAGACTATTAGCTTTAATTTGAGATATTTACATCCAGATCAGGTGAACGCTGTAGGAATTACAACAGTTTGTATTTGTGCCTCCCAATTTTTAAGGGACCAAACGTAATGGGACAATTGGCTGCTCAGCTGTTCCATGGCCAGGTGTGTTATGTGTTATTCCCTCATTATTCCATTTACAAGGAGCAGATCAAAGGTTCAAAGTTCATTTCAATGTGTGATATTTGCATTTGGAAACTGTTGCTGTCAACTCTCAATATGAGATCCAAAGAGCTGTCACTGTCAGTGAAGCAAGTCGTCATCAAGCTGAAAAAACAAAACAATCCCATCAGAGAGAGCAGAAACTTTAGGTGTGGCACCGGTGAGCTCAGCAACACCAAAAGACACTGAAGACCACGAACAACAAAAAACAGGTAGGCCAGATTAGAGTTTGCCAAACAACATCTAAAAAAAGCCTTGACAGTTCTGAAACAACATCCTATGGACCGATGAGACCAAGATCCACTTGTACCAGACCAAGATCCACTTGTACCAGACCCAGACCAAGGTCCACTTGTACCAGACCAAGATCCACTTGTACCAGACCCAGACCAAGGTCCACTTGTACCAGACCAAGATCCACTTGTACCAAACCAAGGTCCACTTGTATCAGACCAGACCAGGATCCACTTGTACCAGACCAGGATCCACTTGTACCAGACCAAGATCCACTTGTACAAGACCCAGACCAAGATCCACTTGTACAAGACCCAGACCAAGATCCACTTGTACCAGACCAGGATCCACTTGTACCTGACCAGGATCCACTTGTACCTGACCAGGATCCACTTGTACCAGACCAGACAAAGATCCACTTGTACCAGACCCAGACCAAGATCCACTTGTACCAGACCAAGATCCACTTGCACCAGACCAAGGTCCACTTGTACCAGACCAGACCAAAATCCACTTATACCAGACCAGACCAGGATCCACTTGTACCAGACCAGGATCCACTTGTACCAGACCAGGATCCACTTGTATCAGACCAAAATCCACTTGTATCAGACCAGACCAAGACCCACTTGTACAAGACCAGGATCCACTTGTATCAGAGAGATGAAAGAGAAGAGTCTGGAGAAGGAACTGCTCAAGATCCAAAGCACCTCATCAGTGAAGCATGTGGTGGTAGTTTCATGGGGGGGGGGGGGGGGGGGGGGTCAAAAAGCAGCAAGAGGAATTCTGAAGTGTTTCAGCCAAATGCTTCAGAACTCATTGGACGGTGCTTCACAGAGCAGATAGACAATGACCGGAAGCAACCAAAGAGTTTTTGTCTAAAAGTCACTGACTGACTGACTAAGTCTGTAACCTGACCTGAATCTGATTGAGCATGTGTTCCATGTGTGTTCTGACCTGACTGTATTTATCTGTAATACATAAGCACTACAGACCTGTGTGCCGTCAGTGAGGGGGTAGGACACAGACCTGTGTGCCGTCAGTGAGGGGTTAGGACACTACAGGGCGGCAGTATAGCACAGTGGGTAGAGCGGCCGTCCTTCGACCGGCGGGTGGGCGGATCGAATCCCGCTCGAAACATCCCAAAACATCATAACATCCCGCTCTCCCCCGCATACTGTCGTTGTGTCCTTGGGCAAGAAAACTTAACCTACATTGCCTCCAGTGAAGTTCTGTAACACTGGTAATAGTTTAATGTATGTAAAGCGCTTTGAGTGCCTACTGCCATAGGTGGAAAAGCGCTATATAAAAATAAAGATTATTATTATTATTATTACAGACCTGTGTGCCGTCAGTGAGGGGGTAGGACACTACAGACCTGTGTGCCGTCAGTGAGGGGGTAGGACACTACAGACCTGTGTGCCGTCAGTGAGGGGGTAGGACACTACAGACCTGTGTGCCGTCAGTGAGGGGGTAGGACACAGACCTGTGTGCTGTCAGTGAGGGGGTAGGACACAGACCTGTGTGCTGTCAGTGAGGGGGTAGGGCACTACAGACATGTGTGCTGTCAGTGAGGGGGTAGGACACAGACCTGTGTGCCGTCAGTGAGGGGGTAGGACACTACAGACCTGTGTGCCGTCAGTGAGGGGGTAGGACACAGACCTGTGTGCTGTATATTTACTTGTATTTAATCATGAGAGCAAAAATAGTTACCGCAGTAATTAGCTACTGCTAAATTATAGCTAGTATGCTAATTTTCAGACATTTCTAGGCTATTCTGCAGTGTGTTGCACCTTATTTAATTAGTTTATTTGACATGGACAGTGTACATTAATTAACATTGCTGTAAATGCACCAGAATTAGCCAAAAAGGCTATTTTTCATCCGTTGTCCCTGGACAGATCTTAAAATTGTCTACCTAAAAACACAATAAAAAGATTACATAGAACAATACAATAAAAAGCAATAAAACAAATATAACACTTCAAAACCTATTGCTAAATACAATATACAGGTTTACTATAAAACAAAACAAAACAAAACAAAAATTATGTTGAAGACAAGGAAAAAGAAAATGCTAATTATAATAATATCATTATACACATTTACACAACAAGACAAGTGGCAACAGGTTGGGTTGAAAGAAGTTCCATAATCTTATTAATGTTGACATGTCTGATTTGTTATAAGCCAGTGTTTTAGATGATTTTTGAACAGAGTGTATGTGGGGAGATCTCTGATGCTCGGAGGAACGGAGTTCCACTCCTAAGCTCCTCTGACCGAAAAGGCACTCTGACTAAATGTGCTTTTCCTTAGAGGAACAACACAGTCTCCTCGAGCCGACCCTCGTGTTACTCTCTGTGTGATGTTTCTAATGTTCACAAACTGACTAAGTGGAGGAGATGACAGACCATGGATGATTTTATAAAACAGACAGAGGTTTGAATTTTTGATGATATTTTCCCAACTTAAAAGCTTATGTTTTTGTAAAATGGCACAATGATGATATTTTAACGTTTTTTTTATCCATAATTTTGACTGTCTGTTTATAAAGTGACTCTAATTGTTTGAGTGTTGTTTTATTTGCCTGTGACCAGGTTGTCAGACAGTAAGTGATGTGAGACAGAACCATACTGTACATAAACATTTTAGCTGCCTGAAGTGACAAGTTTGATCTTATGAACCGGAAATTTGCAATATTAAATTTGACTCGATTGCAGACCTTTTTTATCTGTGATTTAAAAGTTAATTTAGAGTCTATTATGATGCCTAAGTATTTGAATTCTGACACAACTTTTATTTTATCCCCAGTCACATAAATATCTGCCTGACTATTTTCAATATTAGATTTAGAAAAAAACATTGAAACGGTTTTATTTATATTAAGTTTTAAGCAGGATTGATTTAGCCATTCAGAGACATGGGCCATAGACTGTGTAAGTTTTTCAGCAACTTGTTTTACGTTTTTACCATGAGTATAAATGACTGTGTCATCTGCATACATCTGAATATAAACATCTGGACAAACTGAAGGGAGATCATTTATGTACAGTGAAAATAAGAGTGGCCCTAAAATAGAGCCTTGGGGAACCCCTGTGGACACAGCAAGGGCCGGTGAGTGATAATCACTAATCCTAACTGACTGTGAACGATTCGATAGATATGATTCTATCCATTTTATTGCATCTAATGAGAAATTGAATTTACTTAATTTGCTTAATAATATTTTATGGTTTACAGTGTCAAAAGCTTTTTTTAGATCGAGAAACACAGCTCCCACCACACCACCTTTGTCCAGTAGATGTTTAATATTTTCTATAAAAAACAATTAGCAGTTTTAGTGGAATGCTGACTTCTGAAACCAAATTGCATTGAATGAAGAGAAAATGTAATGGTATTTAAATGTGTTATTATTTGTTGAGAAATTAGTTTCTCAGCAACTTTTGACACTGTAGGTATGATACTGATAGGTCTATAATTATCTACTAATAACGGATCTCCATTTTTGAGAATTGGAACAACAGCAGCTGACTTCCACACACTCGGAAATACTACCTCAGAAAAGGAGAGATTGACAATTTTGGTGACTGGTGTTAATAGTGTGGAACTGAGTTCTTTCAGCATGCACATATCTATGCCATATATGTCTTTAGTTCTTGAAGCTTTTAGTATTTTTATTGTCTGTAAGACGTCCGATTCTGTGACTGTACCCAGGTTGAAAATTGACTCTGAATTGTTTATTGGACAGATATTTAAATTATTAAATGGTAAGGTTTGTGCGACAGTGGATACAGATTCAATAAAAAAATTATTGAAGACATCTGCAACTTTGTTTGTGTTATTTGTAATTTGTCCATTTATCTTAAGTTCTAAAAGTTGTTTCCTTTTTGTATCCTGTCCTACAAGCTTTATTCATTTCTTATCAACATTACTTACAATAACCAGTCATACTGTTGTCTTAAAGCTCGTATTTTCTGCTTTAGTGCTGCTCAAAACAAAAGGGAAATAACACTGCTACTGCTAAGTCTCTGTTTTTGTGGCCGTCACTTGTGGAAGGGTCTTTATGTAAGGCTTGTTCTGATTGGTTCACAGTGACATCATTCAAACGCCCTGTTACCTGTGGACTCCTCCGATTGGTGGATATATTCCTCGGTGGCCCCGCCTCCGTCTCTGCTCTGTGTTTACTGTCCGAACAGATCTAAAAACAAAACACAAGGTCATCACAAGACATTTCCTGTTTGATATAAATATACAACTCAAGATGTTTTTTCTATTAAAGGGTCTATGAAAGAATAAAACAACTCACTTTCCACCATTTGGTTTAGATTTACAAATGTTGCCTTTGGTTTGACAGATATTAAATGTATTTTGTAATAAATGTATTTTCAGAACACGTCTTGTTCCAGAAAAGGACTCTAGATTCAAAACTGCTGTAAGTCCGCTTCAGTCCACAGCTGGTTTATTAGTCCATTCTTAGTTTTCTTTGACCTAAACACTATTAACCAATGTATATTGTTACAAGTATTTAACAAAGACTGATTAACCAGAGAATAAAGAAGGGGATTTTGTGAAGGAATGGACTGGGAATTTGATCTGACATTGATTTAATCTCAGAGGTACATAAAAAGTCCAGCAGGGGGAGCCAGAGCCCTGCTGAAAACAGAACTCACTCAGAGTCGGTGTCAGTCAGAGTCAGCTCAGAGTCCGCTTCACTGTCTCTGGAGTCCGACACAACTGGAAAACCCAAAAAACATAAAACATGGGCATGAGGAGAGGCCCACGTGTTATAAACAGACTAATATCAGAAACATAATGTTATACAAAAGAGAAACAGACCGGATAAGATGCTCCTCGCGGTTGCTGTTGACTCGGATTTAACAGCTCTGTCCTCGGCACTGACCTCATGCTTTAACTCAGTCAATGTCTGAGAACACAAACATCATAATTATCATTATAATAAATTATTACACAGAAACATTCAGGCTCTGAGCCGTCTTACACAAAAACATTTCATTCCAACATTTTTCTGAGAGGCTGTAATTATTTGTCACACGACAAGTGAGAAATTCAGCTAAATCTGCCTCGCGGCTGCGTCTGAGAGATGTTACATTAGTGTCTGCAGGCACGGTTCTAGAAAGGTGGGAGCCCAAGGGCAACAAGCACATTTAGGGCACCTTTGGGGAAGTCTGGGACGCCCAGAAACAGAATAAAGACCACAGAGTTTAATTTCTCGGGCCCAGAAGCAAAATCCAGTCTTTGATTTAAATAAAAATATGTCCTTCATTACATTTCTAAATAACATATAGACATGGCCCACTAGGCTAGTGTTTGTGGACATAAAAAGCAGAGGGAAAATAATCGCATAAATAATTGCAATATTGGTTTAACAAAATAAAATAAAATAAAACGCACTTTATTATTTTCCAAAATTGTCACATCCTTTTTATGAGTAGTATATTTTTTTCCTTTCCATTTAATTTACTAAAGTGATATTTTTTTTGCACTTCTTCCAGATAAATATGGTACATTAGTGCAGAGCTTGGTAAAAACTTTAAACTGTTAATCTCAAACCCTTTAAACCCTGTCTGACCTCCTGTGTGCGTTTCCTGGACAGAGAGTGTTTCCACTCGTCCCAGCTCGGAGGAAGAGGCTTCCTCTGGACGCTCTCTTCTTCTTCGTTTTCCTGCTCCTCGTCCACAGCCATCTCCCGTTCTTCTGCATGTGGGGGGTCAGAGGTCAGGGGGGAGAGCTCAGGGGTCACAGAGGTGTAGCGCGGCGGGCCTCCATCTAAGATTAGCTCCGGCTCTTCGTCCACATCTTCCTCCTCATGGTTTTTATTGAAGGCTTCGACAAAAACCTGCAACAAGGTTAAAAAAAACAGTCTACTCGGTCTTTGTCTGGATTTAGGGAGTTTATGCTTTAGTCGAAGAGTCTCTAATGTGGCCTTGGTCTAGAACAAACTCCGTCAAGGTCCAGTTGCTTTAAAAGGTTTCTCTGGTGCTCCATAAGTCTGGACCTGGTCTAAGACTGGACTAACTCTGTCTCCTTCAAACACTGACTTCCATGAGTCAGTGTTTGAAGGAGTCATGAGACTCACTAAAACCTCAAAGACTCACTAAAACCTCATTAAAGTTTCACTAAAGACTCACTAAAACCTCATTAAAGACTCACTAAAGTCTCATTAAAGACTCACTAAAGACTCACTAAAACCTCATTAAAGTCTCATTAAAGACTCACTAAAGTCTCACTAAAGTCTCACTAAAGACTCACTAAAGACTCATTAAAGACTCATTAAAGACTCATTAAAGACTCATTAAAGACTCATTAAAGACTCACTAAAGACTCACTAAAGACTCACTAAAGACTCACTAAAGACTCACTAAAGTATCACTAAAGACTCACTAAAGACTCACTAAAGACTCATTAAAGACTCATTAAAGACTCATTAAAGACTCATTAAAGACTCACTAAAGACGCACTAAAGTCTCACTAAAGACTCACTAAAGTCTCATTGAAGACTCACTAAAGACTTATTAAAGACTCACTAAAGACTCACTAAAGACTTATTAAAGACTCACTAAAGACTCATTAAAGTTGCACTAAAGACTCACTAAAGACTCATTAAAGACGCACTAAAGACTCACTAAAGACTCACTAAAGACTCACTAAGGTCTCACTAAAGTCTCATTAAAGTCTCACTAAAGACGCACTAAAGACGCACTAAAGACGCACTAAAGACGCACTAAAGACTCACTAAAGACGCACTAAAGACTCATTAAAGACTCACTAAAGTCTCACTAAAGACTCCCTAAGGTCTTATTAAAGACTCACTAAAGACTCACTAAAGACTCACTAAAGACTCACTAAAGACTCACTAAAGACTCACTAAAGTCTCATTAAAGACTCACTAAAGACTCACTAAAGACTCACTAAAGACTCACTAAAGTCTCACTAAAGACTCCCTAAGGTCTCATTAAAGACTCACTAAAGTCTCACTAAAGACTCACTAAAGTCTCACTAAAGACTCCCTAAGGTCTCATTAAAGACTCACTAAAGACTCACTAAAGACGCACTAAAGACTCACTAAGGTCTCATTAAAGACTCACTAAAGACTCACTAAGGTCTCATTAAAGACTCACTAAAGACTCACTAAGGTCTCATTAAAGACTCACTAAAGACTCACTAAGGTCTCATTAAAGACTCATTAAAGACTCACTAAAGACTCACTAAGGTCTCATTAAAGACTCACTAAAGACTCACTAAAGACTCACTAAAGACTCACTAAAGTCTCACTAAAGACTCACTAAAGACTCACTAAAGTCTCATTAAAGACTCACTAAAGTCTCACTAAAGACTCACTAAAGACTCACTAAAGACTCACTAAAGACTCACTAAAGACTCACTAAAGACTCACTAAAGTCTCATTAAAGACTCACTAAAGTCTCACTAAAGACTCACTAAAGTCTCACTAAAGACTCCCTAAGGTCTCATTAAAGACTCACTAAAGACTCACTAAAGACTCACTAAAGACTCACTAAGGTCTCATTAAAGACTCACTAAAGACTCACTAAGGTCTCATTAAAGACTCACTAAAGACTCACTAAAGACTCACTAAAGACTCACTAAGGTCTCATTAAAGACTCACTAAAGACTCACTAAAGACTCACTAAGGTCTCATTAAAGACTCACTAAAGACTCACTAAAGACTCACTAAAGACTCACTAAAGTCTCACTAAAGACTCACTAAAGACTCACTAAAGTCTCATTAAAGACTCACTAAAGTCTCACTAAAGACTCACTAAAGACTCACTAAAGACTCACTAAAGACTCACTAAAGACTCACTAAAGACTCACTAAAGACTCCCTAAGGTCTCATTAAAGACTCACTAAAGACTCACTAAAATCTCACTAAAGACTCACTAAAGTCTCATTAAAGACTCACTAAAGACTCACTAAAGTCTCACTAAAGACTCCCTAAGGTCTCATTAAAGACTCACTAAAGTCTCATTAAAGACTCACTAAAGACTCACTGAAGACTCACTGAAGTGCAGCTGAAGTCTCTGTTCGTCCTGACGTCTCAGTGTCATTAAATCCTTAAATCTTGTGAAATTGTGGCTCTGTCCGTGTCCGTTCGAGCGAGGCTATTAGCTCTGATTAAAAGTCTCTGTTGCAGCTCGAGTGTTGTCATTAATATTTGGACTTCTTTGGCTTTGTGCTGACGCCGCTCTTCTCCTCAGTCTAATGTCTGCTCTTTTACATTTACGTCTGTCCCAGAGACTCCATCATCACCTGCTCAGACCCACTTTAGGAACATCATCCAAAGTTCAAGAGCGGACGGAATGAACTGCTGCTCGATAAATCTTTGGGGTTTGTGGTTAAATGAAAATTCACAATTTTTTCTATTTCTTCATTAAATTCAATCTCTTTTTGTTTATAAAAAAGTCTCAAAGCTGGCCTGGTGAAGCAGTTTCAATCTGAGGCAGATGGAAATAACACCTAATAATCACTGGTCCTCATTAACAAAGCTTAAATACAAGTTTCACCAAAAAGGTTCTATCTAAAGACACCAACAACAAGATGAAGTACCCTAACTTTTTTTTAGAATGTTATCAGTCTTCCAGCCTTTTCAGTTCAGATCCAGACTCTGAGTTCCAGGTGCTTTGCCGATACTTGATACCGATCTATGACAAGGTTTTGGGTTCTTACATTACAAAAACTTAACTGTGTGACTCTCGGGTTTGGAGTTAAATACAACAATAAGCACCAGACCCGTGTGTCTTTACCTTCAAAACAAGCCGTTATTATTTGCATTTCTACCTTTTTCTTCTTTGTAATAAGCCACAAAAGCTATGACTGATTGACAATTTCAATTAGGACCAGGTAAAATACAAACAACTGGCCCCTGGACCTCAGGTTGGACTCAGCGTTCAGGGGCTGCAGCAAAGGGACAACAGTTTTCCCAAACCCACATATTACATGTCTCTGAAAACGATGGGCCTCAAACAGAAAATAAAACAGTTTAAAGCTCCACTCATTGATTTTGTTTCCCCGTCACCGTCTCAGAGTCACTCTTGTCCACCAGCAGAGGGAGCTCTCCTGCTTTTCTTTTAAAAAGTCAAACCTCCAGTACACCAATACGTTCCACCAAACTGAAGTTAAAGATGACTTTCACCTTAACACAACAGCTTCGGAGTCATTGTGATGGCGTAATGACTTAGATTGTGGAAGATGAGTCTGTATCAAACCCCCCCCCAGCACCTCTTGGAGGAAAAAACAGCCACCCCTCCTTACGAGAAACGAATTCCTTAACAACATTACAGACATAAACACTCGCCCCGGTCAGTCTCAGACGTTCACCGAGGCAGTGCCGGCAAAAAAAGAAACAAAAAGTCGGTGCAACAGAACCGTATCGACCAATCATGGCTCAGTATTCGTCTGGATATTTACTTAATAGGAATAAATCAAAAAAATACTAAACCAGGATTAAAACAGCAACAAACCATGAGCTAAACCAGGACTAAATGTAGAACCAACCCAGGACTTAAGCAGAACAAGTCCAGGACTAGGACTGAACAGTGACTAAAGCAAAGCCTAAACAATGACTCAACAAGGTCTGACTAAAGCCGGTACCTAGGACTTAACAGGGCCTAAGAATAAGAGTAAAACAGGGCAATATCTAGGAATAAACTCACTAGTGAGACTAAACCCAGTCTGAACTTGGTCTAAAGCAGGATGTCACAGTCACAAAAACAGGACTAAGTCTTAGGCCCTGGCTTCAAAGTTCATGGGTATTTTTATAAACGCCTCCCAAAGTGAACATTTTAACTCTGGATGTAGCAGAGACGTGTGGACGGAACAGATGATGGTTCTTCATGTGTTGGTTCTAATGTGTGTATTAGAACCATTGATTGTTTATAAAGTGGATATAATCCGCCCATTGGTCCCTATTCACTGATATTGCCGTTACATCTCGGCTTTTTGGCTTTTACTCCACAGTAAAACAAAATAGTAAAAAAATAGTCTTTAGATGGCATAAACGGACGTAATAAATCCTTCAGTAACAGATCCATTCTTCTGTTTTTACTGTAAACACACACTTAACACTTCCAGCTCAGGGTCACCGTTTACTTCAGTCACTGACACTTTCAGAAGAGTTTCTGCCAAAACAAAACTGTTGTCCCCTGTGGTGTCTGGTGTTTACCGCCCTCTTGTGGTGTTTTATGCATTTACAGCAGAGCCGTGAGGACAGAGGTGTTTTTATAAACAGTACTCGAGCCAACCCTCTGCCTCTGTTTAAAGCTACTACACAGCGGCTCTGTTGTTATTGCCGTGTTTTTATGTTCATTTGTCATGTTTTTGAACTTTGATGTTGAACAGCACTTTGGTCAATCTGTGGTGGTTGTAGGGTGTTATATAAAGAAATGATCGGTAAACGGAGACCTGTGTACCTGATCTAAGCCCAGTACAAACACCAGGTTTAAACTCAGGACCAAATCTGGATTAGACCCTGGACTAAACCAGTTTTAAACCAGGATAAACCCGGTCTACTGCAGAGGTTTTAGTCTGAGAGTCTGCTGCAGAGGCTGTCCTCAGGAAACCTATCGACTGTTTCACTTTAAAGATGAGTCTGAGTCTGACACAGCACTTTCACCAACTCTGAGTCAGCAGAAAAACAAGGAGGGAGGAGGTGAACAGAGAGGAGACAAGGAGAGAGGAGACAGGGGAGAGGAGACAGGGGAGAGGAGACAAGAGGAGAGGAGACAGGGGAGAGAGGAGACAAGGAGAGAGGAGACAAGGAGAGAGGAGACAGGGGAGAGGAGACAAGAGGAGAGGAGACAGGGGAGAGGAGACAAGGAGAGAGGAGACAAGGAGAGAGGAGACAAGAGGAGAGGAGACAAGGAGAGAGGAGACAGGGGAGAGGAGACAGGGAAGAGGAGACAAGAGGAGAGGAGACAAGGAGAGAGGAGACAAGGAGAGAGGAGACAAGAGGAGAGGAGACAGGGGAGAGGAGACAAGAGGAGAGGAGACAAGAGGAGAGGAGACAGGGGAGAGGAGACAAGAGGAGAGGAGACAGGGGAGAGGAGACAAGAGGAGAGGAGACAGGGGAGAGAGGAGACAAGGAGAGAGGAGACAAGAGGAGAGGAGACAGGGGAGAGGAGACAAGAGGAGAGGAGACAGGGGAGAGGAGACAAGAAGAGAGGAGACAAGAAGAGAGGAGACAAGAAGAGAGGAGACAGGGGAGAGAGGAGACAAGGAGAGAGGAGACAAGAGGAGAGGAGACAAGGAGAGAGGAGACAGGGGAGAGGAGACAAGAGGAGAGGAGACAGGGGAGAGAGGAGACAAGGAGAGAGGAGACAAGAGGAGAGGAGACAGGGGAGAGAGGAGACAGGGGAGAGAGGAGACAAGGAGAGAGGAGACAGGGAGAGAGGAGACAGGGAGAGAGGAGACAGGGGAGAGGAGACAAGAGGAGAGGAGACAGGGGAGAGGAGACAAGAAGAGAGGAGACAAGGAGAGAGGAGACAAGGAGAGAGGAGACAAGGAGAGAGGAGACAAGAGGAGAGGAGACAAGGAGAGAGGAGACAGGGGAGAGGAGACAAGGAGAGAGGAGACAGGGAAGAGGAGACAAGAGGAGAGGAGACAAGGAGAGAGGAGACAGGGGAGAGAGGAGACAAGGAGAGAGGAGACAAGAGGAGAGGAGACAAGGAGAGAGGAGACAGGGGAGAGGAGACAAGAGGAGAGGAGACAAGAGGAGAGGAGACAGGGGAGAGGAGACAAGAGGAGAGGAGACAGGGGAGAGGAGACAAGAGGAGAGGAGACAAGGGGAGAGGAGACAAGGAGAGAGGAGACAGGGAGAGAGGAGACAAGGAGAGAGGAGACAGGGGAGAGGAGACAGGGGAGAGGAGACAAGAGGAGAGGAGACAGGGGAGAGGAGACAAGGAGAGAGGAGACAAGGAGAGAGGAGACAAGAGAGAGAGGAGACAGGGGAGAGAGGAGACAAGGAGAGAGGAGACAAGGAGAGAGGAGACAGGGGAGAGGAGACAAGAGGAGAGGAGACAGGGAGAGAGGAGACAAGGAGAGAGGAGACAGGGGAGAGGAGACAAGAAGAGAGGAGACAAGGAGAGAGGAGACAAGAGAGAAGACCAGGAGAGAGGAGACAAGAGGAGACAGGAAGAGAGGAGACAAGAAGAGAGGAGACAAGAGAGGAGACCAGAAGAGAGGAGACAGGGGAGAGGAGACAAGAGAGGAGAGCAGGAGAGAGGAGACAAGGAGAGAGGAGACCAGGAGAGAGGAGACAAGAGAGGAGACAAGAGAGGAGACAAGAGAGGAGACCAGGAGAGAGGAGACAAGGAGAGAGGAGACAAGGAGAGAGGAGACAAGAGAGGAGAACAGGAGAGAGGAGACAAGAGAGGAGACAGGAAGAGAGGAGACAAGGAGAGAGGAGACAAGAGAGGAGACAAGGAGAGAGGAGACAAGGAGAGAGGAGACCAGGAGAGAGGAGACAAGAGAGGAGGCAAGGAGAGAGGAGGCAAGGAGAGAGGAGACAAGGAGAGAGGAGACAAGGAGAGAAGACAAGGAAAGAGGAGACCAGGAGAGAGAAGACCAGGAGAGAGGAGACAAGAGAGGAGACAAGAGAGGAGACAAGGAGAGAGGAGAGCAGGAGAGAGGAGAGCAGGAGAGAGGAGAGCAGGAGAGAGGAGACAACAGAGGAGACCAGGAGAGAGGAGACAAGGAGAGAGGAGACAAGAGAGGAAACAAGGAGAGAGGAGACAGGAAGAGAGGAGACAAGGAGAGAGGAGAGCAGGAGAGAGGAGACAAGAGAGGAGACCAGGAGAGAGGAGACAAGAGAGGAGACCAGGAGAGAGGAGACAAGGAGAGAGGAGACAAGGAGAGAAGACAAGGAAAGAGGAGACCAGGAGAGAGGAGACCAGGAGAGAGAAGACCAGGAGAGAGGAGACCAGAGAGGAGACAAGGAGAGAGGAGACAAGGAGAGAGGAGACAAGAAAGGAGACGAGAGAGAGGAGACAGGAGAGGAGACAAGAGAGAGGAGACAAGGAGAGAGGAGACAAGAGAGGAGACAAGAGAGGAGACAAGGAGAGAGGAGACAAGGAGAGAGGAGACAAGAGAGGAGACCAGGAGAGAGGAGACAAGAAGAGAGGAGACAGGGGAGAGGAGACAAGGAGAGGAGACAAGAGAGAAGACCAGGAGAGAGGAGACAGGGGAGGAGATGAGGAGAGGAGACGAGGGGAGCCGGTGCAAGTCTCTCTTTAGTTCATTAGAAAAGCAGCAGAAAAGAAGGAAAGGTTCAGATGTAGTTAAATCCTGTTGGACCAATCGTAACTGAGGGGCGGGCTTTATGTGAAGTTCCGTTTCTCTGGTTGGATCTTACCTTCGGCAGAAGCTGGCTGTTGATCTCTGAGCCTTTTTCTGCTCCTTCCACCTGAAACAAAATGCCCTGTGTCAGAACTAATCTTCTCATTAAACAGAGTTTACATTTCTGTCAGACGATCGCAGAGCAGGTTTTATTGGAATAAACATTTTTTAAATCTCACTGCAACCTTTATACAGTTACAGCCTGATTTTATTTTGTGGGTGTATAATGTTTGTAGAATAAGCTGCACCAAATTGTGTGTACTGCACTTTCTCCACCAGATGTCGCCAAAATACCAATTAAATAATAAACTCACAGCACCATTAGTTCATTACAAATGTTACAATTTTTTTTAGACATTTATGAATTTAAAACAAAATTAAATCAATATCTAATGCTATTTATCAAATATTAACCAAATATATACATTAAATATTTTTTTAAATCAGTGACTGAAACAAAATTAATTTGTACCAAATTTAATCTGTTTTAATACATTTAATAAATTTTGACTTTTTACATTTATCAAAGTACAGTATTCTGTTTACGCCAAACATTTCATTAATTAGAAAATTTGTTAGAAATTAAATCAGTTTGTAGCAACATTATTAATTCAACATCTATTATTTTCCATTTTATTAGTTCAACCTTTATGAATTTTCTACAAAGTTAATCAGTTTGTGAGAAACTTTTACTGATTAAAAATCTTCCGTTTATGACGACATTTATTGGTTCCCAAAGTTTTATAAATTTAAAATATAGCAATTTCCAACAACATTCATCAAATAGCGACATTTCATCAATTTAACATTCTGCAGCAAAAAGGAACCTTTTTCGACAAATTGAAGCAGCGCGAGTCTTACCACCTGAGGTTTGCGGATCCCCAGTCGGACGGTTCCTGTCGGGGCAGACTTCAGGACGTCCACGGCCTCAGACAGAGACAGAGCGTCCAGCTGCGTGCGGTTCACTGACACCAGCTGATCTCCAGGCAGCAGACCTCCGTGACGCTCCGCAGATCCTCCCGGGACCAGGGACCGGACCACCATCACACAGCGTCCCGGGTCCAGAGGGTCCTGCAGAGACACACCGGGAGGAGGGTTTAGACCCACTTTCCCTTTGCTCCTGAACGCACCGCTGCAGTGAGTGGTGTTCGTGAGCCTCTGAGTAACTTCTGTCGACAGTGTGCGTCAGAAAATGTGAGTTGGACATTGTTTCTGAAATCTAGGTTGTTTAAAGTCCAACTGCCCGTTGACCAGTCACTCGTCAAATACAGAATCAGACAATCGTAATATTCTGCGTCAAACTGAGCCAAAAGACCCAGCTGTGTTTCTGCTGCAGTCTCTCCTCGGCCTTGGTTTCCTCCCGACGTAAAGAGACGGAGGCTTTCTGCTGAAGCTCGGCTCATTCAGTCTGTCTTTTTACTTTTCTGTCTAATCTCTCCCTTTTATGAACACGGCTCTAAACTGTTTAAAAAGGTAACAATAAGCAGGAGCTTGTGGAGGTTTATGGACTAAAGCAGGCAGAGGGAGACACAGACCAGAGCAAAGGAACAAGAAATATTAAACAAACACTAAAATCTGCCAAACAAGATCACTCGTGTAAAACGTGAACAACTCTCAACATAAATGAGTTGACAGCTTATCTTACAGAAATGTAAAATTAAAAATGTGCCATAAAAACCTGTAACAAAATGATTTAAAAATGAACGGGACTTTCAGGACTTACACCTAGAGCTGGACCTAATTCTAAATAAAATGTGTTATCTAGACATTCGTAGTAAAAGAAAGTTCAGTCGGAGCTCAGGTTAAAACAGTAGAAATCTTATTTTTACTCAAACATGTCAGTAAGAAGTCAGATTTATGTTCTATTTAAATACAAGTATAAATAGTTTAATTTCAAATTTAAAAAACGATGCACAAACCAACTTTTAGTGTTTAAAATGAGTTACTTGTTTGATTAACTCCTAACTTCTGCTGTGTCCTTTTGTGAAATGGAAACAACTTTGCAGCAGAATTTACAAACTAAATCAAAAGTAGAGTTTGGTTTTGTGTTGAACCTTGTCTTGTTGGATTTTGGCCTAAAACAGCGGCTCTTCCTTCGAGAAAGAGACGCTTCAACTCAAACCTTCACTGAATCCGTGAAGCTTTTGCCAGAAAATCTTTGACTCAGAGCCAGAACAAAACGAGAACCGTGGTATTTTTAGTTTTTTTTTTTTTTAATGGAGATGGTTACAGGTGGAAGTCAGGCCTCCTCCTCCTCCTCCTCCTCCTCCTCCTCCTCCTCCGCTGTGAGCCACAGAAGAAGAACGAGGAGGAAGTGTAGGTCAAAAACACTGTCAATCAACGTCAAAACTGAACAGATTTTAACTAAAGAATGAACTCAATCAGGACCTTTGACAAAAAAGTGAAGAGAAAATAACTTTTACAAAATGTCTCCTATTCATGGAGTAATTATTAGACGTCTGTAGTAAACGTTAAACAAGAGCAGAGGGAATTAGGACCAGCTATATACATTTCATTCACAATAATAATAAATTATATATTTTATTATATTATATATATATATACGTGTTCTTTATACAAGTATACAAATGTATATAGTTTTTTTTGCCCATTTATATTATTTTATTCTCATTAGAATTTTATAGTTTCAAAATATTTAATTTTTAAATATGATTTTTGTTTATAATTTTTTTTTCAGGTTTTGCTTTACGTATTTGTAGATTGTATTTGTAGATTGTCGTTGATTTATGTCACAATTTTACTTTTTTCCTCCTAAAAATACAATCATATCTTTGTTAAAATAGTTTTGTTGTAATGAACACTCCTCTGGATACTTCAGTTAAAATTGTCTTTGTCTATTTTTTTTTTTTTTTTTGAGTCAAACCCCAGCAGAGCGCGGCCTGAACTTTTCCCAAAATAAAATGAAACACTTCCAGCAGCGTTAACCTCCATCTCGTCCTGCCTCTGTCTGTCTCTACAGTTTTCATTGTGCGTTTCTCTGCTGTAGTTCCTGAGGCTGCGAGTCGCTGCCAAATGTCCTCCTGCAGCAGCCGTCAGAGCGAGCTGCACACGGCCCCGAGTCTGAGGCTACACCTTTTACTCAAACACACTGTGACTGACAGGAAGGACCTACTGCTGGTTTTCACTAAAGGGGCTCATTCTAAATAAGAGCAACTAGGCTAAGAGCTGACCTTTTTCACTGATGGCTCTGATTATTCATCGTTTTGTCAACAGTACCTCGACCGAATGGTATAAATGACAAGACGACACCCCCGGAACTGTGTTGGGACAGAGAAAACCCGGAGCAGAGTGGATTTATGTGATTAATCCTGCTGCTTTCCTGACGCACGGCCGTCTGTGAGAGCCACACCGACAGAAACACCTGAAGCACAGGTGTAAAACCCTAACCCAGCCTGGTACATGGCTCCGGGCTCTAGAGCCAAGTTTTTACTACGTGACAACTCTGGGGTAACCGTAGTTACCCCGGTGTCAGAGGCCGTAGTTACCCCAGGGTCTGAGGCCGTACTTACCCCGGGGTCAGAGGCCGTAGTTAGACCGTAGTTACCCCAGGGTCTGAGGCCGTAGTTACCCCGGGGTCTGAGGCCGTAGTTACCCCGGGGTCTGAGGCCGTACTTACCCCGGGGTCTCAGACCCTGGGGTAAGTACGGTCTGAGGCCGTAGTTACCCCGGGGTCAGAGGCAGTAGTTACCCCGGGGTCTGAGGCCGTAGTTACCCCGGGGTCTGAGGCAGTAGTTACCCCGGGGTCTGAGGCCGTAGTTACCCCGGGGTCTGAGGCCGTAGTTAGACCGTAGTTACCCCGGGGTCTGAGGCCGTACTTACCCCGGGGTCTCAGACCCTGGGGTAAGTACGGTCTGAGGCCGTAGTTACCCCGGGGTCAGAGGCAGTAGTTACCCCGGGGTCTGAGGCCGTAGTTACCCCGGGGTCTGAGGCCGTAGTTACCCCGGGGTCTGAGGCCGTAGTTAGACCGTAGTTACCCCGGGGTCTGAGGCCGTAGTTACCCCGGGGTCAGAGGCCGTAGTTAGACCGTAGTTACCCCGGGGTCTGAGGCCGTGGTTAGACCGTAGTTACCCCAGGGTCAGAGGCCGTAGTTACCCCGGGGTCAGAGGCCGTAGTTACCCCGGGGTCAGAGGCCGTAGTTACCCCGGGGTCAGAGGCCGTAGTTACCCCGGGGTCAGAGGCCGTAGTTACCCCGGGGTCAGAGGCCGTAGTTACCCCGGGGTCTGAGGCCGTACTTACCCCGGGGTCTGAGGCCGTGGTTAGACCGTAGTTACCCCGGGGTCTGAGGCCGTGGTTAGACCGTAGTTACCCCGGGGTCAGAGGCCGTAGTTACCTGATAGTCTAAGATGCTGAACCCCAGCCCGTTGTCTCGTTCTTTCTGCAGCTCGATGGTCTGTATTTCTGGAGCCCACAGAGCCAGCTCCTCTTCCTCCTCCTCCTCCTCTTCTTCTTCAGTGCGAGTCTCTTCTTTCGGCTCAGGCTCTGGTGAAGACGTCGGCTCCTGAAACACACCACAAACATTACGTTTGTTGATAAATGCTCTCAGACATTAATAAGAGTGTATATTATGTAAATATTCACCTGTTTCATTGCGAGTGCTTTGGGTTTATTTTGAAAAAGCATCGACGACAGCTTCATCTCAATCTGAAAAAACAAGAGTTAGACAAATGATTTAAATCAGCACTGAATAAATACAACAAATGAAAGAATACGTGCTGAGAAAGAAGCCTTTAAGCAGAAACAGAACATACAGTTACGTATAAAAACTGTTTAAGTATCAATTTTATCAACTACCTAAAAGTTTTGTTCCTAAAAATGACTTTGGCTCTCAGTCTTAAGTGTGTTTTCTGTTGCACTTATTTCGGTTTATTCATTTACAATAAAAAGCCCGTCCAAAGAGTGTTCTCGGTCCTGACCTCGTCCAGACTGGGGCCGTCTCTGAGCCGGGCTTCCGACCCGTATTTCGGTTCATATCTCGGGTCCGGGTCCGGTTCTGGTTCTGAGTCCGGGTCCAGTCCTGATTCGAGGTCAGAGGTCGGCAGTCGGCAGCAGACCAGTGTGAACGGAGGAGGCACTTCTTTAAGGAACGAGATGACTTCACGACGGGTTTTACCGTAAAGCTGTACGTCGTTCACCTGCGAACGCCACAAAGAACCAACCAATATATCACTGTTGTAATATTCTGACCAACATCAAATAGATGAACAAGATGTAGGCTGGACAATAAACAAGAATCTCAAAGCCTGAAACTAAAATTTAAATATCCCATTATTGGTTGTGAGTTTACATAAAAGAGAGATATTTAAAAAGAGGTTATCATAAAGAGAGGCGAGTGACTGAAGCGCTCCTGCAGCAGCTGGTGGTTAGTTTTGAGCTGCGTTTACCTCCAGCAGCTCGTCCTCGGGCCGGAGCTCTCCGTGTTTGTCCACGGGGCCTTCAGGGACCACAGACGAGATGTAGTGATGCCCGTCGAACGAGTCCAGCTCCACTCCCAGACGCAGAGTGTGCACCGGCAGCAGCTACAGCCACACAAGAGAAACAGTCAAGACCAGCAGAAAGAACAGACATTTACCGTTACCACTGTCACATTCACAGGTGTGTTTCTGACCTTTGAGGATTTCTGCAGCTCCTCGTCGTCTTCGATCACTGGGTCCAAGTCCACCACCTGAAGGTTTACATTAAGCAGATCAAATAATAATAGTAATAATTAATAATAAGCCTAAAGCTTAGGGATGTGTTACAGAGCAGTTCTCACCAGGACTTGATACTGAGGTCCCAAAGCCTGCTCCCACTTGGCTCTGAGCTCGGCTTCTGTCGCTGGACACAACACACAGAGACTTAGAAAAGAACAGACACGAGTGAAGCCAGACTGAAGAGGAATGAATATTATTATGTAGCGCTTTTAATGACTTCTGCTGAAAATCAATCGGGTTTTGAGCCGGGTGACTGCAGTAAAAGGGCTCATTGTAATTCAGCCGGTAAACTGTAAAGTAAGCAGCTTCGGTTTTGTGTTGATGTTTAAAATACAGAAACAGATCTTAAATAAATGGGTTTGTTCGACTGAAGTGACTGAAGCAGCGTCAGCTCAACACTTTATTACTGTGTGTTTATTATTTCCATTATTACAGCGGCAGCAGCAGGTCCTCACGGTGATGTTTGTGGCTTGAATAAGACCTTCTGAGGCCCGAACAGCAGCTGTGATTGGAGATGTCTGTGGATGTGTCGGTGAAGGGCCAGAGGAGAGCCTCAGTGTGATTACATTAGTGATGCTAACCTGCAGCAGCTGTAATTAATGAGCTGTTAGCTTCCATAAACAGAGACATGCATCCACAGACTGCACACACATTTACAGAAGAGGAAACCTGACACAGACTTTAAGACTCAAATATCAGAGAGCCTCGTGTCACTGGGGCTGGCCTCTGACACAAACATTTGGATATTTTTATTTGGATACAATTCTTTACAAAAAAGTCAATCTGTAAACTACTGTGGGAGGAAAAGACTGTAAAAAGACTTTATCTCAATAATGTACAAAACTAAACCACATAATGCATAATATTCGCTTCTGTTTTTTCTGTGGATACATGAGGTACAGCTTGTTTTCTTGGTACTGTACTTGAAGGAAAAAAAAAAAAAAAAAGACTGTAAGATCAATACAAATCAGATTACTTAATAAACTTAAAATTAAATTAATAAAAACTGACAGAAATAAAATTCTGAGTGCTGTATGTTAGCCTGGCCAGTCATTTTAATTATTTTTCTAATCTTCACAAAGAACCAGCGTACACTGCCTCTGGACACAACTGCATAAATCAGCTTTTCTAAAGAATCCTTCCTTCTTTAATGTGTTCCATCAGGTAAATGTAAATAATGATCACATAATCCCAGGGACAGTGCAGTCGAGTGGATGTGCACAGGAAAAACATAAAAAGAGAACTAAATGCTCTCCTGCTGTTGGTCAGAGGCTGGTCAGAAAGTGGAACAGTGAGTCTATTTCCTGCTGCAGCTAAAGACCATCCATGTGTGCCGTTTTAATTTTCTATAAAGCAGGGATACGACGACCTCCTGGACAGTTGTGTCTGGTTGAGTCGGGTTGAGTCGGGTTGAGTCGGGTTGTGTCGGGTTGTGTCGGGTTGAGTCGGGTTGTGTCGGGTTGTGTCGGGTTGAGTCGGGTTGAGTCGGGTTGAGTCGGGTTGAGTCGGGTTGTGTCGGGTTGAGTCGGGTTGAGTCGGGTTGAGTCGGGTTGAGTCGGGTTGAGTCGGGTTGTGTCGGGTTGAGTCGGGTTGTGTCGGGTTGTGTCGGGTTGAGTCGGGTTGAGTCGGGTTGAGTCGGGTTGTGTCGGGTTGAGTCGGGTTGAGTCGGGTTGAGTCGGGTTGAGTCGGGTTGAGTCGGGTTGTGTCGGGTTGTGTCGGGTTGAGTCGGGTTGAGTCTGGTTGTGTCTGGTTGTGTCTGGTTGAGTCGGGTTGAGTCGGGTTGAGTCGGGTTGAGTCGGGTTGTGTCGGGTTGTGTCGGGTTGAGTCGGGTTGAGTCGGGTTGAGTCGGGTTGAGTCGGGTTGAGTCGGGTTGTGTCTGGTTGTGTCTGGTTGTGTCTGGTTGTGTCGGGTTGAGTCGGGTTGAGTCGGGTTGAGTCGGGTTGAGTCGGGTTGAGTCGGGTTGTGTCTGGTTGTGTCTGGTTGTGTCTGGTTGTGTCTGGTTGTGTCTGGTTGTGTCTGGTTGAGTCGGGTTGTGTCGGGTTGTGTCGGGTTGTGTCTGGTTGTGTCTGGTTGTGTCGGGTTGTGTCGGGTTGTGTCGGGTTGAGTCGGGTTGAGTCGGGTTGAGTCGGGTTGAGTCGGGTTGTGTCGGGTTGTGTCGGGTTGTGTCGGGTTGAGTCGGGTTGTGTCTGGTTGAGTCTGGTTGAGTCGGGTTGAGTCGGGTTGAGTCGGGTTGAGTCGGGTTGTGTCTGGTTGTGTCGGGTTGAGTCGGGTTGAGTCGGGTTGAGTCGGGTTGTGTCAGGTTGTGTCAGGTTGTGTCAGGTTGTGTCTGGTTGAGTCGGGTTGAGTCGGGTTGAGTCGGGTTGAGTCGGGTTGAGTCGGGTTGAGTCGGGTTGAGTCGGGTTGTGTCGGGTTGAGTCGGGTTGAGTCGGGTTGAGTCGGGTTGAGTCGGGTTGTGTCGGGTTGAGTCGGGTTGAGTCGGGTTGAGTCGGGTTGTGTCGGGTTGTGTCGGGTTGTGTCGGGTTGTGTCGGGTTGAGTCGGGTTGTGTCTGGTTGTGTCTGGTTGTGTCTGGTTGAGTCGGGTTGAGTCGGGTTGAGTCGGGTTGAGTCGGGTTGAGTCGGGTTGAGTCGGGTTGTGTCAGGTTGAGTCGGGTTGAGTCTGGTTGTGTCTGGTTGTGTCTGGTTGTGTCTGGTTGAGTCGGGTTGAGTCGGGTTGTGTCGGGTTGAGTCGGGTTGTGTCGGGTTGTGTCGGGTTGAGTCGGGTTGTGTCTGGTTGAGTCGGGTTGAGTCGGGTTGTGTCGGGTTGAGTCAGGTTGAGTCGGGTTGAGTCGGGTTGTGTCAGGTTGAGTCGGGTTGAGTCGGGTTGAGTCGGGTTGAGTCGGGTTGTGTCTGGTTGTGTCTGGTTGAGTCGGGTTGAGTCGGGTTGAGTCGGGTTGTGTCTGGTTGTGTCTGGTTGTGTCTGGTTGAGTCGGGTTGAGTCGGGTTGAGTCGGGTTGAGTCGGGTTGAGTCGGGTTGAGTCTGGTTGAGTCTGGTTGAGTCGGGTTGAGTCGGGTTGTGTCTGGTTGTGTCTGGTTGAGTCGGGTTGTGTCGGGTTGTGTCGGGTTGTGTCGGGTTGTGTCGGGTTGTGTCGGGTTGTGTCTGGTTGTGTCGGGTTGAGTCGGGTTGAGTCGGGTTGTGTCGGGTTGTGTCTGGTTGTGTCGGGTTGTGTCAGTGACCTCACCTCTGAGGGTCGGAGCTCTGTTCAGACTCCTGGGCTCGGGTCTGTTCATGGAAGAGCTGTGTCCTGACCTGGCCTTCAGCTCCATCATCTTCTTCAAAGAGGCTCTGGACTCTCCTCTCTCCACTGCAACAGGGAGAATATTCTGTTTTAATTGTACCATTATTATTTAAGTACGGCTGCGAAAGGGAGGTTAGTCGATCATGAGTGAAGCTAGACGGACTTTAAACACCAGCAACATCCACCAAAGAAGTGAGTTAGTGTATATTTTAATCATGTAAAGGCGTCTGTTCAGGAGTAAAACAATCTGTTCAAATCCAATTAAGACCTGTTCAAATCCATCTAAAACCTGTGAAATACCAGTAGAAGCATCCCCTGGTCTTTTTAACTGTATTTCTGTCAGATTTATCACAAGTGCTGCAGTTTAAAGGCAATACAAAGTTCCCTGTTGTTCCTGAATAACTCTGGAGCAGATAAGCCTCTTCTTCTTCTTCTTCTGTAAAATAACCTGTGGCTCTGTCGGAGGCTCGGACACTGACCACAGCAGCACACGGAGGAAAAATGACCCCAGCCCAGTATTAATCTGAGGTCGCTGCTCGGAGGCAGTGGAATTACAGCTGCAGTAAACAGATTTGTCTTTTTAATCTGGGACACAGCAGAGGAGCCTCAGTAATAACAGCAAAAGTTCAACACACGGAAAAGAAAAGAAAAGGTTCACACACAAAGTTTTAATGGGGTTTGTTAAAGACTAACAATGTATTAAACACTGAAGAGGTCTGGGTTTTAACTGAAGCAGGACAAAGTCATTAAACTGTCACTTTACTGTTTATGGGCCCATCTAAATCCAACTAAACCTGCTCAAATCCAACTAAAACCTGCTGAAATCCACCTAAAACCTGCTTAAATTCATCTAAATCCAACTAAAACCTGCTGAAATCCACCTAAAACCTGCTTAAATTCATCTAAATCCAACTAAAACCTGCTCAAATCCACCTAAAACCTGCTCAAATCCACCTAAAACCTGCTCAAATCCACCTAAAACCAACTAAAACCTGTTCAAATCCACCTAAAACCTGTTCAAATCCATCCCAAACCTGTTCAAATCCATCCCAAACCTGTTCAAATCCATCCCAAACCTGTTCAAATCCTCAAAAAACCTGTTCCAATCCTCCAAAACATGTTTACATCCAAGTAAAACATGTTCAAGACCAACTAAAAACCTGTTCAAATCCATCTAAAATCTTTTCAAATCCATCTAAAACTTGTTAAAATGATTGTCGACTGAAATTTGAAGAGGCCTTTGGAAGTGTTCCTCTCAGTAGTGACCCTTGACCCTTTGCTAAAAGTTTGGACAGTACTGAACTAAACAAAATGGAAAAAAGAAACGGCCACAATCTTTTCTTATTTATATTCATATTTATCATATTCATTCACACATATATACATTTTATATTGTGTTTTTCATATTTGTCCCGTACCTTTATCCAGAGACCTCTCCAGGCCTCGTTTCTTCCGGACCACAGTGAGGACCACAGTCTGACCCGTCTGTTTCATCACCTCCAGGACCTCTGCATTGGTCAGCCCGTGCAGACTCACTCCGTCCAACTGCAAAGAAGACGAGCGTCAACAGTGATCCTTCAGCTCTGACACGAGCTGCTGGACTGGACTTTTGTTTTCATGGCATGATTAAACAATAAATCCCATAAACAACTCGACTTTTCATCGTCTAAATTATATTACAGAATAATGAGGTGTTATTCTCACCGCGATGAGTCGGTCGTGGACTCGGACGTTCCCGCTCTGATCTGCAGCGCTGCCTGGAACAACCTGCTTCACAAAAACACCGACCGCATCTGCAGCAAAACCAGAGACACATTAGAGTTAAAGAAGGAGCTGCCGTTTCATCTGAAGTGTCCACGTTGTCCTTTAGACCTCTCGGGGCTCAGACCTTGGCTGTAGAGAGGGTTGTATCCGATGATGGAGATGCCCAGACTCTGTCCTTCCTTCTTGGTCAACGCGACCTCGTGGATCTCGTATCCTTCTAGATTGGGCTGGAAACACACACCACAGTTATTCTGGTGCCCTGCACATCTATGAAATATTATCCTCTGCTCATCGTCATGGCTCCAGCTATTTTAAAGGTTTACAGTTTAATAATTGTGATAAAACTTATTCATGAGTTATTTCAATAAAAAACACCACTAAGTCATAGGCTTTACAGAACTTTGAGCCTGTGTCCTTCTCACTTTACTTTACCGGGTCTGAACCAGGACTAAACCAGGTCTAAACCAGGTCTGAACCAGGTCTGAACCAGGTCTGAACCAGGTCTAAACCAGGACTAAACCAGGTCTAAACCAGGTCTAAACCAGGTCTAAACCAGGACTAAACCAGGACTAAACCAGGTCTAAACCAGGTCTAAACCAGGTCTGAACCAGGTCTGAACCAGGACTAAACCGGGTCTGAACCGGGTCTGAACCAGGTCTAAACCAGGACTAAACCAGGTCTGAACCAGGACTAAACCGGGTCTGAACCAGGTCTGAACCAGGTCTGAACCAGGTCTGAACCAGGTCTGAACCAGGACTAAACCGGGTCTGAACCAGGACTAAACCAGGTCTAAACCAGGTCTGAACCAGGTCTGAACCAGGTCTGAACCAGGACTAAACCGGGTCTGAACCAGGACTAAACCAGGTCTAAACCAGGTCTGAACCAGGTCTGAACCAGGTCTGAACCAGGACTAAACCAGGTCTCACCGTTTTGCTGACTCGTCGCTGTGGTGTCGTTCGGGGAAGCGGAGGCAGAGCTGTAATGGGGGCGGAGTCAGGAGGAGGGGGCGGGGCCGGAGCAGACGACCTCTGGCCTTTGGGGTCTCTGGCGATCACCATGGGGACCCTGTTCCCACAGCCCTGCAGCACTTTGACGACCTGGTCACTGGTGAGGTCAGCGGTGGGCGTGTTCCCGATGCTCAGGATGTGGTCACCTGTCCTCAGCCGGCCGTCCTGATTGGCCCAGAGCAGAAACACTTGCTTACTAATACACATAAAAGAAACACAATTTCTTCACACTTTTTTGTGCTTCTCCTTTACACAAAAGAGTTTTCAGCTGCACAACAGAGGGTTTTAAAGCTACAACACAATACCTAGACAGATCTGAGGCCAGCTGTGAGCCCCAGGGCCCTGTCTGGAGCTGGATCAGGAGGTTAAGTGGTAGGTCATGGGTTATCACGAAGCTGGTTCACTTTCTCTCGAGGTAGATCTCTGGTAACAGTCTGAAAGACTAACCTGATCTGTTCAGTCAGTCTCTGGTGCTGGAGTCCTGCAGGAGTTTAGTGAAGCCTACTTTAGTGTTTTTCCTCAGGTTAACTCTGTCCAACATGACACTGTGATTGGTTGTTTAGTGCCAACTCTTCCTGTTTCACCTGAACGCTCCAGAGTAACCCAGAGTTAACTCTAGAGCTGATAACCCGCTTTGTGACTCCACTGATCCAGACCGGGAGTGTTAGGATACATGTCTTACTCTAGGAGCCATTAAACACAATAAATACGTCTATCCCAGACTCACTTTGTCTGCGATGCTGTTGGGAACCAGAGTCCGGACTACGACTCCAGACGACTTCCCTCCGACGATCCCGAAACCCAGACCCGAGCCATCGTTCACCAGCTCGATCTGCTCCACGTGGCCCCACTGCTCCTGGAGAGAGATACAGGCTTAATACAGGTCTGAACCGGGTCTGAACCGGGCCTAAACCAAGACTGGGTTGAGTCCCCGTTTAACTCTGGGTTGAGTCCCCGTTTAACTCTGGGTTGAGTCCCCGTTTAACTCTGGGTGTAGTCTCCGTTTAACTCTGGGTTTAGTCTCCGTTTAACTCTGGGTTTAGTCTCCGTTTAACTCTGGGTTTAGTCTCCGTTTAACTCTGGGTTTAGTCCCCGTTTAACTCTGGGTTGAGTCTCCGTTTAAGTCTGGGTTTAGTCTCCGTTTAAGTCTGGGTTTAGTCTCCGTTTAAGTCTGGGTTTAGTCTCCGTTTAAGTCTGGGTTTAGTCTCCGTTTAAGTCTGGGTTTAGTCTCCGTTTAAGTCTGGGTTTAGTCTCTGTTTAAGTCTGGGTTTAGTCTCTGTTTAAGTCTGGGTTTAGTCTCTGTTTAAGTCTGGGTTTAGTCTCTGTTTAAGTCTGGGTTTAGTCTCCGTTTAAGTCTGGGTTTAGTCTCCGTTTAAGTCTGGGTTTAGTCTCCGTTTAACTCTGGGTTTAGTCTCCGTTTAACTCTGGGTTTAGTCTCTGTTTAACTCTGGGTTTAGTCTCTGTTTAACTCTGGGTTTAGTCTCCGTTTAACTGACTCTGTGTCCAGAGTTCACTGCTGCGTTAAACGTGACCTCGATAGAAACCGGACTCGAACAAAGGCTGTATTCAGGACGGGCCTCAAACCAGAGCGTGGGCTTCAGAGGAACAGTCGACAGAGTGGAGCAGAGCATTACAGAGGGAGAAGCTTTAAAGGTGTAGGATCTGGTTTGATCAGAGAATCTGAATATGTGAGCGTAATAAAGACCCGTCGCACACTGGAGGAACCACATAAAACCTGCTCAAATCCAACTAAAACCTGCTCAAATCCAACTAAAACCTGCTCAATGAGCTTCTGTAACTCTCCAAACCAACAGAACCACCTCATGTAGACTTCCTCTGCAAATCTGCCGATGTAGATAGACTGTTGTCGTGAACTCAGCCGTTTGTTCTTGTAGTTATTTAAGTGGCATCAGCAGAGTTTGCTTTGCGTGTTGTAAATTCTGCAGCTCTACTCTGATATCTTTATTATAAAACTCCAGATGGAGGCGAGGAGTGACACTAAACTTTTACAGTGAGCCGTTCGACTCAGCAGACATAGACTAAACGTTCGAGTCCCAAGAGTAAACCCTAAATGGCTGCTGTCGAGTCACATGACCAAAGCCTGCGTCAGGTCTTCACTTTGGACCAAAAACTGATGAAGCAGTGAAGCTGCTTTTATAACGTCTCACCGTGTCGATGTTGGCTAACGGTGGTGCGTTCAGGGGTCGATCTTTGGCCACCACCAGCTCCACATTGTCTCCACTCTGCAGCAGGGACAGCGCCTCCTGCTGGCTGATACCGGGCTCCAGAGGACGGCCGTTTATCACCAAAATCTGGTCTTTTTCGTGAAGACCGCCGCTTCTGAGGAAAAGAGAACAGACACATGAGCTGACTTGTGAGACCTGAGTTAATGTTAAGGTAAAAACAGCAGGTGGGGTTAAACCTGTGAGCCACGCCTCCAGGCTGCACGTGTTTGACGAAGACCCCCTGAGAGCTGCTGCCTCCTGGGTTCAGACCCACCACGCTGAAGCCCAGACCTCCAGAGAGCGGCCGGGTCAGACACACCAGCTCCGTCTGTCGGCCCTGACACCGTATACAGAGGGTTATTCATGTTTCTTTAGTGGGTAAGGTTTAAATCCACCTAAAACCTGTTCAAGTCCACCTAAAACATGTTCAAGTCCACCTAAAACCTGTTCAAGTCCACCTAAAACCTGTTCAAGTCCACCTAAAACCTGTTCAAGTCCACCTAAAACCTGTTCAAGTCCACCTACAACCTGTTCAAGTCCATTTACAACCTGTTCAAATCCACCTAAAACCTGTTCAAATCCACCTAAAACCTGTTCAAGTCCACCTAAAACCTGTTTAAGTCCACCTAAAACCTGTTCAAGTCCATCTAAAACCTGTTCAAATCCACCTAAAACCTGTTCAAGTCCATTTACAACCTGTTCAAATCCACCTAAAACCTGTTCAAATTCACCTAAAACCTGTTCAAGTCCACCTAAAACCTGTTCAAGTCCACCTAAAACCTGTTCAAGTCCACCTAAAACCTGTTCAAGTCCATCTAAAACCTGTTCAAATCCACCTAAAACCTGTTCAAGTCCACCTAAAACCTGTTCAAATCCACCTAAAACCTGTTCAAGTCCATTTACAACCTGTTCAAATCCACCTAAAACCTGTTCAAGTCCACCTAAAACCTGTTCAAATCCACCTAAAACCTGTTCAAGTCCATTTACAACCTGTTCAAGTCCACCTAAAACCTGTCCAAATCCACCTAAAACCTGTTCAAGTCCACCTAAAACCTGTTCAAGTCCACCTAAAACCTGTTCAAATCCACCTAAAACCTGTCCAAATCCACCTAAAACCTGTTCAAGTCCATTTACAACCTGTTCAAGTCCACCTAAAACCTGTTCAAGTCCACCTAAAACCTGTTCAAGTCCATTTACAACCTGTTCAAGTCCACCTAACACCTGTTCAAGTCCACCTAACACCTGTTCAAGTCCACCTAAAACCTGTTCAAGTCCACCTAAAACCTGTTCAAGTCCACCTAAAACCTGTTCAAGTCCACCTAAAACCTGTTCAAGTCCACCTAAAACCTGTTCAAATCCAACTAAAACCTGTTCAAATCCAACTAAAACCTGTTTAAGTCAACCTAAAACCTGTTCAAGTCCAACTGAAACTTGTTCAAGTCCAACTAAAACCTGTTCAAGTCCAACTAAAACTTGTTTAAAGCCAACTAAAACCTAATTAGTCACATTTATTCTGATGTACTAAAATAGTTTTTCTGACCTTTGTGTTGGTGAGGATCCACTTCTGGAGGTCAAAGGCAGTGGGCAGGGCTTGGTGCGTGTTTGGAGCCGTGTGATTGGTCAGAGCGGAGGCAGGAGGCGGGGTCTCACTGCTGATGATGAGCTGACCTTTCTGAGAGAAACTGAAGTCACTGCAGGCGTCTGGAGGCAAACTGTTCAACTGGGACAGAGCAGAGACACAAAGTGAGCACTTCGAGTGTAAACCTGTTTCTATGGGACCGGTTCTGACATGTTCAAACTAAAGTCGACTCATGTACCAAACAATATTGTAAATACGCCAGATTTAGCAACAATGCTAATAACCATCCGTAATTGTTGTTTCTTAAACAAAATAAAAGTGGGCCTCCCTCCAAATACAGCTAGCAGTGTTCCTGTCCCGGGGGTTTGACTCAGCAGTAGATAGTGGACGGGTCAGACTTTTTGGTGATTAACATAAAGAATGTGTTCCAGGCAGTCTCACTATTTTAGACTTTTGTTACTGATAATACTTCAGTAAATGTGAGTTCTGAGTTTCAGCCCATCCCTTTCAAACACCACCTCCCCGTCTCTCTCTCCACACGTCCGTATTCCTGCCTCGTTCTCGCTGACGTCGGTAAACTCACATTAAGATAATAGCTCTGAGTGGCTTCTTCTGACGCTGCCAAGGTCACATCTCTCCATCAACACGTCCTTTACCTCCTTTACCCTCACATCGTACACCACTTCATTACTTCCACTGCAGCACAAGCCCCGCCTCCTCTTTCTTACAAATTTACACAAACTACTCCAACAATCAGGACATCCCAGGTTTTCCCATTGGTCCTTTGTTTTTGCACATAAAGGATTTGTTTGTACGAGTGTTTAAAACAGCACTGTTCATGACACTCTAAAGTCCTGAAGAACCAAAAGGACTGGGGCTGTAGTCAACCAAAGAAAAACCAACGTAATCTTCCATTGAATTTTATAAAATGCATAAAAATAGCTTTAAATGTTATTAAATCAGAATTCAAGATGATAATGACTTAAAGAAATAAATAAAAATAATAATAAAAAAAAAATCATTTATCAGTCTTTCTTTGTTTATCACAAGAACACGACAAGCTTCATTTGAGAAAACGTTGTGCGTTTCTCTTTTTTTGTCCCGAGTGAGGCTCGTCCAATCAACAGCCTGCAGTGTTTAGTGTGGAGCCACATATTAGTATCATCTCCATGTCCTTCTCAGTCTGCGCCGTCAATAACATCAGACACATATCAGTAAAATGGCCGTGTCCATCTTAATCTAAAGGAAATGACACATGTCGCGGCGGAGCGTCCTGAAGGACACACAGAGGGAGAGGGTTTAAAGCAGGGCTGAGGGGGATCAATAATTCTCTGTGGGTAATGTATGAACGCCCTTTCCACTGTTATCAGTCTGAGAGAGTCCAGAGCTGAGCGAGCAAGATCTGAGGCCGCTCCATCAACACGAGGCACCGACTCACACAGACACTAACGGGACACACAGAGAGGACACTGCAGGAGGGAGGCGGCTTTAGTGACCACAGAAGGACGGGAAGAATACTGTCAGAGCAAGGGTTTAGATTAAAAGGTTCAATGGATACGTATTCCTACACAAGTTAAAGTTTGTAGAAAATACTGATGTCTGCTTATAATAATTCTAATGGAACAAAAACGTCCTTCATGATCGACTCCACAGAAATGTCTCGTCTAAAGCGTTCTGGGACAGTGCTGTACTACTTCACTAAAATGTATAATATTGAATCATTCATTTAACAAATAAGAGTTTGGCACTAAAGAGTCCGTCAAAACCAACAAGTTTACCTGGTTATCTGTTTGATGAGTTGTTATGGGAATTGTAATATCTTAGTATTCCCATGGCTAGTATCTTGCTGTTAGCACGGCAACTTCTGATTACATGTCATCCTGTGCGTCTAATGTCATTCTGTGCATATCATAGCAGATTACCATCCACCATATCAGGCGCTCCGCCTAAACATTGTATGTCCGGCTGGATATAAAAGACCCATGTATGCCTTACCTAGTTAAGCAATAACCATCAGTCTGTCAAGTGTCTGGCATGTCATTGCTTCTTCCTTGCAAGGAATAAAACCTGACCAAACCATTGCAAATCATATACAGTCTCTGTCGTCTGCTCATTTAATCTCCAACTAAATTCTCTTAACATTTTGGGGGCTCGTCCGGGATCCCAACACCTGTTTTCTTCTCTTCGTCGGAGGATCGGACCTGAAATCCATGCATGGGAAAACGCCAAACCAGAGCGTTTTTTGAAAGTCCCGAAACTACGCGCTTCACGTGGTAAGGGCCAGCCATCCACTCCTTCGGCGCTGAGGAGAGCAGTGACGGGAACAAAAGGCGACGACGAGAGACAGATCTGACCGGGGGAAATCATTGGACTGACGTCAGGTAAAACAGCTGTTTAAATATTTGCGTAGTTTCAAAACAGAGAAATCCGGAAGTAGGTTTTTGGGTTGCTTCTGCTTAAACTGTTTGGTGATTGCATGACATCTACCGTGGCGGGTATTTCCATGTTGTTACTATTACTGTAGGAGAACGCTAAAAATGTTAAGAGAATTTAGTTAGAGATTAAATGAGCAGACGACAGAGACTGTATATGATTTGCAATGGTTTGGTCAGGTTTTATTCCTTGCAAGGAAGAAGCAATGACATGCCAGACACTTGACAGACTGATGGTTATTGCTTAACTAGGTAAGGCATACATGGGTCTTTTATATCCAGCAGGACATACAATGTTTAGGCGGAGCGCCTGATATGGTGGATGGTAATCTGCTATGATATGCACAGAATGACATTAGACGCACAGGATGACATGTAATCAGAAGTTGCCGTGCTAACAGCAAGATACTAGCCATGGGAATACTAAGATATTACAATTCCCATAACATGAGTGTATAAGTTAGTACCAGGTTAAAGAGCTGTTTGATGAGTGTATAAGTTAGTACCAGGTTAAAGAGCTGTTTGATGAGTGTATAAGTTAGTACCTGGTTAAAGAGCTGTTTGATGAGTGTATAAGTTAGTACCTGGTTAAAGAGATGTTTGATGAGTGTATAAGTTAGTACCAGGTTAAAGAGCTGTTTGATGAGTGTATAAGTTAGTACCAGGTTAAAGAGCTGTTTGATGAGTGTATAAGTTAGTACCAGGTTAAAGAGCTGTTTGATGAGTGTATAAGTTAGTACCTGGTTAAAGAGCTGTTTGATGAGTGTATAAGTTAGTACCAGGTTAAAGAGCTGTTTGATGAGTGTATAAGTTAGTACCAGGTTAAAGAGCTGTTTGATGAGTGTATAAGTTAGTACCAGGTTAAAGAGCTGTTTGATGAGTGTATAAGTTAGTACCTGGTTAAAGAGCTGTTTGATGAGTGTATAAGTTAGTACCTGGTTAAAGAGCTGTTTGATGAGTGTATAAGTTAGTACCAGGTTAAAGAGCTGTTTGATGAGTGTATAAGTTAGTACCTGGTTAAAGAGCTGTTTGATGAGTGTATAAGTTAGTACCAGGTTAAAGAGCTGTTTGATGAGTGTATAAGTTAGTACCTGGTTAAAGAGCTGTTTGATGAGTGTATAAGTTAGTACCAGGTTAAAGAGCTGTTTGATGAGTGTATAGGTTAGTACCTGGTTAAGGAGCTGTTTGATGAGTGTATAAGTTAGTACCTGGTTAAGGAGCTGTTTGATGAGTGTATAAGTTAGTACCTGGTTAAAGAGCTGTTTGATGAGTGTATAAGTTAGTACCAGGTTAAAGAGCTGTTTGATGAGTGTATAAGTTAGTACCTGGTTAAGAGCTGTTTGATGAGTGTATAAGTTAGTACCAGGTTAAAGAGCTGTTTGATGAGTGTATAAGTTAGTACCAGGTTAAAGAGCTGTTTGATGAGTGTATAAGTTAGTACCAGGTTAAAGAGCTGTTTGATGAGTGTATAAGTTAGTACCAGGTTAAAGAGCTGTTTGATGAGTGTATAAGTTAGTACCTGGTTAAAGAGCTGTTTGATGAGTGTATAAGTTAGTACCAGGTTAAAGAGCTGTTTGATGAGTGTATAAGTTAGTACCAGGTTAAAGAGCTGTTTGATGAGTGTATAAGTTAGTACCAGGTTAAAGAGCTGTTTGATGAGTGTATAAGTTAGTACCAGGTTAAAGAGCTGTTTGATGAGTGTATAAGTTAGTACCAGGTTAAAGAGCTGTTTGATGAGTGTATAAGTTAGTACCTGGTTAAAGAGCTGTTTGATGAGTGTATAAGTTAGTACCAGGTTAAAGAGCTGTTTGATGAGTGTATAAGTTAGTACCAGGTTAAAGAGCTGTTTGATGAGTGTATAAGTTAGTACCAGGTTAAAGAGCTGTTTGATGAGTGTATAAGTTAGTACCAGGTTAAAGAGCTGTTTGATGAGTGTATAAGTTAGTACCAGGTTAAAGAGCTGTTTGATGAGTGTATAAGTTAGTACCTGGTTAAAGAGCTGTTTGATGAGTGTATAAGTTAGTACCAGGTTAAAGAGCTGTTTGATGAGTGTATAAGTTAGTACCTGGTTAAAGAGCTGTTTGATGAGTGTATAGGTTAGTACCTGGTTAAGGAGCTGTTTGATGAGTGTATAAGTTAGTACCTGGTTAAGGAGCTGTTTGATGAGTGTATAAGTTAGTACCTGGTTAAAGAGCTGTTTGATGAGTGTATAAGTTAGTACCAGGTTAAAAGAGCTGTTTGATGAGTGTATAAGTTAGTACCAGGTTAAAGAGCTGTTTGATGAGTGTATAAGTTAGTACCAGGTTAAAGAGCTGTTTGATGAGTGTATAAGTTAGTACCTGGTTAAGGAGCTGTTTGATGAGTGTATAAGTTAGTACCAGGTTAAAGAGCTGTTTGATGAGTGTATAAGTTAGTACCAGGTTAAAGAGCTGTTTGATGAGTGTATAAGTTAGTACCAGGTTAAGAGCTGTTTGATGAGTGTATAAGTTAGTACCAGGTTAAGAGCTGTTTGATGAGTGTATAAGTTAGTACCTGGTTAAAGAGCTGTTTGATGAGTGTATAAGTTAGTACCAGGTTAAGGAGCTGTTTGATGAGTGTATAAGTTAGTACCAGGTTAAGGAGCTGTTTGATGAGTGTATAAGTTAGTACCTGGTTAAAGAGCTGTTTGATGAGTGTATAAGTTAGTACCAGGTTAAAGAGCTGTTTGATGAGTGTATAAGTTAGTACCTGGTTAAAGAGCTGTTTGATGAGTGTATAAGTTAGTACCTGGTTAAAGAGCTGTTTGATGAGTGTATAAGTTAGTACCAGGTTAAAGAGCTGTTTGATGAGTGTATAAGTTAGTACCAGGTTAAAAGAGCTGTTTGATGAGTGTATAAGTTAGTACCAGGTTAAAGAGCTGTTTGATGAGTGTATAAGTTAGTACCTGGTTAAAGAGCTGTTTGATGAGTGTATAAGTTAGTACCAGGTTAAAGAGCTGTTTGATGAGTGTATAAGTTAGTACCAGGTTAAAGAGCTGTTTGATAAGTGTATAAGTTAGTACCAGGTTAAAGAGCTGTTTGATGAGTGTATAAGTTAGTACCTGGTTAAAGAGCTGTTTGATGAGTGTATAAGTTAGTACCAGGTTAAGGAGCTGTTTGATGAGTGTATAAGTTAGTACCAGGTTAAAGAGCTGTTTGATGAGTGTATAAGTTAGTACCAGGTTAAAGAGCTGTTTGATGAGTGTATAAGTTAGTACCAGGTTAAAGAGCTGTTTGATGAGTGTATAAGTTAGTACCAGGTTAAAGAGCTGTTTGATGAGTGTATAAGTTAGTACCAGGTTAAAGAGCTGTTTGATGAGTGTATAAGTTAGTACCTGGTTAAGGAGCTGTTTGATGAGTGTATAAGTTAGTACCAGGTTAAAGAGCTGTTTGATGATTGTATAAGTTAGTACCTGGTTAAGGAGCTGTTTGATGAGTGTATAAGTTAGTACCTGGTTAAGGAGCTGTTTGATGAGTGTATAAGTTAGTACCTGGTTAAGGAGCTGTTTGATGAGTGTATAAGTTAGTACCAGGTTAAAGAGCTGTTTGATGAGTGTATAAGTTAGTACCAGGTTAAAGAGCTGTTTGATGAGTGTATAAGTTAGTACCAGGTTAAAGAGCTGTTTGATGAGTGTATAAGTTAGTACCAGGTTAAAGAGCTGTTTGATGAGTGTATAAGTTAGTACCAGGTTAAAGAGCTGTTTGATGAGTGTATAAGTTAGTACCAGGTTAAAGAGCTGTTTGATAAGTGTATAAGTTAGTACCTGGTTAAGGAGCTGTTTGATGAGTGTATAAGTTAGTACCAGGTTAAAGAGCTGTTTGATGAGTGTATAAGTTAGTACCTGGTTAAGGAGCTGTTTGATGAGTGTATAAGTTAGTACCAGGTTAAAGAGCTGTTTGATGAGTGTATAAGTTAGTACCAGGTTAAAGAGCTGTTTGATGAGTGTATAAGTTAGTACCAGGTTAAAGAGCTGTTTGATGAGTGTATAAGTTAGTACCTGGTTAAAGAGCTGTTTGATGAGTGTATAAGTTAGTACCAGGTTAAAGAGCTGTTTGATGAGTGTATAAGTTAGTACCAGGTTAAAGAGCTGTTTGATGAGTGTATAAGTTAGTACCAGGTTAAAGAGCTGTTTGATGAGTGTATAAGTTAGTACCAGGTTAAAGAGCTGTTTGATGAGTGTATAAGTTAGTACCTGGTTAAAGAGCTGTTTGATGAGTGTATAAGTTAGTACCTGGTTAAGGAGCTGTTTGATGAGTGTATAAGTTAGTACCTGGTTAAAGAGCTGTTTGATAAGTGTATAAGTTAGTACCAGGTTAAAGAGCTGTTTGATGAGTGTATAAGTTAGTACCAGGTTAAAGAGCTGTTTGATGAGTGTATAAGTTAGTACCAGGTTAAAGAGCTGTTTGATGAGTGTATAAGTTAGTACCAGGTTAAAGAGCTGTTTGATGAGTGTATAGGTTAGTACCTGGTTAAAGAGATGTTTGATGAGTGTATAAGTTAGTACCAGGTTAAAGAGCTGTTTGATGAGTGTATAAGTTAGTACCAGGTTAAAGAGCTGTTTGATGAGTGTATAAGTTAGTACCAGGTTAAAGAGCTGTTTGATGAGTGTATAAGTTAGTACCAGGTTAAAGAGCTGTTTGATGAGTGTATAAGTTAGTACCTGGTTAAAGAGCTGTTTGATGAGTGTATAAGTTAGTACCAGGTTAAGGAGCTGTTTGATGAGTGTATAAGTTAGTACCAGGTTAAAGAGCTGTTTGAGGAGTGTATAAGTTAGTACCAGGTTAAAGAGCTGTTTGAGGAGTGTATAAGTTAGTACCAGGTTAAGGAGCTGTTTGATGAGTGTATAAGTTAGTACCTGGTTAAGGAGCTGTTTGATGAGTGTATAAGTTAGTACCTGGTTAAGGAGCTGTTTGATGAGTGTATAAGTTAGTACCTGGTTAAAGAGCTGTTTGATGAGTGTATAAGTTAGTACCAGGTTAAAGAGCTGTTTGATGAGTGTATAAGTTAGTACCAGGTTAAAGAGCTGTTTGATGAGTGTATAAGTTAGTACCAGGTTAAAGAGCTGTTTGATGAGTGTATAAGTTAGTACCTGGTTGCGGAGCTGTTTGATGGAGTGGTGAAGGGTGAGGATGTGGTTGAACAGTGGACTCTGCAGAGTTTCTCGCAGGTTTCGCAGGTTGTCGCTGTGGGTCCACTCTTCGCGCTGAACCAGTTTAGACTGAAGTCTCTCCAGAGCCGCGAGGACCTGCTGCCGCTCGGCCGCCGACACTGAAGGCACCACAGAAGAAAACAGTTTAAACACTTCACAAAACACAAGCTCTAAAGTTGAAATCTTTCAAACGGGGGTTACCTGTCGGGACGTTTTCAAACATTGTTGTCCCTCGTTTTCTGCCTTAACTTTAAAAAAGAAGAAAAAAAAAAAGAAAAATTCATTGTTAGTTGTAATTCTTAACATTGCATTGCTCTTTCCAGCTCCACCTTCTTGTAGTTGGAGCTGGACAATACTTTGGCAGGCTTATTAGAATCAGCCTTTACTGGACATTATACAACATTCTGTGAGTTTGGTCAGTCCTTTCTTCTCATGTCTCAAAAATAACCAACCATTTTGTGCCAATAAATTACATTCTTATGTCAAACTCTGTAGCAGCTGTTGCAACAGAGTTATGAGTTAAATGAGACAACCTCTGGTGATACTTAAGCGTTCATTATCCAGAGAAAGACTAGATACTTTTGTAGAATTTGAAGTAAATGCTACAACCCTGTGTTTTGGGCTCTGCAGATGATTTACAATGTAGTGTTTAATTGAAAATGCCAAATAAAGTGAATCTGAAATCAGCTCTGCAGCAGTGTGAGCAACGAGCAGAGGATACACAGACTGAGAAGCAAGTTTCTGCATCGCCAGCGTAACACAAACATGTCCTCAGTCGGCGATGTACAGCTGAGTAGAATGGCTACTACTCCTCCACTCCTCTAGAGGGCACAATGCTGCTCAGCTTTCATGAGGTGTATGCCTCCACTTTATGTTGTCACTGATTTAAACACCGCACACACACGCGCACGCACACACACAGCCTACTTTACCTTTGCTTGGTGCAAATAAAACTATTAATACTTGTTGTCCAGGAGGAAGTAAACGTCCATCTGTCGTCCAACACAAGGAGACAAATACACAAACAATACTACATTCAGAGCCGAATGGTCCAATCCCACCGGTCTGGATTTGTCTTTTTACAGAAACTGTCTTCGCCGTAGCACTTTCTTCTGATACAGCTGCTTTAATCTTGACCCAAGTGCAGATTAAGAGAAGACAACAGTTGTTTCTACTTGTTGGAGCCTTACTGTTACTGATTACTTTGCACCTTTTGAGGCAGTTTGCTGCTGTAATGATTTGCTACTAAAGAGGAAGCCTCAGGAGCAGTTAGGAAGAGACAGTTTTCTTTATTGTGTTGATTCATATAAAGCAAAAAGGACCATTGGGCTTTTTTACACTCGTCAGAACACTTTAGACTTGCAGCTTGGGCCTGTGATAAATCCATAAATTACTCAAGCGTCCTCTGTGATGTAAGCAGTGCTTTTGAAACAGATTTTAAAGCTCACAGAAGCTCAAACACTCTTGGTAAAAGACTTCCTTCTATAGAAATGTCCATGTCTGATGTCGTCACATAAATATTTAATTATATTTCAACATTTGAGTCCTGTTTGGGTTTTCCTCAGTTTAACAGAGACAGCTCTTATCTCTGCTTTCTTTACTCAGAGACAGAGAGAAACTGGGACAAACACTGTTACTTTATCAGTTCCAACAACCGACAAACACAAACCACGGACTTCGACCTGAAACTACAATCTGTCCCACACCTGAGCCTCACCTGCGCAACCAGGAAGTGAAACTACTGCACAAACAGGGAGGGAAACCCGCTTGTTCAACCAATTATACACGTCATATACTCAAATTAAAACCAAATTTAACATTTATTACAAAAGAATGCCCTCATATCAACTGGAACTATCTACAGCTAGATTCCGAACAGGTGCATTTACCCAATAAACGCTAATAAAACGTTAATTAAACCTTTCAAACTGCAAAGACAATGTTTAAGTAGACCTAATTAATTCTGTGGGACGTTTATAGTTATGATTCATCGGTGTTTGTGATGTTAAACCGAGATAAAACGACGTAAAATGAACTTTTATCCGCCCGAAACCTCAGAGCTGTGGAGCTAACTAACCGATGCTAACCATTAAAACGCTAAAACGGCTGAGACAAAAGTAATAAAACTGAGTTTTTTGAGGAGATGTGAAGCTGAAAACACCCGAGAAAGAAAGGCGAGGCCGTGGAAGGGATGTGAGCGGGTTTGAGAGGTTTAAAAGTAAAGAAAAGTGGAAGAAAAACTCACATGAAACGGGTTCGGTCCGTGTCGCTTTAATGCTGCTTTCACGGTCCGTGGGAAATGAGAGAAGGTAGCTGTTTAATGAGAAGCGTTCAAGGACCTCAGAGAAGGAAAGACAGAGATTGGACCGTCCGTCTTTATAAATCGTGAAATCCTGTTCATTCGTTCAGACGAGGTCAAAAAGATACGAGTCAAAGACTGGTTTTATTGAAATAACTTGATCTTCATTCACTGAGAACTGACAATGAGTTAAATTCTGGAGACAGTGAAGCTGGCACGAAAATAAGAAAATAAGAATAAACAAGATGATATTAAGACAGTTTAAAACTATACTAAAGAATGTTTTAGGGAGTTATGACATGAATAAGTGACAAATAAAGAAAAAAAAGTCAAATTATTGAATTATTATTTAATATTTGAGCTGTTTTTTGCCTTTTAATTTAAGTATTATCTACACATTTTCTTTTCTGGTTTAGACATTACTGAGATAATTCAATTTGGACTAAAACTGGTTAAATGTTCCTGTACAAATCAAGTATATATAGTTATTTAGATTTATAAACTGTAAGAATGGATAAATAATAATAAGAAAGATTTTATGAGAAAATTCTATTAGACTCTACTTGAATAAAGTGGATTGATCTTATAGGATTTTTAAATAAACTCAACCTAATGAAAACAAACACATTCTTGATGCAGTAATAAAAGTTCTGTTTCTCAAAGTTCCATGTTTCAAAATAGTAGTATTTCAAAATCATGTTCAGCCATTTACATTTAATGTATGATCCAAACAACCCACCTTGCCTCGAGTGCCTTTAACACTGGTGATTACTGTAGAACAATGTAAGTCGCTTTGGATGTCAATAAAGAAACCGCTACAGTGAAAGTTCATAGACTGCTCATAGTAAACAGTATGTTCATTCTATAGAAAAAGTTAAGCTTACGTTTAACAGAAAAGCACTGTACAATAAAAAACAGCAATGAAAATACATTTATTGTTGACACTTCAGAAAGAATTCGTTACATTTGTTCCTTAAAAAAGAGATTTCCCACAAACTCAGTGTTAATCTGTAAACTCAACTTATTAAATATATATTTTAACCACTAAAAGTTTATTTAAGCTATTCTTGTTTATTTATCTGCACGTGAACGGCGCTGTGTCGTCACTGAACGTCCAGCTGAGTCACGTGACGCGTCAGATCCAAAATGGCGTCCTGCTGGAGCCGCTTGTTTCGCTCCTGTTTGTGGAGCCTCTTCTTTTACTGCGTTTATTCTCATCTAAAGCTGGTTCTGGCGGTAGAGATGGAGAACTGCGACTCTTTACGGCTCGGACAATATCCTTTTACCAACATTTACTGCATTTATTTCACAAATTTAACCCGAATCCGAGGCTAACTGTTACGATAGCGTTGCTTCTCTCGGATCTGGAACATAAACACCACTGAATAACACTGTTTACGGTTAATATCTCATTCCGATGTAATTCTTGCATTTAAGCCTTTAAAAGTATGACTTATATCTGAGTATATCCTTGAAAGTTGACACATTTTGTACTAAGCTTGTGATTTCTGTGGTATACCAGCTCAGTCACTTATAATCGCATAATAGCTTCGATAAATGTGAAATGCTAAAGTTAAATGTAATTATTTTCAATCACAGTCTGCTATTAGTAATTATAACATTGCTTTAACTTTTACACAAGTATAATATCATTATTAAGTCAAATAATGTATTGATAATACAGATTTTATTACAATAAAACACACACAGATTAATTTAATGTTTTATAGCTTCATTACATTGAACTATTATTAAGAAAAAAACTCACTTTAAAACTTGTTTGAGTGTATAAACTTACATCTACGCAAATCATTCAGAAACAGCTGGTGCAGTGTTTTTAATAACTCGAGCCTTTTTAAAAGAGTATTTTCTCCTTGACTGTCTCTGAAAGTATTTGTGCAAAGACCCAAAGATCGATGAAGCCACTCAGGAGCCGGAGAACTGCAGAGACACGACGGCATGGGGTCAGAGTCCGGAGCCTGTCCAAAGCTCCTTTAAAGCCAAAAGAATAAAATAAGTGTTTGTCCGACGGATTTGTTCACTTTCGAATGTCTGAGCGTCTCTTTGCGTTTGTTTTGTTCCAGTGGAGTGTCTGCCGGCTCCAAACGTCACCTGTCGTCTCTCGAACGGGTCAGAGGTCAGGTTCAGTGGAGATGAGGTGGGCTTCAACAGAACGGTCCCCTGCAGGAACGTGTGAGTAACTACAGCTGCAGGACGAGGGCGGAGTCACCGGAGTTTCCTTCAGAGCTGAATATTCTCTGTTTTCTTCAGGAGCGGTTACTCGTACAAAGTGGCCGTGGCCTTGTCTCTGTTCCTCGGCTGGTTAGGAGCAGACCGCTTCTATCTGGGATATCCCGCTCTGGGTAAAGAATAATGCTCAGATCCAAATAAAACTAGTTCAGAACCATCTAAAACCTGTTCAAATCCATTTAAAACCTGTTCAAATCCAACAAAAACCTGTCCAAATCCATCTAAAACCTGTTCAAATCCATCTAAAACATGTTCAAATCCATCTAAAACCTGTTCAAATCCATCTAAAACCTGTTCAAATCCATCTAAAACCTGTTCACATCCAACTAAAACCTGTTCAAATCCAACTAAAACCTGTTCACATCCAACTAAAACCTGTTCAAATCCAACTAAAACCTGTTCAGATCCACCTTAAACCTGTTCAGATCCACCTTAAACCTGTTCAGATCCACCTTAAACCTGTTCAGATCCACCTTAAACCTGTTCAAATCCACCTAAAACCTGTTCAAATCCATCTAAAACCTGTTCAAATTACCCTTAAACCTGTTCACATCCATCTAAAACCTGTTCAAATCCAACTAAAACTTGTTCACATCCATCTAAGACCTGTTCAAATCCATCTAAAACCTGTTCACATCCATCTAAGACCTGTTCAAATCCATCTAAAACCTGTTCAAATCCAACTAAAACTTGTTCAAATCCATCTAAAACTTGTCCAAATCCATCTAAAACCTGTTCAAATCCATCTAAAACCTGTTCAGATCCACCTAAAACCTGCTCAAATCCATCTAAAACCTGTTCAAATTACCCTTAAACCTGTTCAAATCCATCTAAAACCTGTTCAAATCCAACTAAAACTTGTTCAAATCCATCTAAAACTTGTCCAAATCCATCTAAAACCTGTTCAAATCCATCTAAAACCTGTTCAGATCCACCTAAAACCTGTTCAAATCCATTTAAAATATTTTAAGATCCATCTACAAACTGTTCTATTCGATGCAGAAGTTGTTAAAATACTGCTCTGGGTAAAGAGTAATATACTTATTTTATTTTTGTCATACCATTATAGACCGGTTGAGACACTGAACCTCCTTGGCTCAGTACCACAGCTCTGGTGATAATCTGAATGCTTTTATTCATGTTTCTGTGTCTCGTGTTCATCAACATGTCCCTTTAAAGGAACTGTAACACTGTAAAGCCACTGTAGGAGTTTGAATATTGTGTGAGATATCCTGAACACGGTTCTAGGATCTTCTGGTGTTCAGAGGAAGTGTAGAAACATGGACTGGGTTGAAGAGTAGAACAAATAAAAGCTCACTTTTGTCTCTTTGTTTTGTTTGTTGCAGGTTTGTTGAAGTTCTGTACAGTGGGTTTCTGTGGAATCGGGACTCTCATAGACTTCATCCTGATCGCCATGCAGGTGTGTTTCAGCAGCACTGTAAGGCTTTATAGAAACACTCCTGAGGGCCTTGAAGAAAACTATGATATGTGTGTGTTTCACCGAAATTAGATTAGAATGGATTTATCCTTTTTCAAACTAAAACCTGTTCAATCCAGCTCTTGGTTCTTTGATGTAATCTTGTTTTAGTCCAAAGAGTGCTGGTTTTGTCCTGGTTCCTTGTGGAATACTCCATGTTTAGTTGTCTCATCTCTCCAACAGTGACAGTGATTTAGAGCCGGTTGTTTCCTGCGTCTCTTTCGGAGGTGTTGTTCTCCGTCAGAGGCTGATGAATAAACACAGGTCGTCTCCTCGTTTCCATCCGTCTCTCTCAGTGAACAGCGTCAGTAATGGACCCCTCTTTAGATAAAAGCGTCGCTCATTCATCAAACGGCGCCTAATGGTCCGGTGTCACCTGAACGCAGCACAGAGACTTCATCACAGAGTCCATAAACGAAGAGGAGGAGCATCAGTGATAAACTGAGTCCATTAAAGTCTTTAAAACCCTCTAAATAAATCAAGTCCGCTTTGATTGGAGCAGTTTGTGACAAAGTCTAAATATGGATTAAAATAAAGGGACTAAATAAGATCTGAACAGGGTTTAGTTGGATTTGAACAGGTTTTAAACCTGATTGTACTGAGTTCAGCTCGGACTTAAGCGTCTGTTGTTGCCGTTTGCAGATCGTGGGTCCGGCCGATGGCTCTCACTACATTGTGGATTATTACGGAGCGCGTTTGACTCGTCTGTCCATCACCAACGAGACCTACAGGAAACCCCACCTGTCTCTGTGACGGTCCCCCTGGACTCGCCTGGACTCACCTGGACTCACCTGGACTCGCCTGGACTCGCCTCACGCTGTGAGTTTGAATAAAACAAGCGCACTGCTCCTAAACCTGGGGAACACATAACAAAGGGAGGAAATACAGTATCATTACAGTAAAGAAAGTATTACAAGGGGGCGGGGCCTCACACCTGGCAATCACCAAATCAGGAGGATGATTGGAGCTGAGGTCATGTGACGCTCCGGCTGTAAAATATAAGCCCTTTTTAGTTTCATTTTGTGGGGATTTGGAGATATTGGTTTCATCAGAAACGTAAACATTATGTTTTAAGATTCACAAAACATACTAAGATAAAAATCTACATGTGGTTATGTTTGAACAATGCATTCTAAAAGTATTTCATGGAAGAAAGTGTTTGAGCTAAACGCTCAACGTTATTCAAGTTATTGGATATTATTAATAACTGTCTAAAATCTGGTCTTGGTTTTAGTTCTGGTCTAGTCTTTACCAGGACTCGAGGAGTTCTGGTAAAGACTAGACTTTTGAACACTTTTGAAGAGTTATTAATTAGCTGGAACACGATTTCCATTGAGTGGCTCCTGTGCACATCCTCGAACGTCCCAACAGCCAAAAATATTTGAAGCAAACAGGCTTTCTCTCCCTTTTGTGATTTTCAACGTGAGGTTTCTTAAGTTGTTCCAAAGCGGCCGGTAAGACGTGACACGTTAAAAGCACAGATCAATACAAGATTAAAATTTGGTCACAGTCTGATATTTGACTTAAATCCCTGAAGCAGAACGTGTTGGACCTTGAACTTTTAAGTCTGCGTTTGCATTATTCTGCCAAACGCCTGATTTATATTATCCCTTTTTCTAAAACGAAAACTATTCTGTTTTTAAAACTTATATATCATCATTTTTTGTTTTTGTAAATTTGAGTCATTTCTTGCTCTTTTTTTATTCTCGACGTGTGTTCAGCCTTAAATTTCGGGGTCTCCTTTTGAAATGATTGTGAACTAAAAGGAAAGTACTAAAGTTATCGGTGCTGTTTTAGTGTTTTGTTCCTTTCCAGGTCCCACTTTAATCAAAGCTGTCTCTGTTTTTTGCAGGTTTATATTTTTTGAACTGGTTTCTATCACTTTTGTCAAATGTCATTGTTCTTTTTTTTTTGAGTTTTTTATTTATTTGTTCCTATAAAGGTCAACGTTTCCTGTAAAATGTTGCTGCTGCTGTATTTAATTTTTGTTTTTCATTGGTGTAAATAAAAGTTAATTGAAAATTTGATTGTGTATATTTAAATCTAAACTTTTTTTTGCGGATGCACACGTGTAAACACATTTAAACAAAAAGTATTTTATTACTTTTGTATTGTAGTAGTGTAGTTATTAATATGAAATGTGTTGCAAAAAAGAGAAAGCATTTCAGCTCAAATTTGATGTGAACTTTTTTCCATTCATTTATTTTCCTAAAACTAAATGAATTCCTACAGAACATGAATAAACTAAATAAATATAATTAAGAGAGAAATCTGACACTGTTTAAACTGCATGTTTATTTTTAAAAAGCAGTCGTCCTTTGGAGGTTTCATGTGAATGTGTCTAACCTTCATTAGAAAGATCAAGAGCAGGTTCTTTAAATAAATACCTGGCGGTGATTGGATTTATCGTCTGTCATTAACCTGACTTTTATCCATGTTCCGTTAGTGAGAATAAAACTCAACACCTTCAAATATAAAACACGCCCACAACTTTCAGAGCTGCCCCATCATTGGTCGACTCAGAGCTGGTCGGTGCAGTAGGCTACGAGAATCCAGCCGCAGCACAAGATGAAGCTTTGAAACGCTGCAGTGTTGCCAGACGCGCAGTCAATGCACAATCAAGAATTCCATAAATGTTCGATATTTTATGACGTCTGGAGTTGATGCTGTTTAATCCTACGGTCGACTCTGGATCTGCAGTAAATGAACAAATCCCGTCCTGCTGCAGCGCTCTGAGACCACCTCACCTGCCCCTGTTGCACTGCGATGAGCAGAGGTTTCTCCAACAAAGACCAGCACGGTGCTTCCTCCCTTCACCGCTCAGTGAGGGTTTCTTTAATGCCTCAATAGGTCTTTTTCATAGTTTACTGTCAGCAACAGTTCATTTGTGAGCGTCCAGCCCTGCCTTCTGCTGACAGATTTTTATTGTGCGATAATTTGATCATTTTGATCTGTACGATTATCTGGCAACACTGCCACACGGGCTCACTTTGGTCTAACGCTGATCCCTGTTTTATTATATTATCCTTCTACAAGTGAGTTCAGTAAAACTGTCCCAGGACCAGCTTCAACCAGTCGAGTTGTAAACCAGAGTTGTTTTAGTGTCATTTTGGATGAGTTCAGGCTCAGAGCAGGAACAGGACAGAACTCCAGAGAGAGACCAGAGCAAATGTCGCCTCTGCAGAGACCAGAGTTAACCCGATTTAACCAGAGTTAACCAGAGTTAACCCGATTTAACCAGAGTTAACCCGATTTAACCAGAGTTAACCGGAGTTAACCCGATATAACCAGAGTTAACCAGAGTTAACCCGATTTAACCAGAGTTAACCAAAGTTAACCAGAGTTAACCCCGATTTAACCAGAGTTAACCCGAGTTAACCGGAGTTAACCCGATTTAATCAGAGTTAACCGGAGTTAACCGGAGTTAACCCGATTTAACCAGAGTTAACCAGAGTTAACCCGATTTAACCAGAGTTAACCCGATTTAACCAGAGTTAACCAGAGTTAACCCGATTTAACCAGAGTTAACCAAAGTTAACCAGAGTTAACCCGATTTAACCAGAGTTAACCCGATTTAACCAGAGTTAATCAGAGTTAACCAGAGTTAATTATATATTTTCCCAGACCGAACCTGAAGGTAAAGTACTAGAAACTTTTCTTTGTAAAGCCAGAGCATGTCCTTGTGTCCTTCATTGCACATTTGTGTAGACTAGGGTCACCACGTGTCTGTCTTTGTCTCTGTCCAACATCCAGTCTCTTCACTGTGTCCAACGTCCAGTCTCTTCTCTCTGTCCCACGTCCAGTCTCTTCTCTCTGTCCCACGTCCACTCTCTTCTCTGTGTCCCACGTCCAGTCTCTTCTCTGTCCCACGTCCAGTCTCTTCTTTGTCCCACGTCCACTCTTTTCACTGTGTCCCACGTTCAGTCTCTTCACTGTGTCCCACGTCCAGTCTCTTCACTGTGTCCCACGTCCTGTCTCTTCTCTCTGTCCCACGTCCACTCTCTTCACTCTGTCCCACGTCCACTCTCTTCACTCTGTCCCACGTCCACTCTCTTCACTCTGTCCCACGTCCAGTCTCTTCTCTCTGTCCCCCGTCCACTCTCTTCACTGTGTCCCACGTCCAGTCTCTTCTCTCTGTCCCATGTCCAGTCTCTTCTCTGTCCCACGTCCAGTCTCTTCTCTGTGTCCCACGTCCAGTCTCTTCTCTGTCCCACGTCCAGTCTCTTCACTGTGTCCCACGTCCAGTCTCTTCTCTCTGTCCCCCGTCCACTCTCTTCACTGTGTCCCACGTCCAGTCTCTTCTCTCTGTCCCATGTCCAGTCTCTTCTCTGTCCCACGTCCAGTCTCTTCACTGTGTCCCACGTCCAGTCTCTTCACTGTGTCCCACGTCCAGTCTCTTCTCTGTCCCACGTCCAGTCTCTTCTCTGTCCCACGTTCAGTCTCTTCACTGTGTCCCACGTCCAGTCTTTTCACTGTGTCCCACGTCCAGTCTCTTCACTGTGTCCCACGTCCAGTCTCTTCACTGTGTCCCACGTCCAGTCTCTTCACTGTGTCCCATGTCCAGTCTCTTCTCTGTGTCCCACGTCCAGTCTCTTCACTGTCCCACGTCCAGTCTCTTCACTGTCCCACGTCCAGTCTCTTCACTGTGTCCCACGTCCAGTCTCTTCACTGTGTCCCACGTCCAGTCTCTTCACTGTGTCCCACGTCCAGTCTCTTCTCTGTGTCCCACGTCCAGTCTCTTCTCTGTGTCCCACGTCCAGTCTCTTCTCTGTCCCACGTCCAGTCTCTTCTCTGTCCCACGTCCAGTCTCTTCACTGTGTCCCACGTCCAGTCTCTTCTCTGTCCCACGTTCAGTCTCTTCACTGTGTCCCACGTCCAGTCTCTTCTCTGTGTCCCACGTCCAGTCTTTTCACTGTGTCCCACGTCCAGTCTCTTCACTGTGTCCCACGTCCAGTCTCTTCACTGTGTCCCACGTCCAGTCTCTTCTCTGTCCCATGTCCAGTCTCTTCACTCTGTCCCACGTCCAGTCTCTTTTCTGTCCCACGTCCAGTCTCTTCTCTGTGTCCCACGTCCAGTCTCTTCTCTGTCCCACGTCCAGTCTCTTCACTGTGTCCCACGTCCAGTCTCTTCACTGTGTCCCACGTCCAGTCTTTTCTCTGTCCCACGTCCAGTCTCTTCACTGTGTCCCACGTCCAGTCTCTTCTCTCTGTCCCACGTCCACTCTCTTCACTGTGTCCCACGTCCTGTCTCTTCACTGTGTCCCACGTCCTGTCTCTTCACTGTGTCCCACGTCCAGTCTTTTCTCTGTCCCACGTCCAGTCTCTTCACTCTGTCCCACGTCCAGTCTCTTCTCTCTGTCCCATGTCCAGTCTCTTCTCTGTCCCACGTCCAGTCTCTTCACTGTGTCCCACGTCCAGTCTCTTCTCTCTGTCCCATGTCCAGTCTCTTCTTTGTCCCACGTCCAGTCTCTTCACTGTGTCCCACGTCCAGTCTCTTCACTGTGTCCCACGTCCAGTCTCTTCTCTGTCCCACGTTCAGTCTCTTCACTGTGTCCCACGTCCAGTCTCTTCTCTGTCCCACGTCCAGTCTCTTCTCTGTGTCCCACAGCCAGTCTTTTCACTGTGTCCCACGTCCTGTCTCTTCACTGTGTCCCACGTCCAGTCTCTTCACTGTGTCCCACGTCCAGTCTCTTCTCTGTGTCCCACGTCCAGTCTCTTCTCTGTGTCCCACGTCCAGTCTCTTCTCTGTCCCACGTCCAGTCTCTTCAATGTGTCCCACGTCCAGTCTTTTCTCTGTCCCACGTCCAGTCTCTTCACTGTGTCCCACGTCCACTCTCTTCACTGTGTCCCACGTCCAGTCTCTTCTCTGTCCCACGTCCAGTCTCTTCTCTGTCCCACGTTCAGTCTCTTCACTGTGTCCCACGTCCAGTCTCTTCTCTGTCCCACGTCCAGTCTCTTCTCTGTCCCATGTCCAGTCTCTTCTCTGTCCCACGTCCAGTCTCTTCACTGTGTCCCACGTCCAGTCTCTTCACTGTGTCCCACGTCCAGTCTCTTCTCTGTCCCATGTCCAGTCTCTTCTCTGTCCCATGTCCAGTCTCTTCACTCTGTCCCACGTCCAGTCTCTTCTCTGTCCCACGTCCAGTCTCTTCTCTGTGTCCCACGTCCAGTCTCTTCTCTGTCCCACGTCCAGTCTCTTCACTGTGTCCCACGTCCAGTCTCTTCTCTGTCCCACGTCCAGTCTCTTCACTGTGTCCCACGTCCAGTCTCTTCACTGTGTCCCACGTCCAGTCTCTTCTCTGTGTCCCACGTCCAGTCTCTTCTCTGTCCCACGTCCAGTCTCTTCTCTCTGTCCCACGTCCAGTCTCTTCACTCTGTCCCACGTCCAGTCTCTTCACTGTGTACCACGTCCAGTCTCTTCACTGTGTCCCACGTCCAGTCTCTTCACTCTGTCCCACGTCCAGTCTCTTCACTGTGTCCCACGTCCAGTCTCTTCACTGTGTCCCACGTCCAGTCTCTTCACTGTGTCCCACGTCCAGTCTCTTCTCTGTCCCTTGTCCTGTCTCTTCTCTGTCCCACGTCCAGTCTCTTCACTGTGTCCCACGTCCAGTCTCTTCACTGTGTCCCACGTCCAGTCTCTTCTCTGTCCCACGTCCAGTCTCTTCTCTGTCCCACGTCCAGTCTCTTCACTGTGTCCCACGTCCAGTCTCTTCACTCTGTCCCACGTCCAGTCTCTTCACTCTGTCCCACGTCCAGTCTCTTCTCTGTCCCACGTCCACTCTCTTCTCTGTCCCTCGTCCAGTATCTTCACTCTGTCCCACGTCCAGTCTCTTCTCTGTCCCTCGTCCTGTCTCTTCTCTGTCCCACATCCAGTCTCATAAAAATAAGTTTTTGTGCAGACATTAATCGGAAGAAGAGTAAGTGTTAAGGAAAAATAAAACATTTCCAGCATACATTTCAGTTTTTTAAAACAAACACACAAAAAACTACACTATTATTTTTTTTCTTTTTGTCCCGTTTCCAGGCGAGTCGGGATTGTGAGCTGGGGTCTTCCTGGAGCAAGGGTCAGAGTGGTTCAGATCTCTTGACTCAACACATGTCCAGTGATCACGTCCTCGATGAGCGTCCACTCAAACTGAGCAGAGGTCCTCTGGCTCCGGGCCGTCTTCAGCTCCTCGACAGAGGCTCAGAGAGGACTTCAGTGAAGACAATGGAATGTTTATAATGTTTGTTGGGTTTGCTCAAATTGCCTTTTAAATGATATTTTTATTTGTTTGTATCACAATTAGGGGTGGGACTTGAACGCATCCCCCCGACCGAGCAGTGGAGGATGAATGTGGGTTTTCTTTTACAGGCCTAGCTGTTGGTCGGCCTTTTTTGGACTTGATTATGTGACTTTGAATAAAGGTTTTCCTTCTGAAGTTTCCTGTTTTACATTCCTGCCAGGTAGAGCCGGGAAAAGCAGAGACACGAGAAACAAGAGGTCTTGTAAGAGATGCATCACATTTAAAAGTAAAATGTGAATACCTGTCTGTTGAAACTCTGTCAATATAGGCACATTATGGAAACAGTGGGTCCTCAAGTGTGTGCACATTCTGAATGTGGTTTATTACAGATGTCCACTTGGCCACTTTCTCTGGGCCTGTCTTTGAGGAAACGGTGGCCCACTATATAAATACTGTATATATACATATTTATCTGTTTTTGAACAACAGAGCTAACTTTTTGGATAAGCCTGAAAAAATGACATTAGCACATTACTAACCAGAAACCTATTTACAGTAAATACAGATGCTATATTTGATCCAAAAGTGTGCAAATAAATCCTTTTAATTATTGGGATCCCTGTTTCTACAAAGTCTCCTCTGTTTTTAAAGCAGCCGTCCATGAGCTTAGGTTCTTTCAATAATGATTTGCAGAGGTCAATGAGAGCAGGGGCTGATGGGAAACAAGCAGCAGGTAAACCGTAGAAACGACTGGAACTGCAGACCTGAACGGATCGAGACACTGAGAGAAAATACTCTGGAGAAAGGTCTCAGGTGTGAAATCAAGTCAATGGTATAGATTTTAATTCAGTTAGAGCTTTTGAATGTACAGCTCTTTTTATTTTAAACAAGGAAATAGTAGATTGTTGCATTTATATTAAAAATGCTGGTGTATTAAATGTCAGTGTTTCACCGGCCATCAGTAAAAACACAGACAGTAAGCCAACATGTGCCTGAGTCCTTCATGAGTACTTCATGAGTCCTTCATGAGTACTTCATTAATACTTCATGAGTACTTCATGAGTCCTTCATGAGTACTTCATTAATACTTCATGAGTCCTTCATGAGTACTTCATTCATGAGTACTTTGAGTCCTTCATGAGTACTTTATGAGTAATTCATTCATGAGTACTTTATGAGTACTTCATTCATGAGTACTTTATGAGTACTTCATTCATGAGTACTTTATGAGTCCTTCATGAGTATTTCATGAGTCCTTTAGGAGTCCTTCATGAGTACTTTATGAGTACTTCATGAGTCCTTTATGAGTACTTCATGAGTCTTTTATGAGTACTTCATGAGTCCTTCATGAGTACTTCATGAGTACTTCATGAGTCCTTTATGAGTAATTCATGTGTCCTTTATGAGTACTTCATGAGTCCTTCATGAGTACTTCATGAGTACTACATGAGTCCTTCATGAGTACTTCATGAGTACATTATGAGTCCTTTATGAGTACTTCATGAGTCCTTCATGAGTACTTCATGAGTCCTTTATGAGTACTTCATGAGTACTTCATGAGTCCTTTATGAGTAATTAATGTGTCCTTTATGAGTCCTTCATGAGTACTTCATGAGTACTACATGAGTCCTTCATGAGTACTTCATGAGTACTTCATGAGTCCTTTATGAGTACTTCATGAGTCTTTTATGAGTACGTCATGAGTCCTTCATGAGTCCTTTATGAGTAATTCATGTGTCCTTTATGAGTACTTCATGAGTCCTTCATGAGTACTTCATGAGTGCTTCATGAGTACTTCATGAGTACTTCATGAGTCCTTCATGAATCCTTCATGAGTACTTCATGAGTCCTTTATGAGTAATTCATGTGTCCTTTATGAGTACTTCATGAGTCCTTCATGAGTACTTCATGAGTACTACATGAGTACTTCATGAGTCCTTCATGAGTACTTCATGAGTACATTATGAGTCCTTTATGAGTACTTCATGAGGATCAATCAGAGCATTTATATTCTATATTTGTTGTCCTAGAAAGAAGTTTAATCTGCTGCAGAAGACAAAAAATGAATGTGCACTACACTTTTGTGATTTTTGATTAGAGCAAAATAAATACAGTTGCTGTATTATAATGTTAGTGTTTTTTTCCATTGAGAAGCACTCTTATAACTTCTTATACTTGTCATTTGTTTACGCTGCACGCTACATTGTGCCTGGATTAGGACACCTACCCTCTGACCTGTTCAGTCGAATCCAGCCGGTCACTGCTGACTGGACACAAAGAGGGAAAGGTCTGATGCAGTTTCAGGGAGCGCCCACTTCCCGCGAGGGGCCGTAGATTACTGTTACTGTTGTGATGTCGAGTCGACCATCGACACAACTCTAAACAGCCTAACTTTACATTGGTTTTATAGTTTTATTCTCGTAGTTATAGTTCCAGCTCTCGTACCAAAAGAGCCGGGAGAGACTGTTAGAGTGAAAATCATTTAGAACAGGATCTTGGAGGATTCCTGAAGTCCACATTCGTCTCCTCTTCAGGGCAGTGACCTCTGGTTGAGGCTGCACCAGGGCAGGAGCCCTGATCTGACCGTGTCTAGCCCAGACCTGGGTACATTTTAAGGCCCTGGGGCCACACACAGTCTTTTGGTAAAAAAGATGAGACAGCAGTAATAAACTATTAGATGTGTAATATGTTTCTGGTATTTTCTCTTTGTTTAGGAGCTGCCACTTTGTTGAACAGTATATGGTGCACATATTGTTTGGCCTATAGTTCAAGCTTTAAACTATATGCTATGTATATATTGTTGTGTATAAAGCTTTTTATAGTGTATTGCCGTTGCTTTTATAATATTAGTGTAAAGTGGAAAAGCAGTAAAAAAAGAGTTGAGAATTACCATTTACTTAAACCTTTATATCCATCACATCAGCTGCAATATTTATTTTGTAACTACGTCTGATTGCACTGGACATTGCATTGGACAGTCTCCAACCAAAACCCAGGAAACAGAGGCTCAGTGAAGGTGGTGCAGACAGTGAAAAGGTGGACGTGTTCATAAAAAGGAAAGGTCTTAGAAGGACAGAGATCCAGCAGGACAGTACAGATAAATAATGTGTGAGGACACCTCCAACAGCAGTGTCCAGTCAGAGCAGGAGGACACCTCCAACAGCAGCGTCCAGTCAGAGCAGGAGGACACCTCCAACAGCAGTGTCCAGTCAGAGCAGGAGGACCTGAGGACACCTCCAACAGCAGTGTCCAGTCAGAGCAGGAGAGGACATCTTGCTTCCAGTAAACTGAGTGGAAATGGGATTCACTAATGGAGCCGAGAGGATGAGAAAAGTCTACAGTTAAAAACCAGGTCAAAAAATAAAAACATTCAAATCTGGAACAAAACCAACTCAGTACAAGACAAAGTGACAACAGGACAAAAGGAAGAATGTTTAGACCTGGGATTAAGGCAGGGTTGAGTAAAAAATACACACATATAAATACACCCCAAAATAATAGTAATAAAAATAAATTAAAAATGGGGCAAAGCTGTAAAGATTTGTTCAGGTATAAAATAATTGTTGATTTAAAAGTTTTTTGCTCTGGACAGACTTGAGATGAAATTTCCGTATTGATCTTACTGTTAAATAATGTAGTTTATATATATATTTATATTTATATATATATAAATATATATAAATATATATAAATATACTGTTTTCATCATTTCACAAAAGAAATCATATCTATCTTGAACTATCTTTAAAAGATAATAATGTTTAGTCTGTCTGCCAAAGCCAAAGCGTCAAAAGTGGTAAAAGCAGATTTTAGCCGGATTTCTTTTAAAATTATTCATAACTGATTTGACAAGACATTAAAAATAAGTCCTAGTTCAGTTTTTAGCAAACGCAAATGTTAGACCAGTTTCTTTGGAGACAATGGTGGAAATAGTGTTGTCACTAAAATATCAAATCAAATCAAACGTTAGCTTTTAGACAAAAATACTTTGATGTATTATCAGTGTAACACTACTGTATTTCCTTTAAATAAACCTTTATTGGTAAATGCAGGGCTTTGGAGTTTTGTCGTTGCAGTACCGTAATTGTCCACTTGTAGAATTTGTAAAACTAGCCAAGGTCAGTGACGTTTCGTAGGATTCATAACCCCATTTTAATCCCAGGTCTAAACAGGTTTACAATTGAAAACAGACATTTGACAGATTTTAAAAACAAACAATGAACCCAATGAAACTATTAACATCGAACACGGTGTAACGCGGCAGAAAACTCCGCTCTGTTCCATAAAACAGTCGTAGAGGCACAAGGTTTCAGTAATTTCCGGGTTTAGACACATGATCAGACGGTTTTTATGGCAGTTACAATGATCCGAGCTGTAAAAGTATGAATGTGTGACTCAGACTGCTTCCGAATGGATGACAGCTAATCCGCCCGGCAACAGCTGATCAGCCTGACGTCAGCCAACGCAGGGGTCGAATATTTAAAGTTATAAAGCTCTCATTTTGTCAGATTGTCTCTAGATTTATAGAATCGAAAAACAAGTTGTGGGCAGTTTAGTGCCAAAGCTTTGACCTTAATAATGTTGCAGACGAAATTTAGAAACAAATAACACTAAAAACAAAAGACAGAAATAAAACTGTTAAGAATAAACATTAGTTAAATATAATTGACTGTAATTTAATCGTTATCCTCAGACTCACAAAGTATCGTTTGTCTTTTTTTTGACAATTTTTAACTTAACTTTCGGTCAAAGTTATGCATTTATCTAATTTGTCAAAACTACTTGGTTTTAGGAGTTTTGACGCACTTGGAGGTCCATTAATTCCCTGAAGCTAGTTTGTGTAAAAATGTGTGCCATAAAAGCATCACATCAAGTTCTATCTTTAACAAAAGATAATAAAATATAAAATTCTAAATTTAAAATGGAATAGCATTAATTAGAATGAATTCAAGAAGAGTATTTTAGACTTTTTCTCATCACATTGTAATAAGGCTGGATTTAAGAGAAGTTTAATTGTTGTTGAATAGTTACAAAGGTTTCCATTTGATTTGTCCAACAACAATTCAGAGAAAACACCAATCATTGATTTCAAATATCTCAGTTTTTTCTGTCCAGTGTTTTCTAAACGTCTTGAATTTAAAAGTTACTGAAGGGCCATCGATGTGAGAATGTCTTTTTACTTTGTTTGGACAATTTCAAGCTGTTTCTCACATTTAACACCAAATCTGATGAATTTACTTCAGTTTATTTTTTTAGATTTTAGCTTTGAATTGCTTCATTAAGAAACAAAGGTGCTTCGGTCGAAGTCGTAAAATCGTTGGCGTTGTCCGTTCAAACTAAAGCGTGTGGTCATCACTAAAGTTTACTTGGAGTTTTTTCAGCTTTTCAAGAGATGCACAAGTTTCAAAGAGAGCCATATCGACAGACGGACACCGAGTCGAACAAACAACAAACAACGAATTAAAAAAACGGAATGAGCCGAGCAATCGACCCCGAACCGGCCTGGGACCCTCCGACCGACGATACAGGATGAAGAGGCTGGGTAAGGCCTCGTTTGATGTCCACTCGCTGCGGAAAACAGGAGGAAAAAGCTAAAAGGCAAGGGTTTTCTGTCGGAGAAAACGCTGAGCGCAGCAGAAACAGCATCGATCGAGTCTCTGCGAGTGAAGCGTCGAGGGAAACGGAGGATTCACCCGGAGCCACACACCGAGAGGTTCTCATCAAACTGAGAAGGCTCTGACGCACTCAGACTCCACAGTTACAGAAACTGATTATGGTTTCAATAATGTCATTATTTTAAAAACAGTGTCAGTATATCTAAAGACACGTGTAAATTATACAGTTTCACTTGATGTTACGTTCATTTATTCTAGAATATTTGATGTTTCTTCACGTTGAGAGGCTCTTTAGACTGAGCCGTGTTTTTGTGTTTGCCTGAACTTTTTAACCTTTTGGTGAATTATTGTTTCTATAAGTTTCTTTCAGTCGATTCAATTTTACATTTTTCAATTTAAATACACAGATTAGATTATTTATATTTATAAATGACATTTTGTAGAATAAGGCTTGTGAGGCTACAACAGAACGGCTCCAAACCTAAAAAGATCCACAAAACCATGAGTAACATCCAAACGGCGGATTCGTGAAGATGCAAGTTTCAACTCCATAGATCGATGGTTACAAACGGCCGTTAGAAAAAAATACTTTAAAAGCAACGGTCGACACAAACAGACCTGTCCAGACCAGTCCAGACCGGTCCAGACCAGTCCAGACCTGTCCAGACCAGTCCAGACACGTCCAGACACGTCCAGACCAGTCCAGACCGGTTCAGACCAGTCCAGACCGGTCCAGACACGTCCAGACACGCGTCCAGACCAGTCCAGACCGGTTCAGACACATCCAGACCAGTCCAGACCGGTTCAGACACATCCAGACCAGTCCAGACCGCTCCAGACCGGTTCAGACACATCCAGACCAGTCCAGACCGGTCCAGACCGGTCCAGACCAGTCCAGACACATCCAGACCAGTACAGACCAGTCCAGACCGGTCCAGACACATCCAGACCGGTCCAGACCGGTCCAGACCGGTCCAGACCAGTCCAGACACATCCAGACCAGTCCAGACCGGTCCAGACCAGTCCAGACCCGTCCAGACACATCCAGACCAGTCCAGACCGGTCCAGACCGGTCCAGATCAGTCCAGACCAGTCCAGACCAGTCCAGACCGGTCCAGACCGGTCCAGACCAGTCCAGACCGGTCCAGACCGGTCCAGATCAGTTTACTGACAATAAAAGCTGCAGATTGTCAGATCTAGACCCCGCGAGGCTGACGGCGTTTTATTATATTTATTTATGCCGTTTCGGAGCAGTCTTCATGGCACACTCATTGTTTCTACTAAAACTAAAGACACTGTAGAAAAACTGTGGTGTTTGTCAAAAAGGTGGAACATGAAGAAAATGACAGTTTGAGGCTGGACACAATTTGAAAAAACAATAAAAAGGCAATGTTTCTAACATTTTGTGTTGAATTTTTTTGCCACAGATTTTACAGAAATATATTTAAGTCACTTTTATTGGGTAAACTTTTGGCTCCAACATTGTTTATCTCTAACGTCGTTAAAGAATAAACATAAATATAAATGGAATTAAATCATAGACAGTTTTTAGGACTGGTATGATTAAGGTGTAAAACCAACCAAAAAGTCAAAAACACTGCCTTTAATATGTATCTTTACAGTGTTAAAATCTGAGTAAACCCAAACAACAATAATCTGGTTTTGTAGTTTTTTTCGGATCGGTAACAGCGTTCAAGGCGATTGGTTATGGAACAGCATGCAGTTTATACTTTTATGGTTATTGTACATTAGCTATAATCAGAGGGGGCCTGACAGACAGCGAAGGCTACTGGTGTTCAGAAGAAAGTCCAACAGATACAAACAGGTTTTGGAGTCAGTAATCGGAAGAGCGTAGAATACAAGTGTTCACAGGCACTACAATCGATCTTTTTCAATATATCGTCAGGTATGTACTGTATATGCTGGTTTTTTATTTTCACTCTTTTTCAGGTTTTTCCTTTTAGAAGAAGAAGGATAAGAAGTAGAAGAAGCTGGGATTTGGAAAGTTAAATGTAGACTGCGTAAAAAATGGACGTTTACGCGTTGACGTGTAGTACCCTCACTGTCCAGTAGGAGACGATACAAGAAGCCTAACGTTACTTTAAGGAAATGTAAACTAATTCAATCTTACTCTTTTTTTACTGACATCCTTTTGAAAAAAAGGATTAAAGTTGTTCCCGTTGTAATGCCACTAACATCCACTAAAATGACGAGAGGAAAGCGTAAGGCATTAGAACAACTCGAGGGGGTTTAGTCCTGGTTTAGTCCGGATTACATCCTGGTCTTTAGTCCGGTTCTTTCTTGGCTTAGTCTTTATTAATTTAGGCTGGGCTTTATACAGGTTTTGGCCGGGCTTAGTCCTGATTCAGTCTTGATTTAGTCTCTGTTCTGTCCTGGAGGACTAACTGTTTCTTCTACGTCCTCTAAAGACTCGGACTCTGGTTGTTTCCGGTGGGTCTACCGTCTCTATCCAATAAAAGTTCCATTACTCATTTCCAAAGACGTCCAAAAGCATGTCCACTTTTTACACAGTCTATAAACTAGGTTTGAAGACAGAAGGCAGGGTTGAAGTTCACCTGTGGATGTTTTTTTGTCATTAGTGCATAGTTCTCATGCTGTATGCTTTAAAACGCTGTCAGGATTCAAACGTCACATTTTTCCAGCACATCTCCTCTCCTCGTTTTCCACTTAGCACCTTTTAATGGTTTAGCAATAGCATTAATAAATATCTTTGCAAAGGAGCAGTGACACTGTCATTCTTTAGAGTTCAGTGTCAGGGAGCTGCTTCAGTGTTACCTGCCTCAAAGTGGGCTCGTTTGTACTCATTTCCTCTCGACACCAGGAGTAATGTCTTCCTCGGCGGCTGCTTTACACCGAGCTGTAAATTTGTGCCGGAAACAAAGACACAGGGTCAGGTTTAACAAGAGTCTCCATGGTTCAAGGATTTTTATCTAGTTTATATTAAAAAAATAACTTAAAAGTATTAGCTTTTCCACTTTCTCAAATTTAAATTGACATTGATCTAATACAATTGAAAATGTAAGAAAAATGTAATAATTTAATCCTCAAAAAAAGTATTTCAAAGATCAATTAGATAAAAATAAATAAAATTAAATAAACATAAACAAAAAGACTGTTTCCCACAAACCTCAGTTTATCTTTGTTTAAAAAAAAAAAAAAAAACTATATTTACTTTTTCTGACGATGTTAATATAAAATTATCTATATTTTTAACGCCATTTTTTACACAAAAGCTAAAATTAAACAAAAGCGTATCAATTTGTATTTTCCATAAATGTTAAATAGAATTGTAAATAAAGTGTTCAAAGTAACAAATAAATTAGGTCTAGCGTGTTTCATTTAAAACAACATTTTAAGGAAATAACATGAAAATCTCATCCAATTAAAACCTTTAGAATGAAATTATACTTTGTGTTGTATTCATTTCAAAAGTTTCTATAAAATAACCCTTTACAGACCCCCACACATTTTAATATCCACCTGGGCTGCTGCAGCTCATCACTCCACCTAGTGGCACTAAACAGTATAACAGTCTGGCGTTTGATAAATAAGAAATTCCTTTAGAGACTTTTTAAGCCATGTCCAAAATGAATGCTCTTTCCAAAGTAAAATGAATAATAAAACCAGTTTCTCCTGAAGCAGCTCCCTTCGCCGCTCGATTGTTCTTTGATTTTATTACATTTCACATCAGCAGGTCTCAAAGTGTCGGGCGAATAAAAATACCCTGGTTTTAAGGAAAAACACTGAAGAATTCTGCCTTTTTCTCGCTGTTTTTAAAAACCACTGACATTTTTACATTTGACCCTGAAGCACAGACTCGCACAGCGGTCTGTCTCACGGATTCTCCACGTCTTTATTCCTTTAACGTCTTTGAAGGCAACAAAGTACCTTCCAAACCCTGTGTCCTGTTTCGCAGAATTCTTCAGAAGATAAATTATTTGAGCAAAAGGAAGGAAAGCCTGTGGTTAAAAGGGGACTCTTCTGCGAACAGGCCTGCGCTCGTGTTGCTGGTCGGACAAAGCTTTGGTTTCCACGTCCGTGAGCAGTTCTCAGGTCAGTCTTTCGTAGGAAAGGTCCGTGCTGGTGTGTTGGTGGTAGGCTCAGAGCGCTCTCGGACCGGAGGCTGGACTCGTGTTAGTGATGGAAACGAGCTCATGTGGTGGTCTTCTTAAAACGTCCAACAGACATCCACTGAACCAGAAAGAAAAGCTCACTTTCAACCATGGTGTGATGTGAGTTTGGTGCAGTCCAGGGTTTTGGTTTTAAACAGAGCCTGGTCCAGACCTCGGCACGTTTATTAGGATTTGAATAAAAACTGGTGTCTTTCAACTGAACATGGCTCGAGCCGGAGTCTTGGTCTAGATTAAAATACTCATTTTGACAGGTCTGTTAAAATAAAGTTGATCTGTATCACAATAAAACCTGTCAATATTTTGTTACAGACATTATAACCTATTGTTATAACAAGATAAGTGACATAACATGATAAAACTGATCCGTTTCATTGAGATACAGATCTTTTTGGATGTGTTACTGACCTGGCAGCAAAAAGGTTTTGTAGTATTTTTAGAAAAAAGCTAAAAGACACATTCAGGAAATGTTAAAGATGAGAATATTTGGTAAAAAGCCGTTGTCACTAATGATCGTACAAATAAAATGGTCTTTTCACTGAAGAAGTGTGGATGTTAATTGAAGTTTAAGAGTCTGACGAGAAGCACAGAAACTCAGATCACACAGTGTTTTCGGCGACGGCTCGTGTAGCTGCTCATTTCGAGTTTGTCCGTGTTCGCCGAGCGTCAGTGGATGCGTGGATGGACGGAGGAGGAAGAAGCAAAGCTGAAGGTGGTGTGGTCAAACAAATAAAGAAATGGAAAAGCAAAAGAACCATGTTGCATAATCGAGCAGTTTATTTTCCGCATGGAATGGTGAACACAAAATAAGATGCCTTCCGAGATGCATTTATAGGGCATCCTTTGGCCGGCTTTTCATCGTCACCTGCCTAAAAACTAAATGCATAAAAACACACTCTGTTCCTGCCTTTTCCTCGGCTTTACCTAGATTTAGCTTCTGATGCAACAAATAACCTTCAAAAACATACAGCAAACTGTAACATCCATTTACAATGGTCTTTCACCGCAGCCCTGTGCTTTTGAAGCATCGACAGAGGAACACTTCTTAAATACAGACAAAAAGCAAAAACAAAAGGAGAAAACACAGAAGAGAAGGAAACGGGATGTTTACAACTTAAATCCAGTTTCCCAAATAAGAAACCATTTCTAATAATGTGGCCTCGGTACAAACAGTTCACGACACTAGTTTTCCTTGTTACAAAAGTCCTGCATATAAAATAGGGCAGCTTTAAAATCAGTGTAATTAATAAAACTATACAACATACAAACACGACTGCCTTCGTGAAAAGAGCTCAGAAACTCTCCCTTTTTAAGAATTCGTCCGCTTCAAACTAAATTACACACGACAACACAACACAAACAGAAAACTGCCCAAACTATTGCTTCGTTTAAACGACTTTTTCCCTCTTTTATTAAAAACGGATCTACAGCTCGGAGTTAATGATTAGATGCTCGGCTGTTTTCAGGTTTTTCTGACACTTTTAAAAATGTCCGTGCAATATATTTTTACACTTTTACTTCATTTCCTTTGCTTTTGTAAGCCCTGGAAGCAGTCTTTTTTGTTTTTTTTTACGTTTTATTTCATATTTAGTGCAGATAATTAAGGAAGTAATGCCCAACTCGTGGCTAAAGGGTGACACCAAACAAACACAAAAAGATGGAACGATTGGACGAAGATCTAACAGTGATCGGAAATGGAGCAGAGCTTTTATATCTTTGTCTTCAGGAGGTTTTTATCTGATGCGTTTGTTTTCTGACAGTGACTCGATGGGTTCGATGTATTTGTGAGGAAAGATAAGCCCCGGGCCGACGCTCGAGGGACGTGTTCCAGGAAAAATCAAATATGATATACATAAGATTTTTACGAGTTATATTTTGTATTTTGTAACCTAAACAAAACCTGAATTATAAACCGGAGTTAGATTTATTCAAAAACAAAAGAATCCGATCAGATTTGGGGCCTCATGAAAACTCCTGGAACATGATTCTCCAGATTATTCTTTATAAAGATCCATTTCCAGTCACTGTTTCTGTTCCTTTTTTTATCGTGGACACAAACGACTAAAGAGGTGTGGGACATTAAAACGTGTGCGATGGTGAAGTTGGACTTAAGGCTTATTTGTGACGAAGAAATCAGAATAAATCGGTTAAAGAAAGACCCGGTTTACGGCACAAACCGAGGCGGGACGTGCCCCGGACGGGGATCGCAAACTTTGGTTGAAAGTAACGACAAACAACAACCAAACTTAAAAACGAAAGCAGAAAAAGTGAGTGCAAGTAGGAATTGCATATTTAATGTCCTCATTTATGGGAACAAAACATTAAAATAAAAAAAAGAGAAGGACTCGAAGATTTTCTATCGACGTGAAACGAGGAAGACTTAATTCCGACTGAACGAATAAAATAAAGATAATCTGAGAATGTTAGTGTTGCAGATCTGAGCTTTTATAGACGTCAAAATTTTGTAAAATGAGCAAAAGCTGTAACTAATAAAGATATCCATTCTATGTATTTGGTTGTCTCTCTTATTTATTTATTTTTATTTTTTTATTATCCTGCTTTAGTTTATTTCCAGGAAGTTCCGGCTCAACGCAAAGCAAACCCTCCGTAAAAATGACACACTGTGTCTCAGACCACCTCCTCTGTCCCGGGCCCCCACAGAGGCCCCCACAAACAGAGCGAGGGTCTCAGTCTCTGTCCCGGGCCCCCACAGAGGCCCCCACAAACAGAGCGAGGGTCTCAGTCTCTGTCCCGGGCCCCCACAAACAGAGCGAGGGTCTCAGTCTCTGTCCCGGGCCCCCACAGAGGCCCCCACAAACAGAGCGAGGGTCTCAGTCTCTGGCCCGGGCCCCCACAGAGGCCCCCACAAACAGAGCGAGGGTGATGAAAAACTAGGACCGTTTCTAAACAAAGGTTCTATCTTTTGAAGGTCAAAGGTCCTCAAAATGGCGTCCATAATCATGGAACAGCCCTCTTCAAAGAGAGGCGGGGGTCTGAGTTACTTTCCTCCGTTTAGCGCTTACAAAACGTATTATATTCTTAATATATTTGTACATATACATATATAAATGTATAATAAAACACTGACCACAGATAAAACGGAGTTAGCTGCTAACACTCGTCACTGAGAAATCTAGAGTCTGAAGTGTCTTTAAGGCCGACAGATTGAGATTCATTGGTTTGAGTAAACATTAGCTGTATTTAAGTACATTTAGCTGTTAGCTTAGTGACACTTCATAGATTTCTCTTGCTTTAATGATCAGTAACAAAATAAATCTGTTTAAAAATGACCTCAATTCTTTGCTCATTTTACAAAATTAGCTTTTTTGTTTTGTGTTGGACCTGATTTTAGCTTTGTTAAATTCACCCGTAAAGTCTGTAAAGGCGTTGCCTCTTTGTGTTAATGCATATCTCCTCCTCCATTTCTCTTAAAAAAGCACGGTACAGGGATAAAAGACGATGTTTTTCGGGCCGGACCAAAGGCACATCGACGAGGGACAGAAACAGATTCTAAAGGACAGAACATTGAAACTGAAACCAAAGCCAAAGGAGCTGGTTGATAGAAAACACAGACGGCTCGTGGGAAGTGCCTGGTGTTGGGTTTGTACAATATAGTGTCTTTATTTCACGAACTACGTCATCTATGGAAACACCTTCCACTAACACTACAGCATGCATTTTTTACTGGTTTTTTGAGCACATTTTGTCACTTTTATTCTTCTCTGACGCTTGATGTGTGTGCACGTGTGAATATATATATTTATTCATATATAGTACAGGAAAAGGAAAAGAAAAACTGGATGGATAAATGGGAAGTGTGAAGTGCTCATTTATTTTTCACAAACGCCCCCGCTGAACTCTTCAGGATTAAGTGCGACTTTGTCATTAACGTGGCCACACCCACTTTCAGATTCGTTTCCTTCTGGAGACATTAGTGCTTTTCTGTCGGAGTTAGGGCCTGTTACTGGACACTCCACAGACCTGCAACAAATATAAATAATACAGAATACTCCACAAAACCTCCTTAAACGGCTCAATTAGAAATCTCAGGTAGCATTAACACGACTGACTCTCTTTCCCGAAAACAGCTGCAATTTCACCAAAATAATCAGAAAACGGCAAAGCTTTAAACTAATTCTGAGAACGACATGGCACAGTTCGTTACATAACTTCATCAGATTCATTTTGTTACCTCGAGTTAAGTTACGTTACATAACATCGGTTTAGCGTTAGCCTACTTTGGGCCTGGATTTTAAACGTCAGAGATTCAAGTTTAACATTGAACAGATTAAGGACTGGAGGCTTTGAGCCGGTCGTCATTTTATTTGAACGCGTTATAAACAGGACAGTGCTTAAGCATTTGTCAGTTGTCCTTGGCTTTTAGCACAAACATGTCTAATATAGGTTTTTATTTTCAGCCGAGCAGAGCTGACTGGAGCAGGGTTTAGACAGCACTACACTGTTCACGTGAGTAAGAAACGAAGAAACTTAGACGAGTATGTTGAAGAAAAGAACAATAATCAAACAGTGCTCTTCGTCGTCTGGGTTTGTCTTTTGAGAAATCGTCTAAATAAGTTCAAGATATTGCCATAGCTTTTTACTAAATCCATTTCTCCGAAGGGTTTTAACGCTGATTTCTTTTGTGCCCTGACATTTTAGAGTCCCAGAGGCGAGACTAGAAAGGAAATGATATATTTAGATATACTTTTCCACCACCGAGTGCTATCTTACAAAGGTATTTAACTATCCAACAGCTAGCCAGCACAATTGCACTTTCCACACGATTATTCTTCCACTGCTTTCACTTTAATCCCTTCTTTTCCTGGATTTCGACCACTGACCTGACGGACTGTGGATGAAGGAAGAACAGGGCTCCTACGCAGCATGGACACTATGACACAAAAGAATACGAATAAAAACACCGACAGGAGCTGCAGGAACATTACAGTGCTTCATGTTTCAAGAAAATGTTCCGTTTGTGCAGCCACTAAAAGCCTTTGTAATGTCAATATTTTAAAAAAGCAGTATTTGTTTTCATGTGTTGATCATTGATTCAAACATTAAATTAATCAAACCACTTTGAGCTCGATGATCCTTGTTGGAAAACAAAGGAACTCCGACGTCAAATGTGGAAAGACTTATGGATGGTTGGTAAAGTGCGGTGTTTCCATGTAAACGTAGGAACCCTGGTTAAAGAAGAGCGAGAGGGACAAAGGGCTGAAATGAACAATGAGCCATGAAGCCTCCCAGAAAAACCAGCCCTGATCCACCGCTTTTACAACGTTTTAAAACCCAAAAGCGTAGACTTCCTTTAAAGATGGATAAACTTGCATTGCTTGTTACAATTGGCTCATGTTGAAGCCAGTTCTGTGGATTGATTGTTCTCTTCTTGGAGTTCTGGGGGGTCGGGATGTCAAAGTGGGATTTTTATTTGTCATGACTGACACTAACACGATGCAACCTTTTCAACCACGTTAAGCCAGTCACTGAGAAAGTGCAGAATAAGCCCTGCACATGTGACCTTAGCTAAGGTTACTCTGGGCAGAGCCTGTTGCTACGTGCTAACGTTAGCCTGTAAACCTCCCTCGGCTGCACCTTGAGACAGAGGCTTATCAAAGGAATTCATTATTATTTGAATTAATCTTAAAAGAAACCAAGGAGCAATATATATTTTTTATGAACTACTGTAAAGTTTTGTCAAAATGTTTGTATAATCCAGACGTTTACGTTCCCATTTCATCTGCAGTCTTAAATAAAATAAAAAATAAAGCATTGTTTGGAAAATGGCTGACGTGACAAAGGCCTACGTGCGCTCGCTGCAGTGACTGCCTTTAGAATAAAAAATGGAGACAAAAGGGTCATGGCCCCTTTGTCTTTGAAAGAATCCCAATGAAATAATAATTATGAGACATATTTTGAGGTAAAAAGTTGCATGGAGTTATTTCAAGCCAAAAAGACAAAATACTGTTATGAACCTATTCAAAAAACCAATGGATGAAGTGAAGAAAATACCAGGGTCCTTTGGTTTGTCGCTGGCCATTGTACCTTTTCACAAGGTTGCATATAAAATTTATAGGACAATGATTTTTTACAGTGAGCTAAGTCCCGGAGGAAAGCATATTGAATTATGTTTATGACTTTTGGAGCAGGCAGATGGAGATATAAACAAAATGGCTTCATATTTTGGGTTTGTCCATCTTTAAATGCGGTCTACGGCGACAGTCTCACCTGCCAAACCTTTAACGTCACTCGTAGTAAATCGGCAGGCGTTATTTTTCTTTGTTTTTTTTTGTTCTACACCTGGCCGTTTGAAATCTTTCCGTAAAGGTCCGTGTCCGTTTGGAAAGATCCGTTTTGATGCTTCCAAAAATCAGTCCATCCTTTCAGGTGAATAAGACTTCGAAGAACCGTAAAGATTCTTCGTGATGATCTCAGAACCCCAACATGGCCGCCCCAAAAGGAGCAGTGATTTGATTAAACTCCTGCGGGACACTTTGAAGGGACGCCCTGCGATTCTGAGTCAGTTCGGGCTCCTGTCGGGACTCCTCCTCCTGGTTTGCTTTTGGAAGAAGTAGACAATGATTGAGGGTCTGGCACTAAATACCGACGTACCGGAAGAATAACCGTACATTTTTTCATTAAAGTTAGCTTGGATCCGTTGTAGCCATGCTGATGCTGTGTAGAGTCTTCTGGAATATGGCGTTAAAAGGGAGTTTAGGGCTCACTGTCGCAGCTGGCGTCGAGAAGAGGTCACAGTTCGAGGAGGAAGAGGAAGAAAGGGCTGCAGCGATTGTTGAAAACAGACGACTGGAGGCTTCTCGAGTCCTTATCCCAGGTACCACTGCAAAAAACACACACCGTATTAAAACAACACAGTGGTTTAATGCTGGTAATAAGAAACCGTTACTTCATCAGCCTCTTAATGTCCCGCCTCCCACTGGAACTCCCTGACCCTTGACCTGACCCTCATCAAATGTCTTTACACTTTTAAAAAACATCTGAAAACTTACCTTTTTAGAAACGCCTTTGATTTTTTAGTGTGTTGTTATTACGGCTCCTATTTTAGGGTTCAGAGGTCACCAGGCCTCGTTAGCGCAGTAGGCAGCGCGTCAGTCTCATAATCTGAAGGTCGTGAGTTCGATCCTCACACGGGGCAGAGCTGTTTTGAACTCAAGCCTTCTGTCTTAGACTAAAGTAAACCAGGACTAACAACGAACTCTTTTTTGATTCTTTGTTAAAAATTCTAAAATGGCAGCAGAACTCCCCAGATTTCAAATGAACTGTTCATTAAACTCTATCTTCAAACGTTTCCTTTAAATAAAACATGTAGATATTTATTATTTTCATTATTATTATTAGAATAAAGTGTCTTTGTGACATAAAGACATTAGATTCAATCAATATCAAAAAAAGTTAAGGATTTGATCTTTTTCTCACATCTTTGTTTGGCTGCTTTTATTGACGTTGGTCCAGGTCCCTTTATTTCCTTTTGTTATTTACTGGTTCAGCAGTTTTCTTTTATTTACAGCGGTGTGGTCCCGGCGGCAGCCTGTGGAGGGCAGCAGCAGGACTAGGATTAGCTTTAGATCTGCTTTGGGACACTTTCTTGTTTCTGGGACAGATTCTCTCTCCCCTTTTCTGTTTTTTTCTTTTTGGCCAGTGTTTGCAGCACCTTTTTATCCGTAAACTCCCAGCGAGGAACACAAAGTTAGACTTTCTCATTTTAAGGTGTGAACAAACTGGGACAGATTTAAAGCACTGCAGGAGGCCGCTGTGTTTATTGATTTACCGCGTGATCATAAACCCGAGTCGGGTCTAGACTTCAAACACACCGCCACAACTCAATAAACCTCGTGAGGACTTAGAAGAGCATTTATGAAGGTAAAAACGAACCATGGAACCAGAAACAGTAACGCTTACAATACAAACCAAATGAATGGCATTAAAAAAGTCAATCTAAAATGGATCAAGAAGGAAATGTAAACCAAACCAGTCCAAGTCCAGACTAAAGCAGCACTAAACCTGTTAATGTGCTCTAATAAGAGCTTCACATGGTTTAATCTGGTTGTGTCTGAATTAATGGTAGGTTTCTTTTTGAGTTTGTGTCATTATTGCAGTTGTGCAGTTTTTTATTGGTTTTCTTGTTTTGCTGATGTTGGTCAATTCTGTCTCAAAGTTTCCTTTTTTAATTTACATTCCACCTTCCTTTCCTACTTCCTTCTTAAATACGATTTGAGCTTTTTCTCATGACTTTTCCCTTTCGTTGAACTTTGCAGAGTCCTCACAAAGACAGTATAAACCTGAGAGTAATCCATCTCACACTGGTCAGTATCGATCCGACACAAGCTGCTACCCCTCGTTCCTTCCTTGATTCACTTCCTTCCTTCCTTCCTTCCTTCCTTCCTTTAGCTTTAACTCGTTCCAGGTTCAAGTTCAGCGCTGTCTTAGATCATGTCTCGTTGCCACGGACGACGAGACGCTCGAGACGTGACTCCCATCGACAACATCTCCCCCTCCTCCCTTCACTGCTCTCCTCCTTCCCTCCTTCCCTCCTTCCTTCCCTTTGCATCTTCTACTTTCCATTAAAGAAAACGGTTCTGAGTTGTTGAATTCGTTGACTGTAAATGTGAATGTTGCGGCTGGTCCTTCTGTTACAGAGTGATGTCGATAAGTAACACAATGGAACCATGATGAGGACAAGAATTTAAAACAGGCTGCAAGACTTAGACTCAGTCAGGAATAAACTAGGACTAAACAAGGATTAAACTGGGATTAAAAGATTTAACTTGGGCTTAATTCAGGATTAAATCAGAACAGAGGCAGGTCTGAATAAGATCTGTGATGAAACCAGACTCAGGTGAAGGTACTCAGGCCTCGTTAGCGCAGTAGGCAGCGCGTCAGTCTCATAATCTGAAGGTTGTGAGTTCAATCCTCACACGGGGCAGAGCTCTTTTTAACTGAAGCCTTCAGTTTGAGTCTCATTAAAGCTGGACCAAAACTTTTTAAAAGATTATTCGGCTTTTAGTGTAAATGATAAACCAAAGCAGAGTCAGACAATCCAACAATACAACAGTACGATTAACCAGGGTGAAAAGTAGGACTAATAAGATCCAAACCAGGTCCAAATCAGGACTAAATCTACTTAAACCAGGTCTTAAATGGAACTAAAACTGGTCAAAACTCTATCTACAAAACAAGAAACTAAACTCAGGATAAAAAAAAGAACCACACTAAATAGAGTTTGAACTAATCAATAATAAAGCCCGGATTAAAGCAGGACTAAAGCAGGTCTAAACCAGGTCTAAAGCAGGTCTAAAGCAGGACTAAAGCAGGTCTAAAGCAGGTCTAAAGCAGGTCTAAAACTGGACTAAAGCAGGACTAAAGCAGGTCTAAAGCAGGTCTAAAGCAGGTCTAAAGCAGGACTAAAGCAGGTCTAAACCAGGTCTAAAGCAGGTCTAAAGCAGGACTAAAGCAGGTCTAAAGCAGGTCTAAAGCAGGTCTAAAACTGGACTAAAGCAGGACTAAAGCAGGTCTAAACCAGGTCTAAAGCAGGTCTAAAGCAGGACTAAAGCAGGTCTAAAGCAGGTCTAAAGCAGGTCTAAAACTGGACTAAAGCAGGACTAAAGCAGGTCTAAAGCAGGTCTAAAGCAGGACTAAAGCAGGTCTAAAGCAGGACTAAAGCAGGTCTAAAGCAGGTCTAAAGCAGGACTAAAGCAGGTCTAAAGCAGGTCTAAAGCAGGTCTAAAACTGGACTAAAGCAGGACTAAAGCAGGTCTAAAGCAGGTCTAAAGCAGGTCTAAAGCAGGACTAAAGCAGGACTAAACCAGGACTAAAGCAGGTCTAAAGCAGGACTAAAGCAGGACTAAAGCAGGTCTAAAGCAGGACTAAAGCAGGACTAAAGCAGGTCTAAAGCAGGTCTAAAGCAGGTCTAAAGCAGGACTAAAGCAGGACTAAAGCAGGTCTAAAGCAGGTCTAAACCAGGACTAAAGCAGGACTAAAGCAGGTCTAAAGCAGGACTAAAGCAGGATTAAAGCAGGACTAAAGCAGGACTAAACCAGGACTAAAGCAGGACTAAAGCAGGTCTAAAGCAGGACTAAAGCAGGACTAAAGCAGGACTAAACCAGGACTAAAGCAGGTCTAAACCAGGACTAAACCAGGACTAAAGCAGGTCTAAAGCAGGACTAAAGCAGGACTAAACCAGGACAAAACCAGGCTTAAACCAGGACTAAACCAGGTCTAACCAGGACTAAAGCAGGACTAAAGCAGGACTAAAGCAGGACTAAACCAGGTCTAAAGCAGGACTAAAGCAGGACTAAAGCAGGACTAAACCAGGACTAAAGCAGGACTAAAGCAGGACTAAACCAGGACTAAAGCAGGACTAAAGCAGGACTAAACCAGGACAAAACCAGGCTTAAACCAGGACTAAACCAGGTCTAACCAGGACTAAAGCAGGACTAAAGCAGGTCTAAAGCAGGACTAAAGCAGGTCTAAAGCAGGTCTAAAGCAGGTCTAAACCAGGTCTAAACCAGGACTAAACCAGGCTTAAACCAGGACTAAACCAGGTCTAACCAGGACTAAAGCAGGACTAAAGCAGGACTAAACCAGGACTAAAGCAGGACTAAAGCAGGGCTAAACCAGGACAAAACCAGGCTTAAACCAGGCTTAAACCAGGACTAAACCAGGTCTAACCAGGACTAAAGCAGGACTAAACCAGGTCTAAAGCAGGTCTAAAGCAGGTCTAAAGCAGGTCTAAAGCAGGACTAAAGCAGGTCTAAACCAGGTCTAAAGCAGGTCTAAAGCAGGACTAAAGCAGGTCTAAAGCAGGTCTAAAGCAGGTCTAAAACTGGACTAAAGCAGGACTAAAGCAGGTCTAAACCAGGTCTAAAGCAGGTCTAAAGCAGGACTAAAGCAGGTCTAAAGCAGGTCTAAAGCAGGTCTAAAACTGGACTAAAGCAGGACTAAAGCAGGTCTAAAGCAGGTCTAAAGCAGGACTAAAGCAGGTCTAAAGCAGGACTAAAGCAGGTCTAAAGCAGGTCTAAAGCAGGACTAAAGCAGGTCTAAAGCAGGTCTAAAGCAGGTCTAAAACTGGACTAAAGCAGGACTAAAGCAGGTCTAAAGCAGGTCTAAAGCAGGTCTAAAGCAGGACTAAAGCAGGACTAAACCAGGACTAAAGCAGGTCTAAAGCAGGACTAAAGCAGGACTAAAGCAGGTCTAAAGCAGGACTAAAGCAGGACTAAAGCAGGTCTAAAGCAGGTCTAAAGCAGGTCTAAAGCAGGACTAAAGCAGGACTAAAGCAGGTCTAAAGCAGGTCTAAACCAGGACTAAAGCAGGACTAAAGCAGGTCTAAAGCAGGACTAAAGCAGGATTAAAGCAGGACTAAAGCAGGACTAAACCAGGACTAAAGCAGGACTAAAGCAGGTCTAAAGCAGGACTAAAGCAGGACTAAAGCAGGACTAAACCAGGACTAAAGCAGGTCTAAACCAGGACTAAACCAGGACTAAAGCAGGTCTAAAGCAGGACTAAAGCAGGACTAAACCAGGACAAAACCAGGCTTAAACCAGGACTAAACCAGGTCTAACCAGGACTAAAGCAGGACTAAAGCAGGACTAAAGCAGGACTAAACCAGGTCTAAAGCAGGACTAAAGCAGGACTAAAGCAGGACTAAACCAGGACTAAAGCAGGACTAAAGCAGGACTAAACCAGGACTAAAGCAGGACTAAAGCAGGACTAAACCAGGACAAAACCAGGCTTAAACCAGGACTAAACCAGGTCTAACCAGGACTAAAGCAGGACTAAAGCAGGTCTAAAGCAGGACTAAAGCAGGACTAAAGCAGGACTAAAGCAGGACTAAACCAGGACAAAACCAGGCTTAAACCAGGACTAAACCAGGTCTAACCAGGACTAAAGCAGGACTAAAGCAGGACTAAACCAGGACTAAAGCAGGACTAAAGCAGGGCTAAACCAGGACAAAACCAGGCTTAAACCAGGCTTAAACCAGGACTAAACCAGGTCTAACCAGGACTAAAGCAGGACTAAACCATCTTTAACCCTTGAGTCTAATCCATTTAAAGAGTGGAGTCCGGGGTCAGAGCGTCCCCACTTTGCAGATTAAACCGGCCTGGCCACGGTCCCGGTCTGGATCTGCCGTGAGTCTTCTCGGGACAGCGCCGCAGCAGCCGAGCGAGAGAGGGAGGGGGCAGAAGAAAGTCCCGCGTCAGCAGCTCGTATTGATTAAACCTAACCTCGGCCCTCTCCTCTATCACTACAGCTCTCACCGCAGTGGAATTACAACGAGCCACAGCCCTGCGACAGAGACCGGACCGGGCCAGACCGGACCAGACCAGAGACCGGACCAGACCAGAGACCAGAGACCAGACCGGACCAGACCGGACCAGACCAGAGACCGGACCAGACCAGAGACCAGACCGGACCAGACCGGAGACCAGACCGGACCAGACCAGAGACCGGACCAGACCAGACCAGAGACCGGACCAGACCAGACCAGAGACCAGGCGGACCAGACCAGGGCCGGACCAGAGACCAGACCAGGGCCGGACCAGACCAGACCAGGGCGGACCAGACCAGAGACCAGGCCGGACCAGACCGGAGACCAGGGCGGACCAGACCAGGGCCGGACCAGAGGCCGGACCAGACCAGGGCGGACCAGACCAGACCAGGGCCGGACCAGACCAGACCAGAGACCGGACCAGACCAGACCAGAGACCGGAGCAGACCAGACCAGAGACCAGACCGGACCAGACCAGAGACCGGACCAGAGACCAGACCAGAGACCGGACCAGACCAGACCAGAGACCGGACCAGACCAGAGACCAGACCGGACCAGACCGGAGACCAGACCGGACCAGACCAGAGACCGGACCAGAGACCGGACCAGACCAGAGACCGGACCAGACCAGACCAGAGACCGGACCAGAGACCAGACCAGAGACCGGACCAGACCAGACCAGAGACCGGACCAGACCAGACCAGAGACCAGACCGGACCAGAGACCAGACCGGACCAGACCAGAGACCAGACCGGACCAGACCAGACCAGACCAGACCAGACCAGAGACCGGACCAGACCAGGGCGGACCAGGGCCGGACCAGACCGGAGACCAGGACAGACCAGACCAGGGCCGGACCAGACCAGAGACCAGGCTGGACCAGACCGAGACCAGACCGGACCAGACCAGGGCCGGACCAGAGACCGGACCAGAGGCCGGACCAGACCAGAGGCCGGACCAGACCAGACCAGAGACCAGACCGGACCAGAGACCAGACCAGAGGCCGGACCAGACCAGACCAGACCAGGGCCGGACCAGGGCCGGACCAGAGGCGGACCAGACCAGGGCGGACCAGACCAGACCAGAGACCAGGCCGGACCAGAGACCAGGCCGGACCAGACCAGAGACCGGACCAGACCAGAGACCAGAGACCAGGCGGACCAGACCGGACCAGACCAGACCAGAGACCAGACCAGACCGGACCAGACCAGACCAGGGCGGACCAGACCAGACCAGAGACCAGGACCGGACCAGACCAGGGCCGGACCAGAGACTAGACCAGAGACCGGACCAGACCAGACCAGAGACCGGACCAGACCAGAGACCAGACCGGACCAGACCGGAGACCAGACCGGACCAGACCAGAGACCGGACCAGAGACCGGACCAGACCAGAGACCGGACCAGACCAGACCAGAGACCGGACCAGACCAGACCAGAGACCGGAGCAGACCAGACCAGAGACCAGACCGGACCAGACCAGAGACCGGACCAGAGACCAGACCAGGGCGGACCAGACCAGACCAGACCGGACCAGACCAGGGCCAGGACCAGACCGGACCAGACCGAGACCAGACCGGACCAGACCAGAGACCGGACCAGAGACCGGACCAGACCAGGAGACCGGACCAGACCAGACCAGGGCGGACCAGAGACCAGACCAGGACCGGACCAGACCAGACCAGAGACCGGACCAGACCAGACCAGAGACCAGACCGGACCAGAGACCAGACCAGACCAGACCAGACCAGGGCCGGACCAGACCAGGGCCGGACCAGACCGGACCAGACCGGAGACCAGACCAGACCAGACCAGGGCCGGACCAGACCAGAGACCAGACTGGACCAGACCAGAGACCAGGCGGACCAGACCAGGGCCGGACCAGAGACCGGACCAGAGACCGGACCAGACCAGAGGCCGGACCAGACCAGACCAGAGACCAGACCGGACCAGAGACCAGACCAGAGACCGGACCAGACCAGACCAGACCAGAGGCCGGACCAGAGGCCGGACCAGGGCCGGACCAGACCAGAGGCGGACCAGACCAGACCAGAGACCAGACCGGACCAGAGACCAGGCCGGACCAGAGACCAGGACCGGACCGGACCAGACCAGACCAGACCAGACCAGGGACCGGACCAGACCAGAGACCGGACCAGACCGGACCAGACCGGAGACCAGACCAGACCAGACCAGAGACCGGACCAGACCAGAGACCAGACTGGACCAGACCGGAGACCAGACCGGACCAGACCGGAGACCAGACCAGACCAGAGACCAGACCGGACAAGACCAGACCAGAGACCGGACCAGACCAGACCAGACCAGAGACCAGACCGGACCAGACCAGAGACCGGACCAGACCAAAACAGAGACCAGACCGGACAAGACCAGACCAGACCAGAGACCAGACCGGACAAGACCAGACCAGAGACCAGACCGGACCAGACCAGAGACCGGACCAGACCGGAGACCAGACCGGACCAGACCGGAGACCAGACCGGACCAGACCAGAGACCGGACCAGACCAGACCAGAGACCGGACCAGACCAGACCAGAGACCAGACCGGACCAGACCAGAGACCGGACCAGAGACCAGACCAGAGACCGGACCAGACCAGAGACCAGACCGGACCAGACCGGAGACCAGACCGGACCAGACCAGACCAGACCAGACCAGACCAGACCAGAGACCGGACCAGAGACCGGACCAGACCAGACCAGACCAGAGACCGGACCAGAGACCGGACCAGACCAGACCAGACCAGACCAGGGCCGGACTGGGCCAGAGACCAGACCGGACCAGACCGGGCCGGACCAGACCGGACCAGACCAGGGCGGACCAGACCAGACCAGGGCGGACCAGACCAGACCAGAGACCGGACCAGACCAGACCAGAGACCAGGCCGGACCAGACCAGGGCCGGACCAGAGACCAGACCAGAGGCCGGACCGGGCCGGACCAGACCGGAGACCAGGCGGACCAGACCAGACCAGACCAGACCAGAGACCGGACCAGACCAGAGACCAGGCGGACCAGACCGGAGACCAGACCGGACCAGACCAGGGCGGACCAGACCAGACCAGGGCCGGACCAGACCAGACCAGAGGCCGGACCAGACCAGACCAGAGACCAGGACCGGACCAGACCAGGGCCGGACCAGAGACCAGACCAGGGCGGACCAGACCGGACCAGACCGGAGACCAGGCCGGACCAGACCAGACCAGACCAGACCAGACCAGACCAGGGCCGGACCAGAGGCCGGACCAGACCAGACCAGGGCCGGACCAGGGCCGGACCGGACCAGACCAGACCAGACCAGACCGGACTGGGCCGGGCCGAGACCAGACCAGGGCCGGACCAGAGACCAGACCAGAGACCGGACCAGACCAGACCAGGGCCGGACCAGAGGCCGGACCAGGACCAGACCAGAGACCGGACCAGGGCGGACCAGACCAGACCAGACCAGGGCCGGACCAGACCAGGGCGGACCAGGACCAGACCAGACCAGACCAGGGCGGACCAGACCAGGCCAGACCAGAGACCAGACGGACCAGACCGGAGACCAGGCGGACCAGACCAGAGACCGGACCAGAGACCAGACCAGACCGGACCAGACCGGACCAGACCAGAGACCGGACCAGAGACCAGACCGGACCGGACCAGACCAGAGTCACAGCCCTGCTACAGAGACCAGACTGGACCGGACCAGGCCAGACCGGACCAGACCGGAGACCAGACCGGACCAGACCAGAGACCAGACCAGAGACCGGACCAGACCAGGGCCGGACCAGACCAGACCGACCGGACCAGAGAGACCAGACCAGGGCCGGACCAGACCAGACCAGAGGCCGGACCAGACCAGAGACCAGGCGGACCAGACCGGAGACCAGACCGGACCAGACCAGGGCGGACCAGACCAGACCAGAGACCGGACCAGACCAGACCAGGGCCGGACCAGACCAGACCAGAGACCAGACCGGACCAGACCAGGGCCGGACCAGGACCAGACCAGGACCGGACCAGACCAGAGACCAGACCGGACCAGGGCCGGAGACCAGGGCGGACCAGACCAGACCAGACCAGACCAGACCAGACCAGGGCCGGACCAGGGCCGGACCAGACCAGACCAGACCAGACCAGAGACCGGACCGGGCCGGGCGGACCAGACCAGGGCGGACCAGAGACCAGACCAGGGCCGGACCAGACCAGACCAGGGCGGACCAGACCAGACCAGACCGGACCAGACCAGAGACCAGAGACCAGGCCGGACCAGACCAGACCAGACCAGACCAGACCAGAGACCGGACCAGACCAGAGGCGGACCAGACCGGAGACCAGACCAGACCAGACCAGAGGCCGGACCAGACCAGAGACCAGACTGGACCAGACCGGAGACCAGACCGGACCAGACCAGAGACCGGACCAGGGCGGACCAGAGGCGGACCAGACCAGAGACCGGACCAGACCAGACCAGAGACCAGACCGGACCAGAGACCAGACAAGAGACCGGACCAGACCAGACCAGACCAGAGACCGGACCAGAGACCGGACCAGAGACCGGACCAGACCAGAGACCGGACCAGACCAGACCAGAGACCAGACCGGACCAGAGACCAGACCGGACCAGACCAGAGACCAGACCGGACCGGACCAGACCAGACCAGACCAGACCAGGGACCGGACCAGACCAGAGACCGGACCAGACCGGACCAGACCGGAGACCAGACCAGACCAGACCAGGGCCGGACCAGACCAGAGACCAGACTGGACCAGACCGGAGACCAGACCGGACCAGACCGGAGACCAGACCAGACCAGAGACCAGACCGGACAAGACCAGACCAGAGACCGGACCGGACCAGACCAGACCAGAGACCAGACCGGACCAGACCAGAGACCGGACCAGACCAAAACAGAGACCAGACCGGACAAGACCAGACCAGACCAGAGACCAGACCGGACAAGACCAGACCAGAGACCAGACCGGACCAGACCAGAGACCGGACCAGACCAGAAACCGGACCAGACCAGACCAGAGACCGGACCAGAGACCGGACCAGAGACCAGACCGGACCAGACCAGACCAGACCGGACCAGACCGGACCAGACCAGAGACCGGACCAGAGACCGGACCAGAGACCGGACCAGAGACCGGACCAGACCAGAAACCGGACCAGACCAGACCAGAGACCAGACCGGACCAGACCAGAGACCGGACCAGACCAGACCAGACCAGAGACCGGACCAGAGACCGGACCAGAGACCGGACCAGACCAGACCAGACCGGACCAGACCAGACCAGAGACCGGACCAGAGACCGGACCAGAGACCGGACCAGAGACCGGACCAGAGACCGGACCAGACCAGAAACCGGACCAGACCAGACCAGAGACCAGACCGGACCAGAGACCGGACCAGAGACCGGACCAGAGACCGGACCAGACCAGACCAGACCAGAGACCGGACCAGAGACCGGACCAGAGACCAGACCAGACCAGACCGGACCAGACCAGACCAGAGACCGGACCAGAGACCGGACCAGAGACCGGACCAGACCAGAAACCGGACCAGACCAGACCAGAGACCAGACCGGACCAGAGACCGGACCAGAGACCGGACCAGACCAGACCAGACCAGAGACCGGACCAGAGACCGGACCAGAGACCAGACCGGACCAGACCAGACCAGACCGGACCAGACCAGACCAGACCAGACCAGAGACCGGACCAGAGACCAGACCAGAGACCGGACCAGACCAGACCAGACCAGAGACCGGACCAGACCAGAGACCGGACCAGACCAGACCAGAGACCGGACCGGGCCAGACCGGACCAGACCAGAGACCGGACCAGAGACCAGACCAGAGACCGGACCAGACCAGACCAGAGACCGGACCAGACCAGACCAGACCAGACCAGAGACCGGACCAGACCAGAGACCGGACCAGAGACCAGACCAGAGACCGGACCAGACCAGACCAGAGACCGGACCAGACCAGACCAGACCAGAGACCGGACCAGACCAGACCAGAGACCAGACCAGAGACCGGACCAGACCAGAGACCGGACCAGAGACCAGACCAGAGACCGGACCAGAGACCGGACCAGACCAGACCAGACCAGAGACCGGATCAGACCAGAGACCGGACCAGACCAGAGACCGGACCGGGCCAGACCGGACCAGACCAGAGACCGGACCAGAGACCAGACCAGAGACCAGACCAGACCAGAGACCGGACCAGACCAGACCAGAGACCGGACCAGACCAGACCAGAGACCGGACCAGAGACCAGACCAGAGACCAGACCAGACCAGAGACCGGACCAGAGACTAGACCAGAGACCGGACCAGACCAGACCAGAGACCGGACCAGAGACCGGACCAGACCAGAGACCAGACCAGAGACCGGACCAGACCAGACCAGAGACCGGACCAGAGACCGGACCAGACCAGAGACCGGACCAGAGACCGGACCAGACCAGAGACCGGACCAGACCAGACCAGACCAGACCAGACCAGACCAGACCAGACCAGACCAGAGACCGGACCAGACCAGACCAGAGACCGGACCAGACCAGACCAGAGACCAGACCGGACCAGACCGGAGACCAGACCAGACCAGAGACCGGACCAGAGACCAGACCGGACCAGACCGGACAAGACCAGACCAGAGACCGGACCAGACCAGACCAGAGACCAGACCGGACCAGACCGGACAAGACCAGACCAGAGACCGGACCAGACCAGACCAGAGACCAGACCGGACCAGACCGGAGACCAGACCAGACCAGAGACCGGACCAGACCAGAGACCGGACCAGACCAGAACAGAGACCAGACCGGACAAGACCAGACCAGAGACCGGACCAGACCAGACCAGAGACCAGACCGGACAAGACCAGACCAGAGACCAGACCAGACCAGAGACCAGACCAGACCAGAGACCAGACCAGAGACCAGACCGGACAAGACCAGACCAGACCAGAGACCAGACCAGACCAGAGACCGGACCAGACCAGACCGGAGACCAGACAGGAAAAGACCAGACCAGAGACCAGACCGGACAAGACCAGACCAGAGACCAGACCGGACCGGACCAGGCCAGAGACCAGACCAGAGACCGGACCAGACCAGACCAGACCAGAGACCAGACCGGACCAGACCAGACCAGAGACCGGACCAGAGACCAGACCGGACCAGACCAGAGACCGGACCAGAGACCGGACCAGACCAGACCAGACTGGACCAGACCAGAGACCAGACCGGACCGGACCAGGCCAGAGACCAGACCAGAGACCAGACCGGACCAGACCAGAGACCAGACCGGACCGGACCAGGCCAGAGACCAGACCAGACCAGACCAGAGTCCGGACCAGAGACCAGACCGGACAAGACCAGACCTGAGATCGGACCAGACCAGACCATAGACCGGACCAGAGACCAGACCGGACCAGACCAGAGACCGGACCGGACCGGACCAGACCAGAGACCAGACCAGAGACCAGACCGGACCAGACCGGACCGGACCAGGCCAGAGACCAGACCAGACCAGACCAGAGTCCGGACCAGAGACCAGACCGGACAAGACCAGACCTGAGATCGGACCAGACCAGACCATAGACCGGACCAGAGACCAGACCGGACCAGACCAGAGACCGGACCGGACCGGACCAGACCAGAGACCGGACCAGAGACCAGACCGGACCAGACCAGACCAGAGACCGGGCCAGAGACTAGACCAGACCAGACCGGACCAGACCAGACCAGAGACCGGACCAGAGACCAGACCGGACCGGATCAGAGACCAGACCGGACCAGACCAGACCAGAGACCGGACCAGAGACCAGACCGGACCGGATCAGAGACCAGACCGGACAAGACCAGACCAGAGACCGGACCAGAGACCAGACCGGACCAGACCAGAGACCAGAGACCGGACCAGAGACCAGACCGGACCAGACCAGAGACCAGAGACCGGACCAGAGACCAGACCGGACCGGACCAGAGACCAGACCAGACCGGAAAGGACCAGAGACCAGACCAGACCAAACCCCTGCGACAAGGGACCAGACCGGACCGGAGCAGACCAGAACAGACCAGATCAAAGTGGGCGATTGTTCTGTTCCTAATCTCTGGAACACCTGACCTGTGACCTCTGTGCTCTCACTGACCTGACCCTGTTCAAGTCCAGGTTAAAGGCTTACTCATTTAGACTGGCACTGCTTCACTTCAGATTTCTAACCTTTGTTTATTATTGAGTATTTTTTCTTTGGTTATTGTTTTAAAGCAGTTATATACTTTTTTTACTTATATACTCCATTTTGGTTGATGTTAACTGCTTAACAGATTAAACCGGCCTGGCCACGGTCCCGGTCTGGATCTGCCGTGAGTCTTCTCGGGACAGCGCAGCAGCCGGCGAGAGAGGAGGGCAGAAGAAAGTCCGCGTCAGCAGCTCGTATTGATTAAACCTAACCTCGGCCCTCTCCTCTATCACTACAGCTCTCACCGCGGTGGAATTACAACGAGCCACAGCCCTGCGACAGAGACCGGACCAGGACCGGACCAGGACCAGACCAGGGCCGGACCAGACCAGAGACCAGAGACCAGACCGGACCAGACCGGACCAGACCAGGGCCGGACCAGACCAGAGACCAGGCCGGACCAGACCGGAGACCAGGCGGACCAGACCAGGGCGGACCAGACCAGACCAGGGCCGGACCAGACCAGACCAGAGACCAGGGCGGACCAGACCAGGGCCGGACCAGAGACCAGACCAGGGACCGGACCAGCCAGACCAGGGCGGACCAGACCAGAGACCAGGCCGGACCAGACCGGAGACCAGGCGGACCAGACCAGGGACCGGACCAGGGCCGGACCAGACCAGGGCGGACCGGAGACCAGACCAGACCGGACGGACCAGACCAGAGACCGGACCAGACCAGACCAGGGCCGGAGCAGGACCAGACCAGAGACCAGGCGGACCAGACCAGGGCCGGACCAGAGACCGGACCAGACCAGGGCGGACCAGACCAGACCAGGGCCGGACCAGACCAGAGACCAGACCGGACCAGACCGGAGACCAGGACCGGACCAGACCAGAGACCGGACCAGGGCCGGACCAGACCAGAGACCGGACCAGACCAGACCAGAGCCGGACCAGAGACCAGACCAGGGCGGACCAGACCAGACCAGAGGCGGACCAGACCAGACCAGAGACCAGACCGGAGCCAGACCAGAGACCGACCAGACCGGAGACCGAGACCGGACCAGGACCAGACCAGACCAGACCAGGCCGGACCAGACCAGACCAGACCAGACCAGGACCAGAGACCAGACCAGACCAGGGCCGGACCAGGGCCGGACCAGGGCGGACCAGACCAGGGCCGGACCAGCCAGACCAGAGACCAGGCCGGACCAGAGACCGGGCCGGACCAGACCAGGACCAGGACCAGACCAGAGACCAGACCAGACCGGGCGGACCAGACCAGGCGGACCAGACCAGAGACCGGGCCGGACCAGACGGAGACCGGAGCCGGACCAGACCAGGGCGGACCAGGCCAGACCAGGGCCGGACCAGGCCAGACCAGAGACCAGACCGACCAGACCAGGGCCGGACCAGGAGACTAGACCAGGGCGGACCAGACCAGACCAGGGACCGGACCAGACCAGAGACCAGGCCGGACCAGACCGGAGACCAGACCGGACCAGACCAGAGACCGGACCAGGGCCGGACCAGACCAGAGACCGGACCAGACCAGACCAGAGACCGGACCAGACCAGACCAGAGACCGGAGCAGACCAGACCAGAGACCAGACCGGACCAGACCAGGGACCGGACCAGAGACCAGACCAGGGCCGGACCAGACCAGACCAGGGCGGACCAGACCAGAGACCAGACCGGACCAGACCGGAGACCAGGACCGACCAGACCAGAGACCGGACCAGGGCCGGACCAGACCAGAGACCGGACCAGACCAGACCAGGGCCGGACCAGAGACCAGACCAGACCGGACCGGAGACCAGACCAGGGCCGGACCAGACCAGACCAGAGACCGGGCGGACCAGAGACCGGGCGGACCAGACCAGAGACCAGACCGGACCAGACCAGACCAGACCAGACCAGACCAGGGACCGGACCAGACCAGGGCCGGACCAGGCCGGACCAGACCGGAGACCAGACCAGACCAGACCAGGGACCGGACCAGACCAGAGACCAGACTGGACCAGACCGGAGACCAGGCGGACCAGACCAGAGCCGGACCAGGGCCGGACCAGGACCGGACCAGACCAGAGACCGGACCAGACCAGACCAGAGACCAGGACCGGACCAGAGACCAGACCAGGGCGGACCAGACCAGACCAGACCAGGAGACCGGACCAGGGACCGGACCAGACCAGGGCGGACCAGACCAGACCAGAGACCAGACCGGACCAGAGACCAGACCGGACCAGACCAGAGACCAGACCGGACCGACCAGACCAGACCAGACCAGACCAGGGCCGGACCAGACCAGGACCAGGACCGGACCAGGACCAGACCAGACCAGACCAGACCAGAGGCCGGACCAGACCAGAGACCAGACTGGACCAGACCGGAGACCAGACCGGACCAGACCGGAGACCAGACCAGACCAGAGACCAGACCGGACAAGACCAGACCAGACCGGACCAGACCAGACCAGACCAGAGACCAGACCGGACCAGACCAGGGCGGACCAGACCAAAACAGAGACCAGACCGGACAAGACCAGACCAGACCAGAGACCAGGCCGGACAAGACCAGACCAGAGACCAGGCGGACCAGACCAGGGCGGACCAGACCGAGAGACCAGGCCGGACCAGACCGGAGACCAGGCCGGACCAGACCAGAGACCGGACCAGACCAGACCAGACCGGACCAGACCAGACCAGGGCCGGACCAGACCAGACCAGAGACCGGAGCGGACCAGACCAGGGCCGGACCAGAGACCAGACCAGGGCGGACCAGACCAGAGACCAAGACCAGACCAGACCAGACCAGACCAGGACCGGACCAGGACCGGACCAGACCAGACCAGACCAGAGACCGGACCAGAGACCGGACCAGACCAGACCAGACCAGGGCCGGACTGGGCCAGAGACCAGACCGGACCAGACCGGAGACCAGACCGGACCAGACCAGGGCGGACCAGACCAGACCAGGGCGGACCAGACCAGACCAGAGGCCGGACCAGACCAGACCAGAGACCAGGCGGACCAGACCAGGGCCGGACCAGAGACCAGACCAGAGGCCGGACCAGGGCCGGACCGGACCAGACCGGAGACCAGGGCGGACCAGGCCAGACCAGACCAGAGGACCGGACCAGACCAGGGCAGGCGGACCAGACCGGAGACCAGGCCGGACCAGACCAGGGCGGACCAGCCAGACCAGGGCCGGACCAGACCAGACCAGGGCCGGACCAGACCAGACCAGAGACCAGGCGGACCAGACCAGGGCCGGACCAGAGACCAGACCAGGGCGGAGACCAGGCGGACCGGGCCGGAGACCAGGCGGACCGGAGCCAGACCAGACCAGACCAGACCAGACCAGGGCCGGACCAGGGCCGGACCGGGCCAGACCAGGGCCGGACCAGGGCCGGACCAGACCAGACAGACCAGACCAGACCGGACTGGGCCGGGCCGAGACCAGACCAGGGCCGGACCAGAGACCAGACCAGAGACCGGACCAGACCAGACCAGAGACCGGACCAGAGACCGGACCAGACCAGACCAGAGACCGGACCAGAGACCGGACCAGACCAGACCAGACCAGAGACCGGACCAGACCAGAGACCGGACCAGACCAGACCAGACCAGACCAGAGACCGGACCAGACCAGACCAGAGACCAGACCGGACCAGACCGGAGACCAGACCGGACCAGACCAGAGACCGGACCAGAGACCAGACCAGACCGGACCAGACCGGACCAGACCAGAGACCCGGACCAGAGACCAGACCGGACCGGAGACCAGACCAGAGTCACAGCCCTGCTACAGAGACCAGACTGGACCGGACCAGGCCAGACCGGACCAGACCGGAGACCAGACCGGACCAGACCAGAGACCAGACCAGAGACCGGACCAGACCAGGGCGGACCAGACCAGACCAGGGCCGGACCAGAGACCAGGCGGACCAGACCAGAGGCCGGACCAGAGACCAGACCAGGGCGGACCAGACCAGACCAGAGACCGGACCAGACCAGAGACCAGGCGGACCAGACCGGAGACCAGGCGGACCAGACCAGGAGACCGGACCAGACCAGACCAGAGACCGGACCAGACCAGACCAGAGGCGGACCAGACCAGACCAGAGACCAGGCGGACCAGACCAGGGCCGGACCAGGACCAGACCAGAGGCGGACCAGACCAGAGACCAGGCCGGACCAGGGCCGGAGACCAGGGCGGACCAGACCAGACCAGACCAGACCAGACCAGACCAGGGCCGGACCAGGGCGGACCAGACCAGACCAGACCAGACCAGAGACCGGACTGGGCCGGGCGAGACCAGACCAGGGCGGACCAGACCAGACCAGGGCCGGACCAGACCAGACCAGGGCCGGACCAGACCGGAGACCAGGCGGACCAGACCAGAGACCAGAAGACCAGGGCCGGACCAGACCAGACCAGACCAGGGCCGGACCAGACCAGGGCGGACCAGGGCGGACCAGACCAGACCAGCCGGACCAGACCAGAGACCAGACTGGACCAGACCGGACCAGACCAGACGGACCAGACCAGAGACCGGACCAGGGCCGGACCAGGGCCGGACCAGACCAGAGACCGGACCAGACCAGACCAGAGACCAGACCGGACCAGAGACCAGACAAGGGACCGGACCAGACCAGACCAGACCAGGGCCGGACCAGGGCCGGACCAGGGCCGGACCAGACCAGGGCGGACCAGGCCAGACCAGAGACCGGGCCGGACCAGAGACCAGGCGGACCAGACCAGAGACCAGACCGGACCGGACCAGACCAGACCAGACCAGACCAGGGCCGGACCAGACCAGGGCGGACCAGACCGGACCAGACCGGAGACCAGACCAGACCAGACCAGGGACCGGACCAGACCAGAGACCAGACTGGACCAGACCGGAGACCAGGACCAGACCAGACCGGAGACCAGCCAGACCAGAGACCAGACCGGACAAGACCAGACCAGGGACCGGACGGACCAGACCAGACCAGAGACCAGGCCGGACCAGACCAGGGCCGGACCAGACCAAAACAGAGACCAGACCGGACAAGACCAGACCAGACCAGAGACCAGACCGGACAAGACCAGACCAGAGACCAGGACCGGACCAGACCAGGGACCGGACCAGACCAGAAACCGGACCAGACCAGACCAGGGCCGGACCAGGGCCGGACCAGAGACCAGGCCGGACCAGACCAGACCAGACCGGACCGGACCGGACCAGACCAGGGACCGGACCAGGGCCGGACCAGGGCGGACCAGGGACCGGACCAGACCAGAAACCGGACCAGACCAGACCAGAGACCAGGACCGGACCAGACCAGAGACCGGACCAGACCAGCCGGACCAGACCAGACCAGAGACCAGACCAGACCAGAGACCAGACCAGAGACCGACCAGACCGGACCAGACCAGACCAGACCAGACCGGACCAGAGACCGGACCAGAGACCAGACCAGACCAGACCGGACCAGACCAGACCAGAGACCGGACCAGACCAGACCAGGACCAGACCGGACCAGGACCAGGACCAGACCAGAAACCGGACCAGACCAGACCAGAGACCAGACCAGACCAGAGACCGGACCAGACCGACCAGACCAGACCAGACCAGAGACCAGACCAGAGACCGGACCAGACCAGACCAGACCAGACCAGACCAGACCAGACCGGACCAGACCAGACCAGACCAGACCAGACCGGACCAGAGACCAGACCAGAGACCGGACCAGAGACCAGACCAGACCAGACCGGACCAGACCAGAGACCGGACCAGACCAGACCAGAGACCGGACCAGGACCAGACCGGACCAGACCAGGACCAGACCAGACCAGGCGGACCAGGACCAGACCAGAGACCGGACCAGACCAGACCAGACCAGACCAGGACCGGAGACCAGACCAGACCAGACCAGAGACCGGACCAGACCAGAGACCGGACCAGAGACCAGACCAGACCAGACCAGACCAGACCAGAGACCGGACCAGACCAGACCAGCCAGACCAGGGCCGGACCAGGGCCGGACCAGACCAGACCAGACCAGGGCCGGATCAGACCAGGGCGGACCAGACCAGAGGCCGGACCGGGCCGGGCGGACCAGACCAGAGACCGGACCAGAGACCAGACCAGAGACCAGACCAGACCAGGGCCGGACCAGACCAGACCAGGGCCGGACCAGACCAGACCAGCCGGACCAGGACCAGACCAGAGACCAGACCAGACCAGGGCCGGACCAGAGACTGGACCAGAGACCGGACCAGACCAGACCAGGACCGGACCAGGGCCGGACCGACCAGACCAGAGACCAGACCAGAGGCCGGACCAGACCAGACCAGGGCCGGACCAGGGCGGACCAGACCAGGGCCGGACCAGGGCCGGACCAGACCAGACCAGACCAGACCAGAGACCGGACCGGACCAGAGACCGGGCGGACCAGACCAGAGACCGGACCAGACCAGACCAGGGCCGGACCAGAGACCAGACCAGGGCCGGACCAGACCAGACCAGGGCCGGACCAGACCAGACCAGACCAGGGCCGGACCAGACCAGACCAGGGCCGGACCAGGAGCCAGACCAGGGCCGGACCAGACCAGACCAGGGCCGGACCAGGGCGGACCGGACCAGACCAGACCAGACCAGGACCAGACCAGACCAGGGCGGACCAGACCAGACCAGGGCCGGACCAGACCAGACCAGAGACCAGGCCGGACCAGACCGGAGACCAGACCAGACCAGGGCGGACCAGAGACCAGACCGGACCAGACCGGACAAGACCAGACCAGGGCCGGACCGGACCAGACCAGAGACCAGGCCGGACCAGGCCGGACAAGACCAGACCAGGGCCGGACCAGACCAGACCAGAGACCGGGCCGGACCAGACCGGAGACCAGACCAGACCAGGGCGGACCAGACCAGGGCCGGACCAGACCAGAACAGAGACCAGACCGGACAAGACCAGACCAGGGCCGGACCAGACCAGACCAGAGACCAGGGCCGGACAAGACCAGACCAGAGACCAGACCAGACCAGAGACCAGACCAGACCAGAGACCAGACCAGAGACCAGGCCGGACAAGACCAGACCAGACCAGAGACCAGACCAGACCAGGGCCGGACCAGACCAGACCGGAGACCAGACAGGAAAAGACCAGACCAGAGACCAGGGCCGGACAAGACCAGACCAGAGACCAGACCGGACCGGACCAGGCCAGAGACCAGACCAGGGCCGGACCAGACCAGACCAGACCAGAGACCAGGGCCGGACCAGACCAGACCAGGGCCGGACCAGAGACCAGGCCGGACCAGACCAGGGCCGGACCAGAGCCGGACCAGACCAGACCAGACTGGACCAGACCAGAGACCAGACCGGACCGGACCAGGCCAGAGACCAGACCAGAGACCAGACCGGACCAGACCAGAGACCAGACCGGACCGGACCAGGCCAGAGACCAGACCAGACCAGACCAGAGTCCGGACCAGAGACCAGACCGGACAAGACCAGACCTGAGATCGGACCAGACCAGACCATAGACCGGACCAGAGACCAGACCGGACCAGACCAGAGACCGGACCGGACCGGACCAGACCAGAGACCAGACCAGAGACCAGACCGGACCAGACCGGACCGGACCAGGCCAGAGACCAGACCAGACCAGACCAGAGTCCGGACCAGAGACCAGACCGGACAAGACCAGACCTGAGATCGGACCAGACCAGACCATGGGCCGGACCAGAGACCAGACCGGACCAGACCAGAGACCGGACCGGACGGACCAGACCAGGGCCGGACCAGAGACCAGGCCGGACCAGACCAGACCAGGGACCGGGCCAGAGACTGACCAGACCAGACCGGACCAGACCAGACCAGGGCCGGACCAGAGACCAGGCGGACCGGATCAGAGACCAGACGGACCAGACCAGACCAGGGACCGGACCAGAGACCGGACCGGACCGGATCAGAGACCAGACCGGACAAGACCAGACCAGGGCCGGACCAGAGACCAGGCCGGACCAGACCAGAGACCAGGGCCGGACCAGAGACCAGACCGGACCAGACCAGAGACCAGGGACCGGACCAGAGACCAGACCGGACCGGACCAGAGACCAGACCAGACCGGAAAGGACCAGAGACCAGACCAGACCAAACCCCTGCGACAAGGGACCAGACCGGACCGGAGCAGACCAGAACAGACCAGATCAAAGTGGGCGATTGTTCTGTTCTAATCTCTGGAACACCTGACCTGTGACCTCTGTGCTCTCACTGACCTGACCCTGTTCAAGTCCAGGTTAAAGGCTTACTCATTTAGACTGGCACTGCTTCACTTCAGATTTCTAACCTTTGTTTATTATTGAGTATTTTTTCTTTGGTTATTGTTTTAAAGCAGTTATATACTTTTTTTACTTATATACTCCATTTTGGTTGATGTTAACTGCTTAACAGATTAAACCGGCCTGGCCACGGTCCCGGTCTGGATCTGCCGTGAGTCTTCTCGGGACAGCGCCGCAGCAGCCGAGCGAGAGAGGGAGGGGGCAGAAGAAAGTCCCGCGTCAGCAGCTCGTATTGATTAAACCTAACCTCGGCCCTCTCCTCTATCACTACAGCTCTCACCGCAGTGGAATTACAACGAGCCACAGCCCTGCGACAGAGACCGGACCGGGCCAGACCGGACCAGACCAGAGACCGGACCAGACCAGAGACCAGACCGGACCAGACCGGAGACCAGACCGGACCAGACCAGAGACCGGACCAGACCAGACCAGAGACCGGACCAGACCAGACCAGACCGGACCAGACCAGACCAGAGACCAGGACCGGACCAGACCAGGGCGGACCAGACCAGACCAGACCAGGGCCGGACCAGACCGGACCAGACCAGACCAGACCAGACCAGAGACCGGACCAGACCAGAGACCAGACCGGACCAGACCGGAGACCAGACCGGACCAGACCAGAGACCGGACCAGACCAGACCAGAGACCGGACCAGACCAGACCAGAGACCGGACCAGACCAGACCAGAGACCAGACCGGACCAGACCAGAGACCGGACCAGAGACCAGACCAGAGACCGGACCAGACCGGACCAGACCGGAGACCAGACCGGACCAGACCAGACCAGACCAGACCAGACCAGACCAGAGACCGGACCAGAGACCGGACCAGACCAGACCAGAGACCGGACCAGAGACCGGACCAGACCAGACCAGACCAGACCAGAGACCGGACTGGGCCAGACCAGACCAGACCAGAGACCGGACCAGAGACCAGACCAGAGACCGGACCAGACCAGACCAGAGACCGGACCAGAGACCGGACCAGACCAGACCAGAGACCGGACCAGAGACCGGACCAGACCAGACCAGACCAGAGACCGGACCAGACCAGAGACCGGACCAGACCAGACCAGACCAGACCAGAGACCGGACCAGACCAGACCAGAGACCAGACCGGACCAGACCGGAGACCAGACCGGACCAGACCAGAGACCGGACCAGAGACCAGACCAGACCGGACCAGACCGGACCAGACCAGAGACCCGGACCAGAGACCAGACCGGACCGGAGACCAGACCAGAGTCACAGCCCTGCTACAGAGACCAGACTGGACCGGACCAGGCCAGACCGGACCAGACCGGAGACCAGACCGGACCAGACCAGAGACCAGACCAGAGACCGGACCAGACCAGAGACCGGACCAGACCAGACCAGAGACCGGACCAGAGACCAGACCGGACCAGACCAGAGACCGGACCAGAGACCAGACCAGAGACCGGACCAGACCAGACCAGAGACCGGACCAGACCAGAGACCAGACCAGACCGGACCGGGCCGGAGACCAGACCGGACCAGACCAGGGACCGGACCAGACCAGACCAGGGCCGGACCAGACCAGACCAGAGACCAGGGCCGGACCAGACCAGACCGGACCAGAGACCAGACCAGGGACCGGACCAGACCAGAGACCAGACCGGACCAGACCGGAGACCAGACCAGACCAGACCAGACCAGACCAGACCAGGGACCGGACCAGGGCCGGACCAGACCAGACCAGACCAGACCAGGGCCGGACTGGGCCAGACCAGACCAGACCAGGACCGGACCAGAGACCAGACCAGGGACCGGACCAGACCAGACCAGGGCGGACCAGGGCGGACCAGACCAGACCAGGACCGGACCAGAGGCCGGACCAGGACCAGACCAGACCAGGGCGGACCAGACCAGGGCGGACCAGACCAGACCAGACCAGACCAGGGCCGGACCAGACCAGACCAGAGACCAGGCCGGACCAGACCGGAGACCAGACCGGACCAGACCAGGGCGGACCAGAGACCGACCAGACCAGACCGGACCAGGCCGGACCAGACCAGAGACCGGACCAGAGACCAGGCCGGACCGGAGACCAGACCAGAGTCACAGCCCAGACAGAGACCAGACTGGACCGGACCAGGCCAGACCAGACCAGACCGAGACCAGACCGAGACCAGACCAGAGACCAGACCAGACCGGACCAGACCAGAGACCGGACCAGACCAGACCAGAGACCGGACCAGAGACCAGACCGGACCAGACCAGAGACCGGACCAGAGACCAGACCAGAGACCGGACCAGACCAGACCAGAGACCGGACCAGACCAGAGACCAGACCGGACCAGACCGGAGACCAGACCGGACCAGACCAGAGACCGGACCAGACCAGACCAGAGACCGGACCAGACCAGACCAGAGACCAGACCGGACCAGACCAGAGACCGGACCAGAGACCAGACCAGAGACCGGACCAGACCAGAGACCAGACCGGACCAGACCGGAGACCAGACCAGACCAGACCAGACCAGACCAGACCAGAGACCGGACCAGAGACCGGACCAGACCAGACCAGACCAGACCAGAGACCGGACTGGGCCAGACCGGACCAGACCAGAGACCGGACCAGAGACCAGACCAGAGACCGGACCAGACCAGACCAGAGACCGGACCAGACCAGACCAGACCGGACCAGACCAGAGACCAGAGACCAGACCGACCAGACCAGACCAGACCAGACCAGACCAGACCAGAGACCGGACCAGACCAGAGACCGGACCAGACCGGAGACCAGACCAGACCAGACCAGAGACCGGACCAGACCAGAGACCAGACTGGACCAGACCGGAGACCAGACCGGACCAGACCAGAGACCGGACCAGAGACCGGACCAGAGACCGGACCAGACCAGAGACCGGACCAGACCAGACCAGAGACCAGACCGGACCAGAGACCAGACCAGAGACCGGACCAGACCAGACCAGACCAGAGACCGGACCAGAGACCGGACCAGAGACCGGACCAGACCAGAGACCGGACCAGACCAGACCAGAGACCAGACCGGACCAGAGACCAGACCGGACCAGACCAGAGACCAGACCGGACCGGACCAGACCAGACCAGACCAGACCAGAGACCGGACCAGACCAGAGACCGGACCAGACCGGACCAGACCGGAGACCAGACCAGACCAGACCAGAGACCGGACCAGACCAGAGACCAGACTGGACCAGACCGGAGACCAGACCGGACCAGACCGGAGACCAGACCAGACCAGAGACCAGACCGGACAAGACCAGACCAGAGACCGGACCGGACCAGACCAGACCAGAGACCAGACCGGACCAGACCAGAGACCGGACCAGACCAAAACAGAGACCAGACCGGACAAGACCAGACCAGACCAGAGACCAGACCGGACAAGACCAGACCAGAGACCAGACCGGACCAGACCAGAGACCGGACCAGACCAGAAACCGGACCAGACCAGACCAGAGACCAGACCGGACCAGACCAGACCGGACCAGACCAGACCAGACCAGGGCCGGACCAGGGCCGGACCAGAGACCAGACCGGACCAGACCAGACCAGACCGGACCAGACCGGACCAGACCAGAGACCGGACCAGGGCCGGACCAGAGACCGGACCAGGACCGGACCAGACCAGAAACCGGACCAGACCAGACCAGAGACCAGACCGGACCAGACCAGGGCGGACCAGACCAGACCAGACCAGGGCCGGACCAGGGCGGACCAGAGACCGGACCAGACCAGACCAGACCGGACCAGACCAGACCAGGGCCGGACCAGGGCCGGACCAGGGACCGGACCAGGGCCGGACCAGGGCGGACCAGACCAGAAACCGGACCAGACCAGACCAGAGACCAGACCGGACCAGGGCCGGACCAGGGCGGACCAGAGACCGGACCAGACCAGACCAGACCAGAGACCGGACCAGGGCGGACCAGAGACCAGACCAGACCAGACCGGACCAGACCAGACCAGAGACCGGACCAGAGGCCGGACCAGAGACCGGACCAGAGACCGGACCAGACCAGAAACCGGACCAGACCAGACCAGAGACCAGACCGGACCAGGGCCGGACCAGGGCGGACCAGACCAGACCAGACCAGGGCCGGACCAGGACCGGACCAGAGACCAGACCGGACCAGACAGACCGGACCAGACCAGACCAGACCAGACCAGGGCCGGACCAGAGACCAGACCAGGGCCGGACCAGACCAGACCAGACCAGGGCCGGACCAGACCAGAGACCGGACCAGACCAGACCAGAGACCGGACCGGGCCGGGCCGGACCAGACCAGAGACCGGACCAGAGACCAGACCAGGGCGGACCAGACCAGACCAGAGGCGGACCAGACCAGACCAGACCAGACCAGGACCGGACCAGACCAGGGCGGACCAGAGACCAGACCAGAGACCGGACCAGACCAGACCAGGGCGGACCAGACCAGACCAGACCAGGGCGGACCAGACCAGACCAGAGACCAGACCAGGGCCGGACCAGACCAGGGCCGGACCAGAGACCAGACCAGGGCCGGACCAGGGCGGACCAGAGACCAGACCAGGGCGGATCAGACCAGGGCGGACCAGACCAGAGACCGGGCCGGGCCGGGCGGACCAGACCAGAGCGGACCAGGCCAGACCAGACCAGAGACCAGACCAGACCAGGGCCGGACCAGACCAGACCAGGGCCGGACCAGACCAGACCAGGGCCGGACCAGAGACCAGACCAGAGACCAGACCAGACCAGGGCCGGACCAGAGACTAGACCAGGGCCGGACCAGACCAGACCAGGGCCGGACCAGGGCCGGACCAGACCAGAGACCAGACCAGGGCCGGACCAGACCAGACCAGGGCCGGACCAGGGCGGACCAGACCAGGGCCGGACCAGGGCCGGACCAGACCAGGGCGGACCAGACCAGACCAGACCAGACCAGGGCCGGACCGGGCCGGGCCGGACCAGACCAGAGACCGGACCAGACCAGACCAGGAGACCGGACCAGAGACCAGACCAGGGCCGGACCAGACCAGACCAGGGCGGACCAGACCAGACCAGACCAGGGCCGGACCAGACCAGACCAGGGCCGGACCAGAGACCAGACCAGGGCCGGACCAGACCAGACCAGGGCCGGACCAGGGCCGGACCAGACCAGACCAGACCAGACCAGACCAGACCAGGGCGGACCAGACCAGACCAGGGCCGGACCAGACCAGACCAGAGACCAGGACCGGACCGGGCCGGAGACCAGACCAGACCAGGGCCGGACCAGAGACCAGGACCGGACCAGGACCGGACAAGACCAGACCAGGGCGGACCAGACCAGACCAGAGACCAGACCGGACCAGACCGGACCGGACCAGGCCAGAGACCAGACCAGACCAGACCAGAGTCCGGACCAGAGACCAGACCGGACAAGACCAGACCTGAGATCGGACCAGACCAGACCATAGACCGGACCAGAGACCAGGACCGGACCAGACCAGAGACCGGACCGGACCGGACCAGACCAGAGACCGGACCAGAGACCAGACCGGACCAGACCAGACCAGAGACCGGGCCAGAGACTGGACCAGACCAGACCGGACCAGACCAGACCAGGGCCGGACCAGAGACCAGACCGGACCGGATCAGAGACCAGACCGGACCAGACCAGACCAGAGACCGGACCAGAGACCAGACCGGACCGGATCAGAGACCAGACCGGACAAGACCAGACCAGAGACCGGACCAGAGACCAGACCGGACCAGACCAGAGACCAGAGACCGGACCAGAGACCAGGACCGGACCAGACCAGAGACCAGAGACCGGACCAGAGACCAGACCGGACCGGACCAGAGACCAGACCAGACCGGAAAGGACCAGAGACCAGACCAGACCAAACCCCTGCGACAAGGGACCAGACCGGACCGGAGCAGACCAGAACAGACCAGATCAAAGTGGGCGATTGTTCTGTTCCTAATCTCTGGAACACCTGACCTGTGACCTCTGTGCTCTCACTGACCTGACCCTGTTCAAGTCCAGGTTAAAGGCTTACTCATTTAGACTGGCACTGCTTCACTTCAGATTTCTAACCTTTGTTTATTATTGAGTATTTTTTCTTTGGTTATTGTTTTAAAGCAGTTATATACTTTTTTTACTTATATACTCCATTTTGGTTGATGTTAACTGCTGCACAAATAAGGATTTATTGATTGATCTTTGCAAGAAAGGCTCTAATCTTAATTTAAATGTGGTTTTGAAATAACTTTGACAAATTGAAGAGAAGTTAGTCTTTGTAAGCCCTGGTTTGGTCCTAGTCCAGTTCAGACCTGGTCTTGTGGTGGACCAGGTGTAGTGCTGCTTTTGGTCCAAGTCCTTATTAAGTTGTCTTTTTTAAAATCTACATTAACATTATTCTTACTCTGATTTATTCCTGGATTAAGGTCCATTTAAGTGAGTTTAGTCCTGCTTTTGTCACATTTTGTTTGTTTGCTTTGGCTCCAGTTTTGACCTGAGTTTAGTCCTAGTTTATGCTAGGTTTAGTTTTAGTTTTATCTGGTTTTAGTTCTTGTTTTAGTCACGGTGTAGCCCTGGATTAACACTCATACAGTCTAGTTTTGTCCTTGGTTGAGCCCTGTTTTACTTTAGTCTGGGTTAAATCCGAGGTTTAGCATTAGGTCCTGCTTTAGCCTAGTTTAAGTAATGCTAACCTAATATTTAAATGCATCTGAGTAAAAGCTGCAGATGTAGACGATAAAGGTGCAGCGGGACATAAAGCAGAGCAGACAGGCCTGAGACACGCAGCTCTCACAGAGTGGACTTAATCTCACTTAGAGCCCTGTCTCCAGCGCGGGGCCCGTCCCTCGCCTCGGTTTTAACGGAGGGTGTGTCTGCGCGGAGCTGACTCAGCGCTTCTCGCAGACAGAGTGAGTCATGGCGGGGCGTGGTGTTTTATCGCTTTTACACAGAAGAAGGGTTCACCTTGAGGACTGCTGCGACGGGACGCTCTCAGGGAAAGCACCGCAGATGAAACCGGAGCCCTGCATCGATCGAGGCCTCGCTGCTGCGGCCCCGGAGTCACACAGCAGCAGGAGGTTTGGGTTCTGTCCCACGTGAAGTGACCCGGTTTGATCACAGGGAAAAACACTACTCTATACTATATACTGCTCTTTCCTTTTAAGAGAACACAATACTTACAGTCATTTGTATTTTTATGTATTATTATGATGACGTCTAATTATTCACTCATTTTTCAGAAATTCTTGTATTTTCTCTGTTTTTGTAGAACTTGGGTGGCTCTACAGTGAAATACAGAGCCACATTCACAGCACAACATGGTTTAGTCTCTGTGGCGTAGCTCCTGTCTGCCTCTCCAAACTGGCGCTGACGACTGTACTTCTATGGTTTTAATGTAGTTTCCGTCTGATCTAACGGCCGCTCAAAGGAGGCGCTGGAGGAACTTTTATATTCCAGACCTTTGTTGTGGAACATTTCAGGTCACTTTGCTGAACATATGTGTCTTAAGTGTCTGTGCCAGCTGCAGACGGACAGCAGACGACCCTGACCCCAGAGCAGACTGGTTTCAGGGGGAACAAAAGTCTCGGTGGGCGGCCGTCTCCGTAGAAAAGCACCATGGGAGCGTACAGTAAACAGCGTCTGTCAGTGCCATGGCGACGCTCGCTCCAGTCTAAGCATTCCTCTTTGGGTTTTGTGCAGGTTTTTTCGGGGCCAAAGGGGGCAGATGGCACTGGCTTTGTTTTTGCTGTGAGAGCGGGCATCGTGCCCACTTTGTGGACGGCGTGGTGGTTGCCCCCGGAGACGGAGATGAAAGGAGGAGGAGAGAGGAGCTGGCACCGAACACAAAAACCAGAGACCTGCCAAAAACTGTGATTCTGACGAGGGGCCCTACATGACGCAATCAGTTAGTCCTGGTTTAGACCTGGTTTAGACCTGGTTTAGTCCTGGTTTAGTCCTGGTTTAGACCTGGTTTAGACCTGGTTTAGTCCTGGTTTAGTCCTGGTTTAGACCTGGTTTAGACCTGGTTTAGACCTGGTTTAGACCTGTTTTAGACCTGGTTCAGACCTGGTTTAGGCCTGGTTCAGACCTGTTTTAGACCTGGTTCAGACCTGGTTTAGACCTGGTTTAGACCTGTTTTAGACCTGGTTTAGACCTGGTTTAGACCTGGTTTAGTCCTGGTTTAGACCTGGTTTAGACCTGTTTTAGACCTGGTTTAGACCTGGTTTAGACCTGGTTTAGACCTGGTTTAGACCTGTTTTAGACCTGGTTCAGACCTGGTTTAGACCTGGTTTAGACCTGTTTTAGACCTGGTTTAGTCCTGGTTTAGACCTGGTTTAGTCCTGGTTTAGACCTGGTTTAGACCTGTTTTAGACCTGGTTTAGACCTGGTTCAGACCTGGTTTAGACCTGGTTTAGACCTGTTTTAGACCTGGTTCAGACCTGGTTTAGACCTGGTTTAGACCTGGTTTAGACCTGTTTTAGACCTGGTTCAGACCTGGTTTAGACCTGTTTTAGACCTGTTTTAGACCTGGTTTAGACCTGGTTTAGACCTGGTTTAGTCCTGGTTTAGACCTGGTTTAGACCTGTTTTAGACCTGGTTTAGACCTGGTTTAGACCTGGTTTAGACCTGGTTTAGACCTGTTTTAGACCTGGTTCAGACCTGGTTTAGGCCTGGTTCAGACCTGTTTTAGACCTGGTTCAGACCTGGTTTAGACCTGGTTTAGACCTGTTTTAGACCTGGTTTAGACCTGGTTTAGACCTGGTTTAGTCCTGGTTTAGACCTGGTTTAGACCTGTTTTAGACCTGGTTTAGACCTGGTTTAGACCTGGTTTAGACCTGGTTTAGTCCTGGTTTAGTCCTGGTTTAGACCTGGTTTAGACCTGGTTTAGTCCTGGTTTAGTCCTGGTTCAGACCTGGTTCAGACCTGGTTTAGGCCTGGTTCAGACCTGTTTTAGACCTGGTTCAGACCTGGTTTAGACCTGTTTTAGACCTGGTTTAGACCTGGTTTAGACCTGGTTTAGTCCTGGTTTAGTCCTGGTTTAGACCTGGTTTAGACCTGTTTTAGACCTGGTTTAGACCTGGTTCAGACCTGGTTTAGACCTGGTTTAGACCTGTTTTAGACCTGGTTCAGACCTGGTTTAGACCTGGTTTAGACCTGGTTTAGACCTGGTTTAGACCTGTTTTAGACCTGGTTTAGACCTGGTTTAGACCTGGTTTAGACCTGGTTTAGACCTGTTTTAGACCTGGTTCAGACCTGGTTTAGACCTGGTTTAGACCTGTTTTAGACCTGGTTTAGTCCTGGTTTAGACCTGGTTTAGTCCTGGTTTAGACCTGGTTTAGACCTGTTTTAGACCTGGTTTAGACCTGGTTCAGACCTGGTTTAGACCTGGTTTAGACCTGTTTTAGACCTGGTTTATGGCAAAATGGTAAATGGCATGCATTTATATAGCGCTTTCCTGCACCCTTCTTGGGCACCCAAAGCGCTTTCACACACAAGTCCTTGGGCAGACAGAGGGGGGCTGCCACACAACCGGCGCTCAACCTTCTCCTACCACCACCAAACACACCTCTTCAGTCACACACATTCAGTCACCAGTGTTACAGACACTGGAGGCAAGGTGGGTTAAGTGTCTTGCCCAAGGACACAACGACAGTATGAACTGTGGGGAGAGCGGGAATCAAACCTACTACCTTCCGGTTGAAGGACAGCCGCTCTACCACTGAGCCACTGCCGCCTACCTGGTTTAGGCCTGGTTCAGACCTGGTTCAGACCTGGTTCAGACCTGGTTCAGACCTGGTTTAGACCTGGTTTATGCCTGGTTCAGACCTGGTTCTGACCTGGTTTAGGCCTGGTTTAGACCTGCTCAGACAGAGGGGAACAGAGTGAGAGGTCTGCAGCAGAAGGATCTGTGCTGGACTCAATAAATCGACCTCAGGTTCACTGCAGGCCACTCCACACACACCGCCGCACATTAATATCTGTACGGGGACCAGGGAAAAAACACAGCCTTTTTTTACACACACATCCTCCGTCGTTTATATCTGTCCCGGGACATTGACATAAAAACACGTTCCATTTCCTACACTACACTAACCCAGACTAAACCTTTATCCAACCCACACCTCTCCTGGAGCTGCTCCTCTGCAGCGCTCACAGCCCTCACTCTGTCGGGGAGGGCTTCAGGGAGGACTCTCGCCATAAATCAGACGATAAACAGAGCCCGGACTAAAGTCACACGGCCTCCACAGGAAAGCTTTGTGTTTACTGACCACGTTCTGAGTGTGTTTACAGGTCATTTATTCAAAAGACTGTCGCAGCAGCGTTTTCAACAACAACATGTAATGATCCCTGTTCACTGAGCCAGGCCAAAGTCTGGCCCGGGGGCCCATTATGGCACAAGGACAGATAATATGTGGCCCCAGCTGTTCTAATCCATCTAAAACCTGTTCAAATCCATCTAAAACCTGTTCAAATCCATCTTAAACCTGTTCAAATCCATCTAAAACCTGTTCAAATCCAACTAAAACCTGTTCAAATCCATCTAAAACCTGTTCAAATCCAACTAAACCCTGTTCAAATCCATCTAAAACATGTTCAAGTCCAACTAAAACTTGTTCAAATCCATCTAAAACCTGTTCAAATCCAACTAAAACTTGTTCAAATCCATCTAAAACCTGTTCAAATCCATCTTAAACCTGTTCAAATCCATCTAAAACCTGTTCAAATCCAACTAAAACCTGTTCAAATCCATCTAAAACCTGTTCAAATCCAACTAAACCCTGTTCAAATCCATCTAAAACATGTTCAAGTCCAACTAAAACTTGTTCAAATCCATCTAAAACCTGTTCAGATCCATCTAAAACATGTTCAAATCCAACTAAAACCTGTTCAAATCCATCTAAAACCTGTTCAAATCCAACTAAAGCCTGTTCAAATCCATCTAAAACCTGTTCAAATCCAACTAAAACTTGTTCAAATCCATCTAAAAGCTGTTCAAATCCAACTAAAACCTGTTCAAATCCATCTAAAACCTGTTCAAATCCAACTAAAGCCTGTTCAAATCCAACTAAAACCTGTTCAAATCCATCTAAAACCTGTTCAAATCCAACTAAAAGCTGTTCAAATCCATCTAAAAGCTGTTCAAATCCAACTAAAACCTGTTCAAATCCATCTAAAACATGTTCAAGTCCAACTAAAACCTGTTCAATTCCAACTAAAACCTGTTCAAATCCACCTAAACCCTGTTCAAATCCAAGTAAAACCTGTTCAAATCCACCTAAAACCTGTTCAAATCCAACTAAAACCTGTTCAAATCCATCTAAAACCTGTTCAAATCCAAGTAAAACATGTTCAAATCCACCTAAAACCTGTTCAAATCCAACTAAAACCTGTTCAAATCCATCTAAAACCTGTTCAAATCCAACTAAACCCTGTTCAAATCCATCTAAAACATGTTCAAGTCCAACTAAAACTTGTTCAAATCCATCTAAAACCTGTTCAGATCCATCTAAAACATGTTCAAATCCAACTAAAACCTGTTCAAATCCATCTAAAACCTGTTCAAATCCAACTAAAGCCTGTTCAAATCCATCTAAAACCTGTTCAAATCCAACTAAAACTTGTTCAAATCCATCTAAAAGCTGTTCAAATCCAACTAAAACCTGTTCAAATCCATCTAAAACCTGTTCAAATCCAACTAAAGCCTGTTCAAATCCAACTAAAACCTGTTCAAATCCATCTAAAACCTGTTCAAATCCAACTAAAAGCTGTTCAAATCCATCTAAAAGCTGTTCAAATCCAACTAAAACCTGTTCAAATCCATCTAAAACATGTTCAAGTCCAACTAAAACCTGTTCAATTCCAACTAAAACCTGTTCAAATCCACCTAAACCCTGTTCAAATCCAAGTAAAACCTGTTCAAATCCACCTAAAACCTGTTCAAATCCAACTAAAACCTGTTCAAATCCATCTAAAACCTGTTCAAATCCAACTAAAGCCTGTTCAAATCCATCTAAAAGCTGTTCAAATCCATCTAAAACATGTTCAAGTCCAACTAAAACCTGTTCAAATCCACCTAAACCCTGTTCAAATCCAACTAAAACCTGTTCAAATCCATCTAAAACCTGTTCAAATCCAACTAAAGCCTGTTCAAATCCATCTAAAACCTGTTCAAATCCAACTAAAACTTGTTCAAATCCATCTAAAAGCTGTTCAAATCCAACTAAAACCTGTTCAAATCCATCTAAAACCTGTTCAAATCCAACTAAAGCCTGTTCAAATCCAACTAAAACTTGTTCAAATCCATCTAAAAGCTGTTCAAATCCAACTAAAGCCTGTTCAAATCCAACTAAAACCTGTTCAAATCCATCTAAAAGCTGTTCAAGTCCAACTAAAACCTGTTCAAGTCCAACTAAAACCTGTTCAAATCCAAGTAAAACCTGTTCAAATCCACCTAAAACCTGTTCAAATCCAACTAAAACCTGTTCAAATCCATCTAAAACCTGTTCAAATCCAACTAAAGCCTGTTCAAATCCATCTAAAACCTGTTCAAATCCAACTAAAACTTGTTCAAATCCATCTAAAAGCTGTTCAAATCCAACTAAAACCTGTTCAAATCCATCTAAAACCTGTTCAAATCCAACTAAAGCCTGTTCAAATCCAACTAAAACTTGTTCAAATCCATCTAAAAGCTGTTCAAATCCAACTAAAACCTGTTCAAATCCATCTAAAACATGTTCAAGTCCAACTAAAACCTGTTCAATTCCAACTAAAACCTGTTCAAATCCACCTAAACCCTGTTCAAATCCAAGTAAAACCTGTTCAAATCCACCTAAAACCTGTTCAAATCCAACTAAAACCTGTTCAAATCCAACTAAAGCCTGTTCAAATCCATCTAAAACCTGTTCAAATCCAACTAAAACTTGTTCAGATCCATTTAAAAGCTGTTCAAATCCAACTAAAACCTGTTCAAATCCATCTAAAACCTGTTCAAATCCAACTAAAGCCTGTTCAAATCCAACTAAAACTTGTTCAAATCCATCTAAAACCTGTTCAAATCCATCTAAAAGCTGTTCAAATCCAACTAAAACCTGTTCAAATCCATCTAAAACATGTTCAAGTCCAACTAAACCCTGTTCAAATCCAAGTAAACCCTGTTCAAGTCCAACTAAAACCTGTTCAAGTCCAACTAAAACCTTTTCAAGTCCAACTAAAACCTTTTCAAGTCCAACTTAAACCTGTTCTAATCCAAGTAAAACCTGTTTAAATCCATCTAAAACCTGTTCAAATCCATCTAAAACCTTTTCAAATCCATCTAAAACCTGTTCAAATCCAACTAAAACTTGTTCAAATCCAACTAAAACCTGTTCAAATCCATCTAAAACCTGTTCAAATCCAACTAAAACCTGTTCAAATCCATCTAAAAGCTGTTCAAATCCATCTAAAACATGTTCAAGTCCAACTAAAACCTGTTCAAATCCACCTAAACCCTGTTCAAATCCAACTAAAACCTGTTCAAATCCACCTAAACCCTGTTCAAATCCAACTAAAACCTGTTCAAATCCATCTAAAACCTGTTCAAATCCAACTAAAGCCTGTTCAAATCCATCTAAAACCTGTTCAAATCCAACTAAAACCAGTTCAAATCCATCTAAAAGCTGTTCAAATCCAACTAAAACCTGTTCAAGTCCATCTAAAACCTGTTCAAATCCACCTAAACCCTGTTCAAATCCAACTAAAACCTGTTCAAATCCACCTAAACCCTGTTCAAATCCAACTAAAACCTGTTCAAATCCATCTAAAACCTGTTCAAATCCAACTAAAACCTGTTCAAATCCAACTAAAACCTGTTCAAATCCAACTAAAACCTGTTCAAGTCCAACTAAAACCTGTTCAAATCCACCTAAACCCTGTTCAAATCCAAGTAAACCCTGTTCAAGTCCAACTAAAACCTGTTCAAGTCCAACTAAAACCTTTTCAAGTCCAACTTAAACCTGTTCTAATCCAACTAAAACCTGTTCAAATCCATCTAAAACCTGTTCAAATCCATCTAAAACCTTTTCAAATCCATCTAAAACCTGTTCAAATCCAACTAAAACTTGTTCAAATCCAACTAAAACCTGTTCAAATCCATCTAAAACCTGTTCAAATCCATCTAAAACCTGTTCAAATCCAACTAAAACCTGTTTAAATCCATCTAAAACCTGTTCAAATCCATCTAAAACCTGTTTAAATCCATCTAAAACCTGTTTAAATCCATCTAAAACCTGTTTAAATCCATCTAAAACCTGTTTAAATCCATCTAAAACCTGTTTAAATCCATCTAAATCCTGTTAAAATCCATCTAAAACCTCACTTGTGGAATACTCATGAATCCGAAGAGAAGGCTTGGAAACGTTGTCCTTGTCAAAACATGGGACAGCTCTGACTTACGCTGAGGGCCATGTATGTACCTAATATTGTCCTGGAGGCTGTGTGTTACCTGCGGCTGCTGTGGGATGTTGAAGCCCGGGTCTCTGGGTCCGACACTGACGAACCTCTGAGCGGGAGACGTGGTGGGGGTCGAGTACGCTGCAGA